>SJYV01045098.1:58469-74220 GCA_006410875.1 Neotragus pygmaeus
CTCATCTGGTGTACAAGTCTGAGTATCCCAGCATCACTGCGGGTCAGTAGGTCTTGAGCAGAATCTCAGCCTCTCTTATGCACATGTATGTGTACCCAAACACATGGTTTTATATAGAGAGTGTATTTTAAATAATTTATACACAAGTCGAATTCTTTTTATGACTTCAGTCTTCTCTGCGTTTCCTTTTTTGGCGTAGGTTCCTCTTCTCCAGTAACTACATTTAGTAATGGAGGATCTGTATGTTTATTTCTGTACTTTTCCTCTTGCTCATATAATCATATCCACATTGCTGTCTTTCCACCTACTTACCCACTTACAATAGATATAGATACATACATAAACACATATGAGTTTTTTTGGTCATTGCTTGTTTAATAAAAATTGGGATTGTATTATATTTTCTCTGCATCCTATTTTCCACATTTACTAGCCACCTAGTGGAAATCTCTCCAACTGTTATAACCCTAATTAATTATTTTTAATGCCTACATGATGTATTGTGACTGTTTCCTGATTTCTTCAGTGTTCCCATATTGATGGACATTTACTTACCTTGATGTCAGTTTTAAGGGTTGCAATTAATAACCTTGTTTATATAACATTAGGTCCAGATATTAGTTTTCACAGCATAGAGTCCCAGAAGTGGGATTACTGGTTGTATTTAAAATTTTAATAGATCTTGCCAGATTGTTTAAACTGAAATGGTTTCATTTCCTATATATCTTAATAGAGTACCTTTTTTGGTCCTTGTTGATTTGCAAGGCTACTTCATATATTACAGAAAGTAACTATCCGCATTAAGCTACATTTTAAAAATCTATCATTTGTTTACTGACTTTGTTTATCAGCTTGTTCCTTTTATAACTTTTGAATCAAAACACTATACATTATAATCTAAATTTTCTTCTAATATGTTTATGATTTGTGTGCTGTTTTTGTATGTATGATATGATACAGGATTTAATATTGTTTGTTTCCAGATGATGAATCACTTGTACATGTACTACTTTTAAATGTATTCATTTCCCCCATAGAATTGAAATATCACTTTTGCTGAATACTGAACTCTCTCATTTCNTCTGTTTTCTAAACAGGTTGGAAAGTGAAAGTGCAAGTCACTCAGTCGTGTCCGACTCTTTGCGACCCCATGGACCTTAGAGTCCATGGAGTTCTCCAGGCCGGAATACTGAAGTGGGTAGCCTTTCCCTTCTCCAGGGGATCGTCCCAGCCAGGGATCAAACCCAGGTCTCCCACATTGTTGGCAGATTCTTTACCAGCTGAGCCATAAAGGAAGCCTGTAAACAGGTTAATTTATATCATTTTCTTAGATTCTACACATAAATGATATCATATGTTATTTGTCTTTGTTTGGCTTACCTCAGTTAGTATGATAATTTCTAATTGCATCCCTGTTGCTGCAAATGGCATTATTTCGTCCTTTTTTATGATTGAATAATGTTCCATTGTACATGTACCTGCCAACTAAAAAAATATAGTCACAACATGAAAGTAGAGCTGTTTTATTTGGTGAGAATATTTAGGGCTCTGAGCCCAGGAAACAGCATCTCAGTACCTCTGAGAAAACTGTTCCGTGAGGTGAGGCAGGATGGGGAGTCAGCCCACATACAAATTTGCAACAAAGAGAGCCTGCAATCTGAACGTTAAAGATCAGATATCAAGTTAAGAAATTTATTGTTCTATGTATGGGAAGATGCAAGCATCTGGGCTTACTTATCTCACTCCTTTCAGATGCACCTCAGTTGTCTGGGGGCAGATCCTGTTTCCTTGCTCACTTTGAGGAGTGGCAGATGGCTGCTTCCTGAGTTCCCCCAGTTCCTCAGCAATCACCGTAGTGGGTGGCAGCATCTGTTGAATTGCAGTTTTGAGAGCCCTCATGACATTTGGAGGCCAAAAATCATTGATGGCTGTCACATTTATTGTTTATTGATATGGCAGGAAAATATTTTCATTTCACATACCGCATCTTCTTTATCCATTCATCTGTCAAGGTACATTTAGGTTGATTCAGTGTCTTGGCTATTGAAAACAGTGCTTCTGTGAACTTTGGGGCATCTGTGTCTTTTTGAATTAGAGTACTATCCAGGTATATTCTCAGGAGTGAGAATGATGGATCATGCAGTAGTTCTATTTTTAGTTTCCTGAGGAACCTCCATACTGTTTTCCATAGTGGCTGCACCAATTTACATTCCTACCAACAGTGTATGAGGGTTCCATTTTCTCTACTTTATCATATTATTTTTCCAAAATTAATATCATCCTTTTCAATTTTTGGTTTACTAAGATATTGTGTTTTAAATATGTTTGTTCCTTATACCTATTCTAATAGAACTAAGACTCAGACTCAAAGTAAATCTTTAAATCGTGTATTTTGTTATTTGCAAATTTGTAGAAACACTTTAAATGGTTCTAATTTCCATATAAATGATTTTTGATGTTAAAAAAATTCTAAAAAATAAATAAATAAATAAATAAATAAAATTACGAAGATTATAAAAAAATTTTAAAAATCTAACAGCATAAGCTCTTCATATTTGTTATTTTTATAAATTTCTAAATCCATTTTATTTTCATATATACTTATAATATCTACAATATATGATATTTTTAACTTTTCTCCTCATTCTCTCCAGGATTATTGTTTGNAAAATTTAAAAAATCTAACAGCATAAGCTCTTCATATTTGTTATTTTTAAAAATTTCTAAATCCATTTTATTTTCATATATACTTATAATATCTACAATATATGATATTTTTAACTTTTCTCCTCATTCTCTCCAGGATTATTGTTTGTAGATTTGTTTGATGATGGCCTTTTTGACCAGGGTAAGGTGATATCTCATTTTAGTTTTGATTTGCATTTCTCTCATAGTTAGTGATGCTGAGCATCTTTTCATGTTCCTGTTGGCCATCTATATGTCTTCTTTGGACAAATGACTATTTAGGTCTCCTGCCCATTTTGAGGGGTTTCACTGGTGGCTCAGCAGTAAAGAATCTGCTCCCAATGCAGGAGACTTGTAGGAAATGTGGGTTCAATCCCTGGGTTGGAAGATCCTCTGGATAAGGAAATGGCAATCTGCTCCAGTATTCTTGCCTGAAAAATCCCATAGGGTCACAAAGAGAAAAAATTTAGGCCTTTTTTTTTTTTTTTCCATATTGAGCTGATTGTATATTTTGGAAATTACACTTTTGTTCATTGCACTGTTTGCAAATATTTTTTGGCATGGTTTTCTTTTCATTTTGTTAAGAATTTATGGAGGGGGAAATCCAAGTGAAGCTCAGATTGGTTTCATGAGCTGAGAAGATAGAGCTGAGATTCCAGGGAAATTAAGATGGCTAGAGTTCAAACAGCAAAATACCAGAGAAGAGAGAACTTGGCAAATGGAGAAGCCTAGAGATCTGGGGAGGCTGGCTCTCCAAGACACAGCTCATAGGCAACTGATCTCACATGCATGGGATAGAGAACTGTGGAAAGAAGGTGTCTGAGAGGATTAAAGGAAACAATGCCCACAGCTGATCCAGGAATGATGCCTACTACCACTACCCACTAGCATCACTGACTCAATGGACATGAATCTGAGCAAACTCCCAGAGGTAGTGAAGGACAGTGGAGCCTGGCATACTGCAGTCCACAGATTCACAAAGAGTCAGACATGGCTGAGCAGTTGAACAACAACCACCACCACCTAGAAACACTCAATTCACATCATTATCTGGAAAATATTCAAGAAGATCTTGCTTCAGTTGTAGGTCATAATGAGCCCTGGACTGAACACTTCTCTGGAACTAAGAAAGCATGAATTCAAGATGCAAAAGGAACAGTTTCCCAGTAACTGAACTGTAAAAAGAAATAAGCCCAAGATTTATAGGAATCACCAGTCATGCTTTCCAAATGGCCTCAGAGGTCAGTTAGGTCTTTACCACTGTACAATTGGTTGACACAGTAGTAAACTTAAAGGGAGGAGAGTCAAGGAATTTGGGGGGCCATATTTTTAAACTCCTTCAATTATATCTCAAGTTCATGTTGATGTTACTACATGAATATTGCCACTAGGTTTGCTCAACAAATTGTGGACCACTTGATGAATTTGTGATTCAGAGATGAGGGACTATTGTGGTAGGCAGAAGCAGATGAGGACTCAGGATTTCACTACACATCATACAAAATTTACNTGTAATAATATATAAAAACAAGCTACCTCCTGCCAGACAATAATCTTATTAAATATACTACTTCCCAAAAGTCACTCAGGTGCAGAGTCGGACACAACTAAGTGACGGAACTGAACTGAAGGTCTCTTTCTAAGTTAAAATGTTGTGGCTTTATAAAATGTTTTAAAATGAATTATAAGGTATATATATATATATATATATATATGCTGTGCTTAATCAGTCAGTCATGTCAGTCTCCTTGTGACCCCATGGACTGCAGCCCGCCAGGCTCCTCTGTCCATGGGGATTCTCCAGGCAGGAATACTGGAATGGGTAGCCATGCCCTTTTCCAGGGGATCTTCCCTACTTAGGGATCAAACTCACATCTTCCACATTGCAGGTGGATTACTTACCACTGAGCCACCTGGCATGTATTTGATTAAGGCTTCCCAGGTGGCGCTAGTGGTAAGGAACCCACCTGCCAATGCAGGAGACATAAGAGACTCAGGTTCCATCCCTGGGTGGGGAAGGTCCCCTGGAGAAGGAAATGGCAATGCACTCTAGTATTCTTGCCTGGAGAAACTCACGGACAAAGGGACCTAGCTGGTTATAATCCACTGGGTCACAAAGAGTTGGACATGACTGAAGCAGCTTATTAATAGCAGGCATGCACAGAGGTGTTTATAAATTTAAATAGCATATAATAATAAACAGAAATTCCATGAAATGTGAGAATTGGAATACTTCCTGCCATAACTAAACAAGGATGTCACAGTCATCAGCCATTCCAGCCCTCCAGGACACTCAAAGGAGAAGAATCTCTGTGATCAGCAGCCATCAGGCTTCAGTTACTTCCTACCCAGGAACCCGGAGGAAGCTCAAAATGTGAAAGCACAGGATACTGGCCCAGATAGCTGAGATGCATATAAAAGGAAAGATTTCAGTGAGCCCAGACTCTTGCATCTTCTCATACATTAAACAACAACAACAACAACAACAACAACAACAAAAACCCTCTGAATTTCTTAATCTGAGATATCTGGTTTTCTATCATTCACAAAAATACTTTTGATGTTTCAGATTATGTGCACTTTGTTGCAAACTTACATATAACCTGACTCCTACCCCACCTCCATCTGCCTCCTTGAAGCAGTTCTCTAAGGGCTACTTGAGATGCTGCTTCCGGGCTTAAGTCTGACAAATTGCACGGAATAAAACATGGCTCTTAAATCTTGAGTTCAGTTGCTCAGTCATGTCCGACTCTTTGCAACCCCATGGACTGCAGCACGCCAGGCCACCCTGTCCATCACCAATTCCCAAGTTTACTCAAACTCATGTCTATTGAGTTGGTGATGCCATCCACCATCTCATCCTCTGCCGTCCCCTTCTCCTCCTGCCCTCAGTCTTTCTCAGCATCGGGGTATTTTCCAGTGAGTCAGTTCTTCACATCAGGTGCCCAAAGTATTGGAGTTTCAGCCTCAACCTCAGTCCTTCCATAGAATATTCAGGACTGATCTCCTTTAGGGTTGACTGGTTGGATCTCCTTGCAGTCCAAGGGACTCTCAAGAGTCTTCTCCAACACCACAGATCAAAAGCATCAATTCTTTGGTGCTCAGCTTTCTTTATAGTCCAAATTTCATATCAATACACGACTACTGGAAAAGCCATAGCCTTGACTAGACAGACTTTTGTTGCCAAAGTAATGTCTCTGCTTTTTAATATGCTGTCTAGGTTGGTCATAATTTTCTTCCAAGAAACAACCGTCTTTTAATTTTATGGCTGCAGTGATTTTAGAGCCCAGAAAAATAAAGTCTGACACTGTTTACCTATCTATTTGCCATGAAGTGATGGGACCAGATGCCATGATCTTAGTTTTCTGTATGCTGACTTTTAAGCCTACTTTTTCACTCTCCTCTTTGACTTTCATCAAGAGACTCTTTAGTTCATCTTCACTTTCTGCCATAAGGGTGGTGTCATCTGTATATCTGAGGTTATTGATATTCCTCCCAGCAATCTTGATTCCAGCTTGTGCTTCATCCAGCCCAGTGTTTCTCATGATGTACTCTGCATATAAGTTAAATAAGGACAGTGACATATACAGCCTTGATCTNGGTGGTGGTGGTTTAGTTACTAAGTCATATCTGACTCTTGGGATCCCATGGACTTGTAGCCTGGCAGGCTCCTCTGTCCATGGGATTCTCCAGGCAAGAAGGCTGGAGTGGGTTGCCATTTCCTTCCTAGTAGAAGCTCTATACAGTCAGCAAAAACAAGACCAGGAGCTGACTATGGCTCAGATAATGAATTCCTTATTGCCACATTCAGAGTTAAATTTTTAAAAGTAGGGAAACAGACCACTCAGGTCAGGTATGACTAAAATCAAATCCCTTATGATTATACAGTGGAAGTAATGAATAGTTCAATAAATTAGAACTGATAGAGTGCTTAAAGGACTATGGACAGAGATTTGGAACATTGTAACAGAGGCAGTGATCAAAATCATCCCCAAGAGAAATAAAAAATGCAAGAAGGCAAAATGCTTGCCTGAAGAGGCCTTACAATAGTTGGGAAAAGGAGACAAGTGAAAGGCAAAGGAGAAAAGGAAAGATATACCCATATGAATGCAGAGTTTCAAAGAATAGCAAGGAGAGATAAGAAGACTTAAGTGAACAATGCAAAGAAATAAAGGAAAACACTAGAATGGAGATTTGTTAGAGATAAATATATAATACACTAGAGATCTCTTCAAGAAAACTGGAGATACCAAGGGAATATTTCATGCAAAGATAGGCACAATAAAGGACAAAAATGGCCAGGATCAAATGGAACCACAAGATATTAAGAAGAGGTGGCAAGTAAACACAGAACTGTAGACAAGTTTTAATGAACTGGATAACTATAATGGTGTGATTACTGACCTAGAGCTAGAGGTCATGGTGTGTAAAGTCAAGTGAATCTTAGGAAGCATTACTATGAACAAAGCTAGTGGAGGTGATGAAATTCTAGCTGAGCTATTTATTTCAAGTCCTAAAAGATGATACTGTTAAAGTGCTGCATTCAGTTCAGTTCAGTTCAGTCACTCAAACATGTATGACTCAGCGACCCCCATGGACTGCAGCATGCCAGGACTCCCTGTCCATCACCAACTCCTGGAGTTTACTCAAATTCATGTCCATTGAGTCGGTGATGCTATACAACCATCTCATCCTCTGTCATCTCCTCCTCCTCCCACCTTCAACCTTTCCCAGCATCAGGGTGTTTTCAAATAAATCCATTCTTCACATCAGGTGGCCAAAGTATTGGAGTTTCAGCTTCAGCATCAGTCCTTCCAACAGATATTCAGGACTGATTTCCTTTAGGGTGAACTGGCTGCCTCACCTTGCTTTCCAAGGGACTCTCAAGTGTCTTTTCCAACACTACAATTCAAAACCATCAATTCTCCAATGCTCAGCTTTCTTTATAGTCCAACTCTCACATTCATACATGACTACTAGAAAAACCATAGTTTGACTAGATGGACCTTTGTTGGCAAAGTAATATCTCTGCTTTTTAATACACTATCTAGGTTGGTCATAACTTTTCTTCCAAGAAGTAAGTGACTTCTAATTTCTTGGTTGAAGTCACAATCTGCCATGATTTTGGAGCCCCCAAAAATAAAGTCTCTCACTGTCTCTGTTTTTTCCCCATCTATCTGCCGTGAAGTGATGGGACAAGATGCCATGATCTTTGTTTTCTGAATGCTGAGTTTTAAACCAACTTTTTCACTCCTCTTTCACTTTCATCAAGATGCTCTTTAGTTCTCTTTCTGCCATAAAATTGGTGTTGTCTGCATATACTCAATATGCCAGCAAATTTGGAAAACCTCAGCAGTGGCCACAGGACTGGAAAATGTCAGTTTTCATTCCATTCCCAAATAAGGCCAATGCTCAAGAATGTTCAAACTATGGCACAGTTGCACTCATTTCACATGCTACTAAAGTGATGCTCAAAATCCTTCACACTAGCTGTGAAATGAAGTGAAGCACATGCGAAATGAGAATTTCTGGATGTGCAAGCTGAGTTTAGAAAAGGCAGCGGAATCAGAGATCAAATTGCCAACTAGAGATCAGATTGTTGGATCATAGAAAAGGCAAGGGAATTTCAGAAAAATTCTTCTTCTGACTATGCTAAAGACTTTGACTGTGTGAATCACAGAAAACTGGAAAATTCTTAAAGAGATGACTCAGATTGATCTTTTATTATTTCTCTCTGGTGTGTCAAAGGATGTTGGCCTCCTAAAGCGAGATACAAAAGGCTATTTTCTCTTAAATTATCTTTAAGATATTTTAAAGAACTGGTATTAATTTTTCCTTAAATGTTTGATATAATTCACCAGTGAAGCCATCTTGGTCTGAAATCAGAGAGGACACTACAAATGACATAGACCAATCTGGACTTACCCGAGAGTATCAGAAGATCATCAAAGGATTTAAAGCTGACAAATAATACCGTTATAATGCTTGTTGTTGTTTTTGCTGTTGTTGTTGTTCTGTCACTAAGTCTCATCTGACTATTTGTGACCCCATGGACTGCAGCGCTTCTGGCTTCCTTGCCCCTCACTGTTTCCCTGAAGTAGCTCAAACTCATGTCCACTGAGTCAGTGATGCTATGCAACCATCTCATCCTCTGTTGACCCCTCTCCTCTTGCCCTCAATCTTTCCCAGCATCAGAGTCTTTCCCAATGAATCAGCTCTTTGCATCAGGTGGTCAAAATATTGGAGCTTCAGCATCAGTCCTTTCAATGAATAGTCAGGGTTGATATCCTTTAATATTTATATGTTGAATCTTCTTGCTGCCCAAGGGCCTCTCCAGCACCACAGTTTGAAAGTATTGATTCTTCAGCACTCAGCCTTCTTTATGGTCCAATTCTTACATCTGTACATGATTAATGGAAGAACCATAGTTTTGGCTATATGGACTTTGGTCAGCAAAGTGATGTCTCTGTTTTTTAATACTCTGGCTATGTTTGTCATAACTTTTCTTTCAAGAAGCAAGTGTCTTAATCTCATGGCTGCAGTCACTGTCCACAGTGAGTTTGAAACCCCAGAAAATAAAACCTGCCACTGTTTCCACTTTTTCCCCATCTATTTTCCATGAAGTCATGGGACCAAATGCTATGATCTTCATTTTCTGAGTGTTGAGGTTTAAACCAGCATTTTCACTTTCCTCTTTCACCTTCATCAAGAAACTTTTAGTTCCTCTTCACCTTTTGCCCTAGGGGTGGTGTCATCTGCATATCTGAGGTTATTGATATTTCTCTTTGTAATATTGATTTCAGCTTGTGAGTCATCAGCCTAGCATTTCTCATGATGTACTCTGCATATAAGTTAAATAAGCAGGGTGACAATATACAGCCTTGAAGTAGTCCTTTCCCAATTTTGAACCCATCTTGTTTCTAACTGTTGCTTCTTGACTTGCATACAGGTTTCTTAGGAGGCAATTAAGGTGGCCTGGCATTTCCATCACTTCAAGAATTTTCCACAGTTGGTTGTGATCCACACAGTTAAAGGCTTTAGCATAGTCAATGAAACAGAAGTGGATGCTTTCTGGAATTCTGTTGCTTTTTCTATGACACAGTAGATGTTGGCAATTTGATCTCTGGTTCCTCTGTCTTTTATAAATACAGCTTGTACATCTGGAAATTTTTGGTTCATGTACTGCTGAAGCCTAGCTTGAGGGATTTTGACCATAATTTTGCTGGCATGTGAAATGAATTCATTTTTATGGTAGTTTGAATATTATTTGGTGTTACTTTTTTGGGATTGGAAAATAAACTGACCCTTTCCAGTTGTGTGCCCTCTGCTGAGTTTTCCAAATTTGCTGGCATATTGAGTGGAACATTTTAACAGTGACTTCTTTTTAGGATTTGAAATAGCTCATCTGGAATTCCATCTCCTCACTAGTTTTGTTGACACTAATGCTTCCTAAGGCCCACTTGACTTTACACTCCAGAATATCTTTCTCTAGGTGAGTAACCATACCATGTTATCTGGGTCATTAAGATGTTTTTGTACAGTTCTTAATGCTTAAGAAACTTTTATTTTCTTTTTATTCTTGATGTATTATAAGACTGTAAGGCTGGGACAGTATTACCATTTAGGAAATTGATTCTATATCAATGTCGCTTGTTTACCATGTCCTACATTTGTGTCACAGAATCACAGCATCATTTGTGGTTTATTAGAAAGTAAAGTTGAATATATGTATTACCATATTTAAAATAGATGACCAGTGTAATTTCAATGCATGAAGCAGAGCATTCAAACTGGTGCTATGGGATAACCCAGAGGGATGGGGTGAGGAGGGAGGTGGGAGGCAGTTTCAGGATCGGGGAACATATGTATACCAATGGCTGACTCATGTCGATATATGGCAAAGATCACCAAATATTGTAAAGTAATTATCCTCCAATTAAAATAAATAAAGCGATTTTTTTTAAAAAAAAAACTGAAGGTAAAATTTAAGAGTAACNGGAACATATGTATACCAATGGCTGACTCATGTCGATATATGGCAAAGATCACCAAATATTGTAAAGTAATTATCCTCCAATTAAAATAAATAAAGCGATTTTTTTTAAAAAAAACTGAAGGTAAAATTTAAGAGTAACACCCTTGTTTCTAGATAGGATATTTGACAAGTTTTTGATTGTTGCTTTGGCAAGGGTTTAAGTAACCTGAGAAAAATTTGTAGGGCACAGTAGTGTGAAGACTTTGAATAAGTTTACCTATGTTTTATTTCTTACTCTTGTGTAGAACTCTAGGCTGTGGCCAGTTTCTTCATAAAGGCTTTTTTCACAAAGTCTTTCCCTAGCAGAACTTAACCGTGTGAAAGCCTAGATTTTCTTTGGGTCTGTGCTCCCATTCTCTTAAGGAAGAAAATCTTTCCCACTGTCCTCTATCAGCTTCCCGCCAGGAGGTCACCATGTTAACCCTTTCTTTATCCTGGAGTATTGATTGTGGAAGTGTGTCTTTTCTACAGTATAAAGGAATTCATGTCTTGTCCCTACATTTACCTTTGATTTTTCATTCTCACCACCTGACTGCACTTGGCAAGCCTCTGTATTACTGAAATTCTTAGAAAGTCTTTCAATCAATATTTTTCTTGGCCTTTGTACCTTATTAGGAGTGTGAATTGTGAATCAGTCTTGGCACTATTTCTGTAGCCTTGTCTGATGTATACTACACGAAATGTATTTAATTTCAAGTATCTGAGCGGATTTCCACTGTTTTTGTACTTAAAGTGAGTAATTTCAATGGAAATAAGAATTTGAAAGGTACTGTTGTTGCTGTTCAGTTGCTAAGTCATGTTCGATCTTTGTGATCCCATGAACTGCAGCACACCAAGCTTCTCTGTCCTTCACTATCACCCAGATTTGCTCAAATTCATGTCCATTGAATCAGTGATGTCATCCAGCCATCTGATCCTCTGTCGCTCCTTCTCCTGCTCTCAGTCTTTTCCAGCATCAGGGTCTTTACCAATGAGTTGGCTCTTCACATCAGGTGGCTAAAGTATAGGAGCTTTAGGCTTCAGCAGCAGTCCTTCCACTGAATATTCAGGGTTAATTTTCTTCAAGATTGATTAGTTTGATCTCCTTTCTGTCCAAGGGACTCTCAAGATTCTTCTCCAGCACCACAGTTAAGAAGCAACAGTTCTTAGGCGCTCAGCCTTCTTTATGGTCCAACTCTCACATTCGTACTTGACTACTGGAAAAAAACATAGCTTTGTAAAGCTAGGGATCTATAGCTGGTACTTAAAGCCAAAGCATTGTGTTATTCAGAATATTTTTCTCCTATTCTTTCAATATCTTCTTTCCCACTGTTTTCTTCTGTTCAGCTCACAGTCATATATAAAATTGCTCTATGCTTGGGGCTGGTGCACTGGGATGACCCAGAGGGATGGTATGGGGAGGGAGGGGCAGGGAGGTTCAGGATTGGGAACATGTGTACACACGTGGTGGATTCATGTTGATGTATGGCAAAACCAATACAATATTGTAAAGTAATTAGCCTCTAATTATAATAAATAAATTCAAATAAAAAATTGCTTTATGAGAAAATTTTAGTTCTGTATTGTCCTTGTGATAATACTATACCACTTTTTTTCATTATTTCATCACTAAGATTTTGCAAAACATAGTGTCAGTTCCAAACATCTGTTCAATGACCTCATCCTCATTTTTCTGCCCACAAATACCAGAAATCCACCTGATAATTNAATAAATAAATTCAAATAAAAAATTGCTTTATGAGAAAATTTTAGTTCTGTATTGTCCTTGTGATAATACTATACCACTTTTTTTCATTATTTCATCACTAAGATTTTGCAAAACATAGTGTCAGTTCCAAACATCTGTTCAATGACCTCATCCTCATTTTTCTGCCCACAAATACCAGAAATCCACCTGATAATTCCATTGAACATTACCCCCAAGGCAGCCAAAACATCCACTTCTTGTTCAATCTGATTTATCTATAATTGACTTCTCAGGCCCTCAGATTTCTCCAGAACTTACTTATATAATCTGTCTTGCCATTTAATCACATTCTATTATTCTTTTTTGTAAGCAACTGCTAATCATATTACCCAAAAAGATTATAAGTTAAAAATCTGCAATGGTGGAGTCTCTTCTTTTATGCTGCTTTACAATGATTAAAAGGATATATTTAATCTCAGAGGGACTTAGCAAGTCAATGAGATGTTAGAGGATTCTAGCCTAAATAAAAGATCGCAAGCATACACTTCACACAGAATTTCACTTTCAGATGTCTTAATAACAGGCATCATTGCTGCCTATGTTTTGCTCAACAGATGCCTTGAGAGATTTTACACTGGTACTTCTAAAGCACTGTCTTTGTTTGGATTCTGGTGTTAATGCAAAATATTCTGCCTTATCTTCTACTATCTTGTCTTTTTATTACTTTAGAGTCCCTCTGTTGAAAATGTAACTGTATATGCTTCCTTTGTTTGCTTCTTTAATATTGCCCCCCCCTTTTCTCCCTAAAACCTTTTCTTATCCTGTTCTAATGCATCTTTCACTTTCAAACTTGTTTTCTCCTGTGATATCAAATGCTATCTCTTCGTATGTGATTTTAGATTACTTATTTACCCCATAGCTTCTTCAGATGGAGAAGGAAATGGCAACCTACTCCAGTACTCTTGCCTGGAAAATCCCATGGATGGAGGAGCCTGGAAGGCTGCAGTCCATGGGGTTGTGAAGAGTTGGACATGACTGAGTGACTTCACTTTCACTTTTCACTTTCATGCATTGGAGAGGAAAATGGCAACCCACTCCAGCGTTCTTGCCTGGAGAATCCCAGGGACAGCAGAGCCTGGTGGGCTGCCATCTATGGCGTCACACACAGTCGGACACGACTGAAGTGACTTAGGAGCAGCAGCAGCAGCATCTTCAAAAGTTTTGTTGTTTATATCAAAGTGCTTGACAACTCCACTAAAAAATCCATCGATATCTCTCTACTATTCCTATATTTCTTTTCTTGATGACTTATGCTTTTCTCTATTGAGTCATTTAGGAAATATGCTTGGGAGCTCTCTTTTAATCTTTCCTCACCCCTATCCTTACAAGTTCTAAATAAGTTTGCACTTTTGTACATTTTATTCCTTTATTCAGTTCCAGTGCCACAGTTAATGTCTGTTCATATTCTCTCAACCATTGTCATATTTTCCAAAATTGTCCCCCTACCTCTTAAATTTCTCCATTTGCCCTCTACATAGGTGCTAATCTTCCTAAACTGCAAGATTTACCATATTACCCCATCGCTTTAAAAATCTTGAATGGCTCATAATTTCTTACATTACAAAACTCAAAGTTACTAGTTCATTGTACCCTCCATAATCGTGGTATTCTTCTTTTTTTTTTTCCCCAATTCTTCAGCGCTCAGTTTTCTTTATGCTCCAACTCTTACATCCATACATGACTACTAGAAAAAATATAGCTTTGAATAGGTGTAACTTTGGTGGCAAAGTAATGTCTCTGCTTTTTAATACGCTATCTAGGTTGGTCATAACTTTTCTTTCAAGGAGCAAGCGTCTTTTAACTTCATGGCTGCAGTCACCAACTGCAGTGATTTTAGAGTCCAGGAAAATAGTCTTTCATTGTTTCCATTGTTTCCCCATCTATCTGCCATGAAGTGATGGGACTGGATGCCATAATCTTCATTTTTTGAATGTTGAGTTTTAAGTCAGTTTTTCACTCTCTTCTTTCACCTTCAACAAAAGGCTTTTTTTTTTTTTTTTTNATCTTTCTAAATTCCATATATATGTGTCAGTATGCTGTATTGGTGTTTTTCTTTCTGGCTTACTTCACTCTGTATAATAGGCTCCAGTTTCATCCATCTCATATTTTCTTTAAACATATTATAAATGTAAGAATTCTTTCAATAATGATATTTGAGAATTATGTTCCAGATTTTTTTTAGGTTCTGAAAATATAAGAAAAAATTGTTCTTACTTTAGTGTAGTTTATAATGAATATTTTGTATTACTAAAATTGGATTGGATTGAAGGAGTTAGTTTCTTCCAATTCTTTATTTGCTTTCTATAAGCATTTGTTATAGCTGAGTGTATGGTGTGAGTAATCTTCTCTTATTTGAAACATACTTTCAAGCTAATGAAAATTTTAATAAAGTGGTATATCTCAATGTCATTAAGTAAGATGACATTAAAGGAAATAAATTGTTTTGTAACTAAAACTTAAAGAATTGGAAAGCCTATGTATTTTGTAAGAGATGTCAGTAATGAAAACTAAAGGAAAAAGGATTGTCTCTGTAGGACTAATCAATAGAAACTCTTTGATGTAACTGGAAAACAGAAAGAGCTTAATTTACAGAAAGTTTGATGTGAAAGAAAGAAGAAAAAAATAGTAGTATGGGTGAGGGTGTTTGTGGCTCCTCAATTAAATAATTTATATTAATTAAGATGTTCATCATAAAATTTCAAAACATTATTTTTTTGACTTTTCAAAATCAGCATTTGTTCACATTCAATTTAAGAAATTATAATATTAGTGATGAAATTTCTTGAAATACAAGTTTTAAATTAAGAAACTAATCATTGAACATACTGCGTTACAAAACTCATGGTCAGAAAATGACATTACATTTTTCCTTAAAAGAAGAAATTATTTTATAATTGACAAATAGACTTTTTAGAGATTTTAATATACACTCAATAGCAGAATTGCTATTTACTAATTATAAAACGTTAGCTTCAATCCATTATGAATTTATTCCATGATCAAATATATAGCCTGTTCAAATATAGCTACTGTCAAAATGTAACCATCTATGAATTGTTTTTAACTTAATAAAATATCTAATGTAATTGAAAATGAAAATGGAAAGCAAAAGTTTCAGGCTAACATTAAGTAGCAACTATTGATTTCTTAGTCTAGAAGCTTATTTCTCTACAAAGGCATATGCATGAAAATTATATTGTTATACACTGAAACTTTAAAATTAGTTTCATCTGGAATATTAGTAGCACAAAAGGACTGAGATTAAAAGAATAACTCTAAAATAA
>SJYV01045098.1:79998-102513 GCA_006410875.1 Neotragus pygmaeus
ACAACAAAAGGACACAGACATAGACAATGGACTTTTGGCCTCAGAGGGGGGAGGAGAGGGCGGGGTGATCTGGGAGAATGGCACTGAAGCATATATACTATTATGTAAGAAACGAATCACCAGTCTATGTTTGATACAGGATGCAGGATGCCTGGGGCTGGTGTACGGGGAAGATCCAGAGAGACGTTGTGGGGTGGGAGGTGGGAGGGGGATTCGGGATTGGGAGCTTGTGTACACCTGTAGTGGATTCATGTCGATGTATGGCAAACCCAATAGAGTATTGTAAAGTTAAATTTAAAAATAAATAAATAAAAAGGAATAGCATGAATTGTACGAGGAACATACAACATTTTATTAAAAAATATAAAATAGAAATGGAGCAAATGGAAAGATATACTGTGTTCCTATATGGAGGATATAGATTGTCATACATATGCAGTTATTTACATCCAGATAGGGTGATGAGATTTGGAGAAACAGAGCATTCTGGTCAGTTATTAACATGCTTTTTTACATTGTTTCAGCTTAACTTTATTTTCTGAAAAGAATAATTATGGGATGTGCTGTATTGTAAACTGTATTTTGAAAATCCTCAAGTAGAAGCTAAGCAATAAACTTCGGGAGAGATAATAGCAGAGAAGACAACATGGGTGTGAATAGGGCCACATGACTCACACTTCTCTCAAAGAAAACAATACTCTGATTTTATCAGTCCTCAAAGATTCTCCTATGAGCCAATACCTTTATCTTACTGGTATTCTTTTCCTAGAAATTTATACCAGTGAAGACTAAGTTTAAATTTCTCAAACATAAGGGATGGAAGTAATTTGCTTTAGAAATATCCCCCACATCCTTAATTTTTTTTTATAAAAATAACATTATAATTAGTGCTGTCCTTGTGGCTCAGCAGTTAAAGAATCTGCCTGCAATGCTGGAGACCTGGGTTCAATCCCTGGTTTGGGAAGATACCCTGGAGAAGGAAAGGAAAGGCTACCCACTTCAGTATTCTGGCCTGGAGAACTCCATGCACTGTATAGTCCATGGTGTTCCAAAGAGTCAGACACAACTGAGCAACTTTCATTTACTCACTCACTATCTTCACTCACTCAATATTATAATTAAACCCAATTTCAAGTAGCAAGTCAGTCTCAACAATAATGTTACATAATGTGGTATTTTTTTTTAGTCATGCCTCACATTGTCTAAACTTGCATATGTATAGACTAAAGAGTACTTCTTTTTGATTCAATTTTTATTCAATCTGTCACTTAAATTTTTTAGCCCAAAACCTGCTTGTGAAGAGAGAAAATAAAACAATTCTAATATATGTCAAGTTTAGAAGGACTGAGATATTGTTGCAAGGATAGTTTTAGTTTTATTGCCAGCTTAGAATTAACAGAGCACATCACACTATGATCAATCTCTAAAAATGAACACATTATCTATTTGGGCTTCCCAGTTAGCACTAGTGGTAAAGAACTCTCCGATCAATGCAAGAGTCATAAGAGATGTGGGTTTTATCCCTGGGTAGGGACAATCCCTTGGAGGAGGGCAAGGTAACCCACTCTCGTTTTCTTGCCTGTATAATCCTATGGACAGAGCAATCTGACTGGCTGGAGTCCATAGTGTCGCAAAGAGTCAGACACAGCTGAAGCAACTTAGCAGGGCATGTTCTTCTTAGATGAAGTGCTTCATTTCTTTGGCTCATGATAAGCAGATCCTGCTTTCTAAGTAGTTCAGTTTTGCTTCACTAGGAAACTGAGTGGCCCTTTCACACCAGCATTTTGTTAGGTCAGCCACCAGGGTCCCCAGGTCCTAATGCAACACTTGAACAGCTGCTTGAAAGCTAATGAACCTCAAGCATATTCTTAACAGTCCCAGTGAAGTCCCATGAATCTACTTACACTGCTTAGGCAACACACTTTTAAAAGGAATACTTATTTATAGTGCATGCAACTCCTTTTTCAAAGGATCCATATCAGAATGGGATCGAACTAGATGGGAAAGAAATTTCCCCTCCCCCAACTGCACACTCCATGTGGGTGCAGCTTTATTGTTTTTCATAAAGATAAAGATTATTTTTTAAGTGTTGTAAGTGCATTTTATGAGTGAAAGTGAAGTCGCTCAGTCACGTCCGACTCTTTGTGACCCCATGGACTGTAGTCTACCAGGCTCCTCTGTCCATGGGATTTTCCAGGCAACAGTACTGGAGTGGATTGCCATTTCCTTCTCCAAAGGATCTTCCCAACCCAGGTATCGAACCCGGGTCTCCCATATTGTAGACAGACGCTTTACCGTCTGAGCCACCAGGGAAATGGTATCAAATATAAAATAATTTATGAGTATCAAATATAAAATTATCTCTTTTCCTTGTTCCTTAATCACACTAAAACTGCTCCTGTTCTATTACTATTACAATTAATATGACTACTAACACACTTAGTGTGTGCCTAACCTCATTAGGCACCACTATCACAGTCATTTTAAAGACTGGTAAGAGGAGACAGAGAAGTTAGGCATGACAAAAAGAAAAGATTACACAAAACTGGTACACAACATCTCTTTAAATCAAGAGAGAATCAGAAAACATGATACAAATATTGGCCTTTTACTTTGGTTTTTCATTCAGGTTGTCCACACTTAGTATAAATATCAGTGGAGGACCAACCTGTTTTCTGGTTTCCAAACACATTCAGCTTGTCCAGTGTGCTTTCTAGGGTATCACCACCCTAATAGTTCCACCAGTGTAACTGTGCTGTGTGCAATGTCCCATTTAAGTAATGAAGAGCTTTTTATTAAAAAAAGAAAAAGAGATAAAGAAAAAAGTTCTCTGAAACAGTCACAATCAGTTAAGAATATATGCTATTAAATGTTATTGCTAGAAAAATAACTATGTACTTTAATACTTGGGCTTTCCCTGTGGTGCTAGTGTTAAAGAATCTGCCTGCCAAGACAGGAGGTGTAAGAGACATGGGTTTGATCCCTGGGTTGGGAACATCCCCTAGAAGAGTGTATGGCAATCCACTCCAGTATTCTTCTCTTGAGAATCCTGTGGACAAAGGAGCCTGGTCATAGGATTGCACAAAGTTGGACAGGACCGAAGCAACTTAGCATGCACTTCAATACTAATACTATGTTCCAGTTTTTTTAAATAAGAAGGAAATGCAGTCTCCTAGGATACAGAATCACTCAATGTCACCATGAGTTTTGGTAAATAGATAGCTTTTGTGAGACTGTTATAAAACAAAAAAAAACTAAGAGCGATAGAAATCAAAAATTAAAATATTTGTTTTTATATTAAAAACAGTAGTGCAGTTTAGCAAAAATATCTTTTTACCCAGCCACTGATGAGTGTATACAGATTCAAAATATATTGGTACAGAAATTAATTCATTTTTAGAAGCATTTTAAGAAATGATCATAAAGTATCTAAGATTAAGCAATTTCAGTATAAATTTCAAGTAGATCACAGTTCTAACTTACTACCTGTATAAACTTTGATAAACTACTATACTCTGTAAGGGGCTTCCCTGGTGGCTCAGATGGTAAAGCGTCTGCCTGCAATGTGGGAGACCTGCGTTCGATTCCTGGGTCCAGAAGATCCCCTGGAGAAGGAAATGGCAACCCACTCCAGTATTCTTGCCTGGAAAATCTCATGGATGGAGCCTGGTAGGCTACAGTCCGTGAGGTCGCAAAGAGCTGGACATGACTGAGCGACTTCACTTCATTTCATACTCTCTAAAATGGGGATGATATAAACTGGATCACAGTGCTACTTTAAATATCATATGAACTAATTTATGATAGTTTATTGCACACCATAAGAATTGAATTAATATCAACTTATAATTATTGAAAATATTTTGTTGTATGATATTTTAAATTAAAAATTTAATTTAGTAAGTATCCTTCACATGTTTACTTTGTAGAGTCTTGTGAATGCTTTTAATAATCCAAAAAAGCATTATTATTGTACTTGGCATAGAATGCTGCTTTGTGTATTTGTTTCATCCATAATTAATTATTCAACAGTCCAATTCTAATTAATGTTGAAATAAAGCAGTTATAATGGATAACAAATTTCTAATCAAATAGAAGTTATTAAATATGCTATTTTATGTGATTTTCATATTTTATATTTCCTATAATGTTCTATTAAAATTTATTTTAATTCTTCATATTTACCTTTAAATGGGGCTTCCCTGGTGGCTCAGCTGGTAAAGAATCTACCTGCAATGTAGGAGACCTGGATTTGATCCCTGGGTTGGGAAGATTCCCCTAAAGAAAGGAAGAGTTACTCACTCCAGTATTCTGGCCTGGGGAATTCCATGGATTATATGGTCCATGAGGTCAAAAAGAGCTGGACATGATTGATTGAGCAGTTTTTACTAATTTTAAACAATGGTCAATGTCATTAATAGATACTCATAAAATATGAACAACAATTAAATGATAAAGTCAATTGTCACATAATCACCTGGTTTCTCTAAATGTTGTGTTGGTTATGTTAATATTTATTTCCTTGGCTAAGAATTCCAAGGGAAGGGGAGGGCAAAGATTTCAAGCTGCTTCTGAGAACCTGAAAATTAGGAGACACTATTACTTTTATTACAGAAACTGAGATCACTATGTTCAGAATTTTAAGTCTTTTGTAGAAGAAAATGATTTGACTTTGGCATTAATACTGTTGAAATAAGAAGATTAATGTATGTGATTATAAATCTTATGAGAGTCAATGTATTTAAATAAACTCAGATAAAAAAGCTGATTACTTTTGTGAATATTAAAACATATACCTTCAAATTATTCTTAAGAATATTAAAGTCTGTGAAGACACTAGGTTTAACAAAAGGAATATCTGCATAGCAAAATAAAAACTCCATTTAACCACAAATACATATCTACTTTTCCTAGTTCAATATTCTTTGAATATTCTTTTAATGTTCTCATTTCCACTTTAGTATTCATGAATTTCTGAGGGAAGCATAAAACACAAACACCACTTTTCATAGTGTAATTTTTATTTTGCAATATTTATTGATGTTTAATGTAGGTAGACTCTATAATCTAGCAAAGACATGCAGTAATGAAAATAGTTAATCTCCAGCCACGTTCAACATACTGGATGAAACATACAAACATAATGTTTAGTTAAAAAAAAAAAAGCTAGGAGAAAANGTGCTGCAATTCATGGGGTCGCAAAGAGTCAGACACGACTGAGCAACTGAACTGAACTGAACTGAATAGGTGATACTTCTAATGTCACTGTCCATGCAATTCATGATGTAGGAAAAAATTTCAAGTACCATTCTTTGAATGGAACAGTTTTCTTTACCCTGTACTCGAAAAACATTCAGGGAATGAATAACCTGGATTTTCTCACTATTCATCCCAACCTTCATAATTTATGACTTATTTCAAAGTCAGGGCAGGGACTTCTCTGGCGGTCCAATGGTTAGACTCCAAGCTTCCACTGCAGAGGGCATGGGTTCAATACCTGGTTGGGGAACTAGGATTCTACATGGTGCACAGTGTAACCAAAAAATACAATGAAGAGCCATAAATTAAAAAAAATACAAACTTGAAGCCAGGCTTCCTCACTTAGAATCCTAGGATTCTAATGTTATCAGTTCAGTTCAGTTCAGTTGCTCAGTCATGTCTGACTCTTTGCAACCCCATGGACTGCAGCACACCAGGCTTCCCTGTTCATCACCACTCCTGGAGCTTGCTCAAACTCATGTCCATTGAGTCAGTGATGCCATCCTATCGTCTCATCCTTTGTAATCTCCTCCTCCTGCCTTCAATCTTTCCCAGCATATGGTTCTTTCCCAATGAGTCAGTTCTTCGAATTAGGTGGCCAAAATATTGGACTTTCAGCTTCAGCTGAAACTGAAGTCCTTCCAGTGAATATTCAGAACTGATTTCATTTAGAATTGACTGGCTTGATCTCCTTGCAGTCCAAGGGACTCTCAAGAGTCTTCCCCAACACCACAGTTCAAAAGCATCAATTCTTTGATGCTCAGCTTTCTTTATGGTCCAACTCTCACATCCATACATCACTACTGGATAAACCATATCTTTGACTAGATGGACCTTTGTTGGCAAAATAATGTCTCTGCTTTTTATATGCTCTCTAGTTTGGTCATAGCTTTTCTTCCAAGGATCAAGTGTCTTTTAATTTCATGGCTGTAATCACCATCTGCAGTGATTTTGGAGCCCCCCAAAATGAAGTCTCTCACAGTTTCCATTGTTTCTCCATCTATTTGCCATGAAGTGATGGGACTGGGTGCCATGATCTTCATTTTTTAAATGTTGAGTTTTAAGCCAATTTTTTTCACTCTCCTCTTTCACTCTCATCAAGAAGTTCTTTAGTTCTTCTTCGGTTTGTGTCATAAAGGTGNACTGAACTGAACTGAGTGTGGATAGCGGAGAATGAATATTGTGGGAGTAATGAAGACATTATACTTGATGCTATAGTGGTATTTGGGCTTCTCCAGTGGCTTAGTGGGTAAGTAATCCACCTGCAATGAAGGAAACACAGGAGAAGTGAGCTTGATCCCTGGAATGGGAAGATACTCTGGAGGAGAAAATGGTAACGCACTCCAGTATTCTTGCCTGGGAAATCTAAGGGACAGAAGAGCCTGGTAGGCTACAATCCAATGAATTGCAGTGTCTGACATGACTTAGTGACTGAATATGGATGAATATATCATAGTGATATTTAGCTAGTTATATTCATATTGTAATATTTCTTCCAGTTATGCTGCTAAGTCACTTCAGTCGTGTCCGACTCTGTGCAACCCCATAGACGGAAGCCCACCAGGCTCCCCCGTCCCTGGGATTCTCCAGGTGAGAATACTGGAGTGGGTTGCCATTTCCTTGCCATTTCCTTCTCCAATGCATGAAGGTGAAAATGGAAAGTGAAGTCGCTCAGTTGTGTCCGACTCTTAGTGACCCCATGGACTGCAGCCCACCAGGCTCCTCCATCCATGGGATTTTCCAAGCAAGAGTACTGGAGTGGGGTGCCATTTCCTTCTCTGAGCTATAAAATTGTAAATTAGGTACTTTCTTTATTCATATTACGTGTGTGTTTGTGAGTCACTCAGTCGTATCCGACTCTTTGTGACCCCATGGACTATACAGTCCACGGAATTCTCCAGGCCAGAATACTGGAGTGGATAGCCTTGCCTTATCCAGGGATCTTCCCAATCCAGGGATCCAACCCAGGTCTCCTACAATGCAGTCAGATTTTTTACCAGCTGAGCCACAAGGGAAGTCCCATTCATATTATACATCAACATAAATTTTTCTCAAATTCTTCTTAGTTATTTAACAGTCAAACTTGGTTCTAAGGTCTTTACAGGGATGCTTGTAGCTAACAACTTGTTTATTTTAAAAATTACTTTGATCATCAAATTGATGAGCCTATAAAAGTTTCTAGTTTTAAAATTGTTAAATGAGCGTTTGTTCTCTGCTCATTGTCCTAGCTACACCAGTAAAACTCATGACTATTTAGAAGTGAATCCTGATGCATCAGATAGCTGCAGTTCTTATGAAGAAAGAACTATTTAGAGTAACCTTGTGAACTATAGTCCATAGAGTTGCAAAGAGTCGGACATGACTGAGTGACTGAGCATGCACGCACAATGTCTAGTGCCCAGGGGTTATCTGAAATGGTGTGGCTAAGAAAAGGGACTTTCTCTCCCATGAAGGCTAAACAAAGCTGGAGATTAACTGTTGGGTGTGAGGAATAAAAATTCAGAACAGGACTATAGAAAGTAACTAAAACAAGTGTAAATATTCTTGTCAATCCAAACATGAAAAATAGGAATAAAACATATTAACATTGAATCTGCTAGGGATGTGGAGAGAAAGGTGTTTGGAATAACTCAATCTAATCTTTTATAATTTGGACATTACAAAAATGACCAGATAACAAATGAATATAAATTTAACTATGAACCAATCATTGCTGTTGCTTAGTTGCTGTGTCCAAATCTTTGGAACCCTATGAACTGAAGCATGACAGGTTTCCCTGTCCTTTCCTATTTCCCTGAGTTTGCTCAAATTCATGTCCATTGACTCAATGATGCCATCCAACCATTTCATTCTGTCACCACCTTGTCTTCTTGCCCTCAATTCTTCTGCATCAGGGTCTTTTCCAGTGAGTTGGCTCATCATATCAGGTGACCAAAATATCGGAGCTTCAGCATCAGTCCTTCCAATGAATATTCAGGCTTGATTTCCTTTAGTATTGACTGGTTTGATCTCCTTGCTGTCCAAGGGACTCTCAACAGTTTCTCCAGCACCACAGTTCGAAATTATCAGTTCTTCGGTGCTCAGCCTTTATGGCCCAGCTCTTGCATCTGTATATGAGTATTCAAAAGACCATAGCTTTGACTATATGGACCTTTGTTGGCAAAGTGATGTCTCTGTTTTTTAATACACTGTCTAGGTTGGTCATAGCTTTTCTTCGAAGGAGCAAGTGTCTTTTAATTTTGTGGCTGCAGTCAACTTCTGCAGTGATTTTGGAATCCAAGAGAATGAAATCTGTCACTGTTTCCACTTTTCCCTATCTATTTGCCATGAAATTATAGCACCAGNGGTCATAGCTTTTCTTCGAAGGAGCAAGTGTCTTTTAATTTTGTGGCTGCAGTCAACTTCTGCAGTGATTTTGGAATCCAAGAGAATGAAATCTGTCACTGTTTCCACTTTTCCCTATCTATTTGCCATGAAATTATAGCACCAGATGCCATGGTCTTCATTTTTTGAATGTTGAGTTTTATTCCAACTTTTTCACTCTCTCTTTCACCTTCATCAAGAGGCTTTTTAGTTCCTCTTCACATTCTGCCCATAAGGGTTGTGTCATCTGCATATCTGAAGTTATTGATATTTCTCTAGGTAATATTGATTCCAGCTTGTGAGTCATCCAGTGTAGCATTTTCCATGATATACTCTGCATATAAATTAAACAAGCAGGGTGATATTATACAGCCTTGAGGTACTCTTTTCTTAATTTTGAACCAGTGTGTTGTTTCATGTCTAGTTGTAACTGCTGCTTCTTTTCCTGCATACAGGTTTCTCAGGAGGCAGGTAGGGTGGTCTAATCTGGCATTTCTATCTCTTTAAGAATTTCCAGTTTGTTTTGATCCACACAGTCAAAGGCTTTAGCATAGTCAATGAAGCCGAAGTAGATTTTTTTTTTTTTTTCTGGAATTCCCTTGGCTTTTTCTATGATCCAGCAGATGTTGGCAATTTGATCTCTGATTTCACTGCCTTTTCTAAATCCAGCTTATATGTCTGGAAGTTCCAGATTCACCTACTACTGAAGCCTAGCTTAAAGAATTTTGAGCATAAACTTGCTAGCATGTGAAATGAGTGCAGCTGTATGGTAATTTGAACATTTCTGTGTCATTGCCTTTCTTTGGAATTGAAATTGCATTGGAACCAATCTTAATTTCATTTTAAAGATATGGATATTTGAAACATAAGGTTAATGTTTAAGATATATTTTATTTACTGATGCTCACTTGATCTATTGTATAGTTTACACCTTGACCAAATTATTATTACATTTTCAGAGAATCATGTTCAGTTCAACAGAAAAATGTCATTATTCACCAAATGCAATTCTATTTAATTTTTATGCCTTCTAGCATGTTTAGTTAATATGGAATTCCTGATGGTGTTTTAAAATAAACTCAAGTGTATCTACTTCTATTTCATGATGTAGTATTTCTTTATAACTTGTATCTGTAGAATGTAACTTCAAAAATTATTCAAGCCATAAAATTAGAAGCTAATGGTAATGAATACAAATGACTTTAAGTACTTTGGTCACATGGTGCAAACGTCAATCTGTATGTATTATGTTAAATTATTATTATGTTAATAAACTTTATATAGCTTATTAATTTTAAATCCTGTCCTCTAAAATATTTTGATTCAAACTGGTAGAATAGAAACTTAGCACACATTTGTCTCCCAGCACTGAAATAAACATATAGTAGTTTGAGAATAGCAGAGAATGAAAATTTGAGGTGTCTCTAGAAATACAGATTTAAACAAATTTTGTGAAGAGAAGAAGAAAACCAGAAGGGAAATGGACCAGATAATCAGAGAATTGACTATGTAGAATGAGATCATAACTGGTAGATGATTGACTGCAGCAATAGCAAATGTACATTTCTTCAACTCAGTCAGATACTAAATATCCTATGTTGTGTAGGGTGTTTCTATATAATAATATATTTTCTAACCAAATTATTACCTTCATTAAGAAAGCTGCTAGTGTTTTGAGATGAGCATATTTATTGTGTACACTGCTGCTAACAATTTTTCAGTGAGATAAGCATGGTAGTAGTAAATTGTTTTTCTATTGATATTTGTTCTCAATGAAAATTTTTGAATTTTTCCTAATGGATAATGTCCTCATTGTGTCAGTGGATACTAAAATTGTGTCTTTTGAAATTGGCAAAAGGGTTGTTTACACCTAAAAGTAAAGTTTCTCTCTTATTTGATGGCTTTTAAATAACACTCTCATTGTTTTCTAACAGTAGGTATAGACTTCTACTCAGTTGGATATTAGCTAGCTTATGATTATTATGTTATTTAAATTAAATGAGTAATTTATTTAAATAACTCACAGGCCTCCTGGAAAAATTAATTAATTTCATTTCACTGTGATCTCATTTCTAAGCAAGTCATGTATTCAAGCTTCAACTCAGAAAATGTGTAAGAAGTGCTTACCTACAGAAAAATGTGTCTTGATTATTTTAACCCAAATGTAGACTTTATTAAAATTAAGGTATGTACATTTTTTAGACATAATGTTATTGCACACTTAATAAACTCCAATGTAGTATAAACATAACTTTTATATCCACTGGGGAACCAAAAAATTCATGTGAATCCCTTTTTTCTTGCAATATCTGCTTTATCGTGATGGTCTGGGATGGAAACTGCAAATTTTCTGAAGTACGCTGCATGTATACATAGTGAACTGATTATTGTAGTCAGTTCATATATCATTTCCTCACGTAGTTACCATTTTCTGTGTGATGAGAGCAACTGAAATCTACTCTTTTAGCAAATGTCCAGTGTTAAAAACAATATTATTAACTATACCCAATCTGTGGCAGTACAGATATCTAGGTGTATTCATGTTACATAACTGGAACTTTTAAACTTTTACCAATTTCTCCCATTTATCCCCACCTTCCTGCTTCCAGAAGCAATGATTCTGTTCTCTAATTCAATGTGTATTTGTAGATTCTACAGAGAGTGTGATATCTCACAGGTTTTTCTTTTTTTTCCTTTCTGTATCTGACAGTACACTTAGCATAATTTTCTATAAATTTATCCATTTTGTTGCAAATGATTGGTAGTTTATTTTCATATCTTGAAAATTGTAAATGATGATACAATTAATATAGTTGTAAGGCTATCTCACCAAGATAGTGATTTCATTTCATTTCAGTATATACTCACCGAAGGAATTGATATATCATATGGTAGTCCTATTTTAGTTTTAGGAAGAACCTCCATACTGATTTCCATAACAGTGATACCAATTTAAATTTCCACTAACAGTGCATAATTGTTTCTTTTTTTTCCATATCTTCTCCAACACTTATTGTATCTTGTCTTTTTTATAATAGCCACTCTAACAGGTGTGAGGTGATATCATATTATAGTTCTGATTTGGACCTCCCTGATTACTTGTGATGTTGAGTATCTTTTCATGTATCTGTAAGCCTTTGAGTATATATATATATATATATATAACATATATTGAAGGCATTTGTCCAAATTTTTTTTTTTCCTGTTGGCAGTGACACAATTTTATTTATTTATTTTTTATTTATTTATTTTTAAATTTGACTTTACAATACTCTATTGGGTTTGCCATACATCGACATGACTCCACCACAGGTGTACACAAGCTCCCAATCCCGAATCCCCCTCCCACCTCTCACCCCACAACGTCTCTCTGGATCATCCCCGTACACCAGCCCCAAGCATCCTGCATCCTGTATCATACATAGACTGGTGATTCGTTTCTTACATAATAGTATATATGCTTCAATGCCATTCTCCCAGATCATCCTGTTTTTAACTTTTAACTCAGTTTATTTTTGCTATTTAGCTGTATGAATTCCTGATATATTTTTTAATATTAGCCTCTTATCAGATGTGTGGTTTAAGAATATATCCTCCAGTTCTGTACATTGCCTTTTCATTTTTTGACTGTTTCCTTTGTGTGACAGAAACATTTTAGTCTGATATTGTCTCACTTGCTTATTTTTACTTTTCTTGCCTAACCTTCAGTGTAAAATCCAACACTTGCCAATTTCAACACCAAAGCATTTTCCCATATGTTTTCTAGAAGTCTTATAATTTCAAATTTGTTGAATTTTTTAATTCAGTTGGAGTTGATTTTTGTTCATAGTGTAAGACTGGAGTCCATTTTTATTCTTTTGCATCTCAGTATCTAGTTTTCCCAATACCATTGACTGAAGATACTATCCTTTACTCATTGTGTATTCTTGGTGCCTTTGTAAAAACGTTAGTTAATATTATGTGTGCTTATTTTTGTACTCTCTACTGGCTTCTCTGGTGGCTCAGATGACAAAGAATCAACTTTCAGTGCAGAGATCCAGGTTTGATCATGAATCAGGAAGATACTCTGGAGAAGGGAATGGTGACCCACTTGAGTATTCTTGTCTGGAGAATTTCATGGACAAAGGAGCCTGGTGGGCTAATACTTTCACTTTCATTTTGTTTTATTGGTATTGTATGTCTATGTGTATCAGATATGTGTCTGTATGTGCTTTTATACCAATACCATACTATTTTGATAGCTATATCTTTGTAATATATTTTCAAATCAAGACGTATAATGCCTTCAGCTTTATTCTTTCTCAAAATTGCTTTGATTATTCAGGGTCTTTGGTGATTTGAAAATAACTTTATAATTAATTTTTATATTTCTGTGGAAAATGACATTAGGATTTTAATAGGGATTGAGGTGAACCTCTGTATCACTTTGAGTAGTATACATATTTTAACAGTATTAATTATTTCAGTTCATGAACACAGGATATCTTTCTATTTATTTGTGTATTTTTCAATTTATTTTATCAGTGTCTTATGTTTAGTTTTCAGTTATCAGACTTTCATCTTCTTGACTAAATTCATTCCTAACCACTTTTAAACCACCTTTTAATACTATGATAAATTAGATTTCCTTTTCTTTCTTTTTTTAAGACAAGTCAATGACAGTGAAGATATAAACAAAGAAATCTATAATTGGCTGTGATCAATTAATTGTAAACACTATGACACTTGGACCAGTGGGATTTGTTTTCTTGATTGCTTTTTCAAATATATTTTTAATATAAATAAGTGTGACTGATTTTTCCTAATTTATTTTGTATCTTACAAAAACAACAACTTTTCAATGTTAGTTCTAATAGTTGTGTGTGTGTGTGTGTGTGCACATATGTGTGTGTGGAATCTCTAGGGTCCTCTACATATAGGATTTGCCACCTGCAAGGAAAATATTTTTGCTTCTTGTTTTTCAATTTGAATGCCTTGAATTTCTTTTCCTTCTCTGCTTGCTCTGGCTAATACTTCCAGTATTTTATTGAACAGTTAGAGAGAGTGGGTACCTTTGCTTTGTACAATTCTTAGAGCAAACACTTTTAATTTCTTTCCATTGGCTTTCAAGTTAGTTGTAGACTTTATATAAATGATCTTTCCTCTGTGGTGAGGAAATTTCTTTTTATGTCTATTTCATTGAGAATTTTTTATCATGCTTGGATATTGAGCTTTTGAAAAGCATTTTATGCATCCACTGAAATGATAGTTTTATCTTTCATTCTGTTAATGTGTTGTATTCTGTTGATTGATTTGCCTGTGTTATTTTGTTGGTCAGTTGTTCAGTCACTAAGTTTTTCTGCAACCCCATGGACTACAGCACACCCCATTTAGAAATGGCACATAATATTTTTAATGCATGGTTGAATTCAGTGTACTGGTACTTTATTAAGGATGTTTTTCACATGTAAAGTGAAAGTCACTCAATCGTGTCCCCGACTCTTTGCAACCCGATGGACTATAGCCTGTCAGGCTCCTCTATCTGTGGAATTCTCCAGGGAAGAATACTGAGGTGGGGAGCCATTCTGTTCTCCAGCAGATCTTCCCAACCCAGGGATTGCACCTGGGTCTCCTGCATTGCAGATGTATTCTTTATCATGTGAGTCACCAGGGAAGTCATCAGAATTAATCACTTATATATATATATATTTTTTTTTTCTGGTGCTATTTTTCTCAGAGTTTGGTATGAGAGTAGTGCTGGCCTCATAAAATAAATTTGCAAGTATTTTATCTGGTGGCAAGTGGGAACAGGATTTAAAAACTCGTTCAATGATGCCAAGTCCAATATTTCTGAGTGTCAATGAGAAACTTCACATGAAAGAGCTTCAGCTTAAGAGCTAATTCAGAATGAAGATTGTACCCCTATCACCTCCTGGAACTCCTGGAATGTCAGAAAATGTTCTGGTTTCTACCATAAGGCAGAGAAAGAAATTCAGTTTTCTATTTTGTATGTAGTTATTTGAGGCTTTGTGCCTGGATTTGAGACAACATTCTTATCCATATCAATTGAAGGAAGTTGTACTTTCTGTAGCTGTATCTTTTTTTTTTTTTTTTTCCTTTTTCAGCTCAGACCTGTAGGAGGTTAGAAATCCAAAGTGGAAATACAGCCTCTCAGAGAGGTGCTTGACCACAAATTCTCACATTAAATTGCTGCAGAAGGAGAAGTTACGTTTTGTAATGTCACTGATGTTTTCTAAGAATAAAGTTTGCATACTTTTAGTAACATGACAGTAAGCATTTTATCATATATATGATAATTTTAATGTTTCATATAATAAGTTCAATGAATAACTAAGCACTCACTTTGCAAAATATTATTTGTGGAGAAAGGTTTACCAAATTCAATAGTAACTTCTTGCAAACATCTATATTTGCTTTAGTGGTGTATTACCTATTTGGCAAAATTAAAAAAATGAAAATTATGCAAAGGAAGTTTTTTATAATATGGTTTACAATCAAATTTTGATGTTATTCTGCTTAGATATTATATTTGATAATATTTAATGCAGCATATGCTGATCTGTAGTTTTACTATGCTAATAACAAAAATCTTAATATAAATTGTTTTTGTTATTTAGATAAAGTGCTAATAATTAAAATACATTGTTTTTATTTTCTCAAATATATTTCTTCCTAACATTCCTAGGAAGTAATCAATGTAACTTTTTTGTAAATAGGTACACTATCTGGTATCAAGTTAGCTTTAAAGACAACTTAAACTCTAAAACACAGTATAACCATGTATTTTTCATTTCTAGAATCAAAGAACAGGATAGAAAGACCGTGAATAAACCCATGAAGCTGCTCCTGCTGCTGCTGCTAAGTCGCTTCAGTCGTGTCCGACTCTGTGTGACCCCATAAATGACAGTCCACCAGGCTCCCCCGTCCTTGGGATTCTCCAGGCAAGAACACTGGAGTAGGTTGCCATTTCCTTCTCCAACTACGTATGGTCAGCTAATCTATGACAAGGGAAATAAGAATATAAAGTGGAGAAAACACAATCTCTTCAATAAGTGGTGCTGGGAAAACGGGACAGCTACACGGAAGAGAATGAAACTGGGACAGTCTCTCATACCACAGACACACACACACACACACACACACACACACACACACACAATCTCAAAAGTAGGTTAAAGACCTAAGTATTACACCAATTACTATAAAACTCCTAGAGGAATGTAAGTAAGACATTCTTTGACATAAATCACAGCAATATACTTTTGGATTCACCTCCTAAAGTAAAGGGGATAAAAAATGAATAAATAGAACTTAATTAAACTTAAAAGCTTTTGTACAGCAAAAACCATCACTGAAATAACAGGCTACAGAATGGGTGAAAATATTTGCAAGCTAAGCAATGGACAAAGACTTAATCCGCAAAATAAACAAACAGCTCACACAGCTCAATATCAAAACCAAACAGAGCTCAATAAAAAAGGGCAGAAAATCTAAAAAGACATTTCTCCAGAGAAGACATCAGTTCAGTTCAGTTGCTCAATCATGTCTGACTCTGCAACCCCATGGACTGCTGCACCACAGGCTTCCCTGTCCATTTCCAACCCCTGGAGCTTGCTCAAACTCATGTCCATTGAGTCACTGATGCCATGCAACCAAAAGGCACATGAGTGGTTGTTAATAGGACTAACAAGTAATAAAATTGAAATTTCATAGAAGTGAAGTGATTACCGTATCTCAAGATCCAATCTGTAATTAAAATTCCATTTCTTTTCCAAAGACCAATATCTTCAATATCACTGCATAAGACATCAGCTAAGACTTTAGGAAGAACTGGTCAAAGTTCGGAACATGTGTGGAGAAGAGGAGGGTTTATCTTCCTTGAATACTTACAAAAGTCATTTAGGAAGAGCTGCTATAAAGGAATAAAAAATTTAAATTAGTAAAGGAAAACATTTCATAGAAAAATCATTTAAAGTTTAAAGAGAAAAAAATACCATTTGTATATCATCAACTGTGTCTTGATTTCTGATAAACAGCAACTCATTTATTTCTGTGTGTTAGTTTTATCATCTTATTTTATAGGAGAGACTTGGAGAAATCAAAGCTAATATGCTGATAAATGTTGGACCTGAGATGAAAATGCAGTTTCTGTGATCTTGCCTCAGTGTTATTTAATGAGATGACCATAGGTTGAAAATCTGGAAGATGTGGCTTACAAAAACTCAGGCTGAATGTAATGTTTTTATAAAGTCTGTTTCAAATTATTTAATGATATAATGGCTCAGATGCTAAAGAATTGCCTGCAGTGTAGAAGACTTGAGTGTGATCCCTGGGTCAGGAAGATCCTCTAGAGAAGGGAATGGCTATCCATTCTAGTATTTTCTTGAATTATTTTAATTCCTGTGCTCACCATGAAGGCATGAAAATCACTCTAATGATTCAATAAATAGAAGGTAAGATTGCCTTAAAGAATGTGTGCACTTGAACATTTGCTTGGATGGCACAAATCTGAATCAAATATGTATATTTGAATTATGTATATAAAGATGACACAAAAGTATTTTAGTCTTTTAATTTCTCTGTTTTGGAAGCATTCTCTGTAATGTAAATGAATCAAGTTAACTATCAAGTTTTACCAGTCTAATGTGGTGTTTGAATATATCCATGGCAGTATTTTGCAGTTCTAGTTTTGAATGTTATTCATAGGTTTAATGACTTGCTGTTCACTCACTAAGTAGTGTCCCACTCTTTGCAACCCCATGGCCTGCAGCATGCCAAGCTTCCCTGTCCTTCACTATCTTTTGGAGCTTGCTCAAACTCATGTCCATTGAGTCACTGATGCCATCCAATCATCTCATCCTCTATTGTCCCATCTCCTCCCACCTTCAATCTTTCCCAACATCAGGGTCTTTTCAAATGAGTCAGTTTTTCACATCAGGTGGCCAAAGTATTGGAGTTTCAGCTTCAGCATTAGTCCTTCCAAAGAATATTCAGGACTGATCTCCTTTAGGATGGACTGGTTGGATCTCCTTGTAGTCCAAGGGACTCTCAAGAGTCTTCCCAAATGCCACAGTTCAAAAGCATCAATTCTTTGGCACTCAGCCTTCTTTTTGGTCCAACTCACTTCTGTATATGACTACTGGAAAAAACATAGCTTTAACTATCCTGACCTGTGTCAGCAAATTGATAGCTCTGCTTTTAAATACACCATCTAAATTTATCATAGCTTTTCTTCCAAGGGGCAAGTGCCTTTCAATTTTATGGCTGCAATCACAGTCTGTGGGACCCTAAATGGGAAACCTTAAAAAGAAAGGGGCTAGCTTTGGGTTCAGAAACTAAGATGGTGCCTGGCGGAAGAGATGGGGGCATGATCCATGTTGTTAGTCAAAGTTTTTGATTGGCTCTGTTGATTTCCGTGCAGGTAAACAGCGCGTGATCACCATAGACTCCTGTTATATTGAAGGTGCATGATTTGACCTTTAACGTGATTGGTGCAACTTTGGAAAGTCCCTCCTAAAACCCGCCTGCTTGTCTATATAAGCTGGGAGCTTGCAACAATAAAGCGGAACTGCTCAGACAGAACCCCTGTCGCATCTGATTGTCTCTCGCTTGCCGAGGGGCTGGGTGGCGGACAGCAGACTCACCTTTCCTTGGGACCCCTCGGCTTTGCTGAGGGAAGTTCCACTGCCTCTCTCTTTCTGAGGAGCGCCCCCCACAACAGTCTGCAGTGATTTTGGAGTCCAAGAAAATAAAGCCTGTCACTTTTTACTTTTTTTCCCCCCATTTATTTGCTATCAAGTGATGGGACTGTATGCCATGATCTTCATTTTTTGAATGTTGAGTTTTAAGCCAACTTTTTATTTCTCCTCTTTCACCTTCATCAAGAGGATCTTTAGTTTTTCTTTGATTTCTGCCATTATTGTGGTGTCATCTGCATATCTGAAGTTATTGATATTTCTTCTGGCAATCTTGAGTCCACTTTGAACATTTTCCAATTCAGCAAACTCCCATTTTACCAGTGGTGTGTGCCTTTAAATAGATCATTTTTACTGTGTAAATATTTTTCCAAGTGGTACTTCAAACAGATATTTAAGTGGTTGTATTTTACAATCAGTTTGCTAAGATTTACCCTTTCATCTGCTACATTATAGCACATTTGTTGTTTTCTGTTTTTCATTCATGATTTTTTCCCCCAATTATCTGCTTAACATACTTTATGTTTCTTTTAGCTCTATGATCACTTATGGAAAGTTTGGTCTTATCACCTGATACAAACAATTTCTTTCTCTGGCACTCACTACTCTTTGCTCTACTTCATTTTGCTTCATTGCACTTGCAATCTATTACTTTTCTGTTTATTTGTATATTTTACTTCCTTCCTGTTAAATTGTAGACTCCAGGAGCTCTAAGATATCAACCCACAATCTACAACAGTGTTTACCATACTGGAGTAGTATGTATTCAACAAATATTTATTATATAACATAGTAGTCATTATCCAACAAATATATGTCAGGTAAGAGAAAGAATGGGTAAGTTCTTAGAGGCAATGAGAAAGCATTCCTCGTGAATTTCTATGAGAGACTTTTTTGTTACTCACCAAGAGTTCATAATTGTGTATCTATCAGCAAAATACTTAAACTTAAGTAGAAATTTTATGTGCATTGACATAATTATACTTTCTACATTATTGGCTTCAGAAGGAAAAGTCTGAAAACCTTGCCTTAATACTGTTTGTAAATGCCATTCATTTAATGAATAATATAACATTATTTTCATATAAATTCATATTTCTAATAGCAAAGTGCCTGTCAAATTAGAAAGATTTATTTTTGCTATATGATTTGACAACAAACTTATGGAAAACATTTCTTATGAGTGAAAATAATAATTTTAAATTTCTGTTTTATCCAATTAAAAATAAAGCATCATCATTAAGTATATTTTAAACCTAAGTAAGAACTGAATTAAATGTATAATTAGGTAAATACAATTTATACAATTTAAAGGCTTTTCCTCTCTTTGGAGGCAATTTGGTCAAAAGTACAGATACATATATTAATTTTTATTAATTATGCCTTTTATGATATAATCCTTACAGGTTATTATTTCTCATTAATCATTATTTTAAAAAGCAATGAAAAATAATGTTATTTTCTTAAAAAAATGACACACCACTTACCAACTCCAAGGTGTGTATTATATTTTGATTTATAAGCTTATATATGATACTATGTATAAAGAACACTTAAATCTTCTTTTTAGATCTTTTCTTTTGCTACTATTATGTCTAATTATACATGTCTATGGACCATACACAAAATTGTTCCCTGTCACTTATAATGAAAGAATATCCACTTAGGAAAAATACATCTGCATGATATGATATAGATGTTTCTAAATTAACACAGCTGATTTCTAATAACATTATTAAGGCATCCTGCCAATTTTAAAGAACCATTTTATTTAAGATGTCTTTATTCAAAAATTTAACATTTTTAAGTTATTAAGTCGTATTAGTCAAAGCTTAATAGCAAGAGTTTTCCCTTTTCCCCACATCCTCTCCAGCATATATTGTTTGTATATTTTTTGATGATGGTTGCTCTGGCAGATGTGAGGCATTACCTTATTATAGTTTTTATTTGCATTTATATAATGATTAGTTTAACTAAATGATTAGTGATGTTGAACATCTTTTCATATGCCCCCTGGCCATCTATGTTTCTTTTTTGGAGAAATGCCTATTTAGATATTCCACACTTTTTTTTTTTTTATTGTGTTGTTTGTTTGTATGTTTTTGATAATGAGCTTCATGAGCTGTTTGTATATTTTGGAGATTAATCCCTTGTCATTTGTTTCAATTGCAAATATTTTCTCCCATTCTAACGGTTGTCATTTTGTCTCAATTATGGTTTTCTTTGCTGTGCAAAATCTTTTAGGTTTAATTATATCCCATTTGTTTATTTTTCTCTTTCTTTTGATTATTCTATGAGGTGGGTCAACAAAGGTCTTATATTAATGCATATATGTGAAATCTAGAAAAATGATACAGATGAACCTATTTTCAGGGTTAGAATCAAGGTGCAAATGTAGAGAATGGACCTGTGGACATGGTGGGGGAGGAGGTGGGATGAACTGTGAGATTAGGATTTACATATGTATAACACCATATGTAAAGCATATAGATAGTGGGAAGCTGGTATACAGCACAGAGAGCTCAGCTTGGTGCTCTGTGCTGACCTAGAGGGGTGAGATAGAGGCATGGGAGGGAGAGCCAAAAGGAAGGGGATATATATATATTCATAGAACTCATTCAAAAAATTAAAAAAAAATTAAAAAAATAAAGAACTCATTCATTTTGTTGTACAGCCTTCTAAATCAACTCAGTGATCAACTCAGTCATGTCTGACTCTTTGCTACCCCATGAACTGCAGCACGCCAGGCCTCCCTATCCATCATCAACTGCCAGAGTACACTCAAGCCCATGTCCATTGAGTCCATGATGGCATACAACCATCTTATCGTCTGTTGTCCCCTTTTCCTCCTGCCCTCAATCTTTCCCAGCATCAGGGTTTTTTCAAATGAGTCAGCTCTTTGCATAGGTAGCCAAAGTACTGGAGTTTCAGCTTCAACATCAGTCCTTCCAACGAACTCCCAGGACTGATCTCCTTTAGGATGGACTGGTTGTATCTCCTTGCAGTCCAAGGGACTCTCAAGAGTCTTCTCCAACAGCACAGTTCAAAATAATCAATTCTTTGACTTTCAGCTTTCTTTACAGTTCAACTCTCACATCCATACCTGACCACTGGAAAAACCATAGTCTTGACTAGATGGACCTTTGTGGACAAAGTAATATCTCTAGCAATTAGACCCCAATTAAAAAGAAAAAAACAAAGTTTAACAACAGTTTGTAACTTTCACTTGACTGTAATTTGAATATTTAATTTATGTTAAACACACTTCTGGTAGGAAGGTAACAAAAAATTATGCAATCCTTTGTTCTGTGTGTCTCCAGGATTCCTAAACATTGCAACAGCACATGAGATACAACTTTTTTAATGTGGTCTATTGGATGGAAGGGTTCTGGATGATAGTCTTAATGGAAACAGACACACATATATATATAGCAAGTCTCTGACTGCATTATTTTCTTCAGTCTAAATTTAAATATTTTGCCACATTATATGTAAATGTTTTTGTTTTTTCATATAATTGGCCTNTTCTGGATGATAGTCTTAATGGAAACAGACACACATATATATATAGCAAGTCTCTGACTGCATTATTTTCTTCAGTCTAAATTTAAATATTTTGCCACATTATATGTAAATGTTTTTGTTTTTTCATATAATTGGCCTGCTCTTCAGTGAGCTTTTTTGGCCTACAAACACAAGACTTGATTCAGCTTGAAACTCTTAGCTTCTCAGTCATGTCCAACTCTCTGTGACCTCATGGATTGTAGTCCACCAGACTCCTCTGTCCATGGAATTCTCCAGATAAGGATATTGGAGTGGGTTGCCATTTCCTTCTCCAAGTGCTGGTTTACTTTCATATTAGATCTTTCATTATTAGCAATGCTACATTTGTTCTGGTCTCTTGTTGACAAAAGCAGTTATTCATAGATTGAGTTAATTAATTACCTATTTATTCAACAGATTGTTGTTGTTGTTCAGTCGCTAGTTCAGTTCAATTCAGTCACTCAGTCGTGTTCGACTTTTTGTGACCCCATGAACTTCAGCATGCCAGGCCTCCCTGTCCATCATCAACTCCTGGAATTTACCCAAACTCATGTCCATTGAGTCAGTGATGCCATCCATCCCTCTCATCCTCTGTCATCCCATTCTCCTCCTGCCCTCAATCTATCCCAGCATCAGGGTCTTTTCAAATGAGTCA
>SJYV01045101.1:8221-18841 GCA_006410875.1 Neotragus pygmaeus
TGCGACCCCATGAATTGCAGCACGCCAGGCCTCCCTGTTCATTACCATCTCTCGGAGTTCACTCAGACTCATGTCCATCGAGTCCGTGATGCCATCCAGCCATCTCATCCTCTGTCGTCCCCTTCTCCTCCTGCCCCCAATCCCTCCCAGCATCAGAGTCTTTTCCAATGCATCAACTCTTCGCATGAGGTGGCCAAAGTACTGGAGTTTCCAGCTTTAGCATCATTCCTTCCAAAGAAATCCCAGGGTTGATATTCAGAATGGACTGGTTGGATCTCCTTCCACTGCTGGGTATATACACTGAGGAAACCAGAATTGAAAGAGACACATGTACCCCAGTGTTCATCACAGCATTGTTTATAATAGCCAGGGCATGGAAGCAACCTAGATGTCCATTGGCAGACGAATGGATAAGAAAGCTGTGGTAAATATGCACAATGGAATATTGCTCACTATTAAAAAGAATGCATTTGAATCCATTCTAATGAGGTGGATGTAAATGGAGCCTATTATACAGAGTGAAGTAAGTCAAAAAGAAAAACATCAATACAGTATATTAATGCATACATATGGAATTTGGAATGATGGTAACAATGACCATATATGTGAGACAGCAAAAGAGACACAGATGTAAAGAACAGACTTTTGGACTCTGTGGGAAAAGGTGAGGGTGGGGTAATTTGAGAGAATAGCGTTGACATATGTATATTATCATATGTGAAATGGTTCACCAGTCCAAGTTTGATGCATGAAACAGGGCACACAAAGTTGGTGCACTCAGACAACCCTGAGGGATGGGATGGGGAGGGAGGTGGGAGGGGGTTCATGATGGAGGACTCATGTACACCCGTGACTGATTCATGCCAATGAATGGCAAAAACCACTACAGTATTGTAAAGTAATTAGCCTCTAATTAAAATAAATAAATTTTAAAAATAAGGTGTGAAATCATTATATCTTAAAAGTCTAATCATGTGAGGACAGTTTGATTCCATAGTTTGGTAGTAGAAAGAAATCTTTATGAAGTATCCCTTCAATAGATATACATGTTTAATTTATAAGACAACCTTCCTTATGAAGGTTCACTTCTCTCGTGGCTCAGATGGTAAAGCATCTGCCTGCAATGTGGGAGACCTGGGTTCAATCCCTGGGTTAGAAAGAACCCCCAGAGAAGGAAATGGCAACCAACTCCAGCATTCTTGCATGGAGAATCAGATGGATAGAGGACCTTGGTAGACTACAGTCCATAGTGTTGCAAAGAGTTGGAAACAACTGAGAGACTTAACTTTCTTTCTTTCTTTCTTTTCCTTAGTAAAAGAGTTTAAATAACCTAAGAATAATGTATAAAGACAGTCATGTTTGTTATCTTTTTACTGTTTGTAGTATCACCTTACATCTTGAAAATAGATGTTTCTCTTTTCCAAATGTGCCTTCCATTTTTCTACACTAATTCTCTGCAAATGTGCAGAGCTTCTCTCCCTCCCATTTTTGAATTGAGCAGAAATAAATCTATTCTCCTTTATTCTATCACAAAATATCTTATTTAAAACTTCTTATTTTTCAAAGAGAACTGCTTTTCAAATTGAGAAGCAATTCATGGGCTTCTCAGGTGAAGCAGTGGTAGAGGAATCCGCCTGTCAATGAAGGAGATGCAGGAGAACCGAGTTTGATCATTGGCCCAGGAAGATCCCCTGCAAGAGGAAATGACAACCTACACCAGTATTCCTGCCTGAAAAATCCCATGGACAGAGGAGCCTGGCAGGTTATAGTCAATGAGGTCACAAAGAGTAAAACACTATTGAGTATACATACTAAATTATAAATTAAATTTTGGGTAGGGAGTGTTGGACAGGATTTTTATGTATGTGCACTCATGCATTTTTATGCTGCTGTTTTTCTCTATAACATTATTCTTATTAAAAAGAGCTGTGGTCTCAAATCTATTTGTATATTAAATACATCCATGGAGTTTATTTAAATGACATATACTCATCCCACACAAACTTAAGAATCTCTGGGCATGAAATCCTGGTGTTGCTACTTTTAAATTGCTTGCCCCCTCATCCAGGGAATAATAAGTGGAGACAGGTTGACAATAACTGACCTAGAAACATCAAGATGATTGTAAGTGAAACCATTGATCTGCTTGTCACTTCTATGTTTGTCTCTAAATCACAGTTAAGTGAGATCAAATCCAGTTTGTTAGGATTTGTGATTACAAATCAGCATCACAATTTAAATACCCATTAATTTAAACATTCCTGTATGATGGGCTATTTCAGTTCAGTCAGTTCAGTCACTCAGTCATGTCTGACTCTTTGGGACCCCATGAACCACAGCATGCCACGCCTCCCTGTCTATCACCAACTGCCGGAGTCCACCCAAACCATGTCCATCGAGTCGGTGATGCCATCCAACCATCTCATCCTCTGTTGTCCCTGTCTCCTCCTGCCCTCAATCTTTCCCAACATCAGGGTCTTTTCCAATGAGTCAGCTCTTTGCATCAGGTGGCCAAAGTATAGGAGTTTCAGCTTCAACATCAGTCCTTCTAATGAACACTCAGGACTGATCTCCTTTCGGAAAAACTGGTTGGGTCTCCTTGCAGTCCAAGGGACTCTCAAGAGTCTTCTCCAACAAGACAGTTCAAAAGCATCAATTCTTTGATGCTCAGCTTTCTTTATAGTCCAACTCTCACATCCATACATGACCACTGGAAAAACCATAGCCTTAACTAGACAGACCTTTGTTGGCAATGTAATGTCTCTGCTTTTTAATAAGCTGTCTAGGTTGGTCATAACTTTTCTTCCAAGGAACAAGCATCTTTTTTAATATAAATTTATTTATTTTAATGGGAGGCTACTTTACATTATTGAATTGGTTTTGCCATACATCAACATGAATCCACCATGGGTGTACACATGTTCTCCATCCTGAATCCTCCTCCCACCTCCCTCCCCATACCATCTCTCTGGGTCATCCCAGTGCACCAGATCTGAGTATCCTGTATCATGCATCAAATCTGGGCTGGCAATTCATTTCACATATTCTACGTTTCAATATCATAAATTTCATGGCTGTAATCTCCATAGACAGTGATTTTGGAGCCCAGAAAAATAAGTCAGCCACTGTTTCCACTGTTTCCCCATCTATTCACCATGAAGTGATGGGACCAGATGCCATGATCTTCGTTTTCTGAATGTTGAGCTTTGACCCAACTTTTTCACTCTCCTCTTTCACTTTCATCAAAAGACTCTTTAGTTCCTCTTCACTTTCTGCCATAAGGGTGATGTCATCTGCATATCTGAGGTTATTGATAATTTTCCTGGCAATCTTGATTCCAGCTTGTGCTTCCTCCTGCCCAGCATTTCTGATGTTGTACTCTGCATATAAGTTAATTAAGCAGAGTGACAATATATAGCCTTGACATACTCCTTTTCCTATTTGGAACCAGTCTGTTGTTCCATGTCCAATTCTAACTGTTGCTTCCTGACCTGCATACAGATTTCTCAGGAGGCAGATAAGGTAATGTGGTATTCCCATCTTTTTCAGAATTTTCTACAGTTTATTGTGATCCACACAGTTAAAGGCTTTGGCACTATACACCAATAAATATGTGAAATCATAGAGAAGGGATTAATTTTTCATGATTCTTGCCTTTATTTCCTCTAATTAATTCTCATTATAATCTATATATATTCATGCATACATATGAAGGAATAAATATATTATGACATTATAGATATTTCTCTTTTTTTCTCTTTTTGTTGGATGACTTACAAAAAATAAAAGTCATATAAACGCTAGAAAAGTCTACTTTAAGATGGTGGCTCCTTAATATAATAAAAAATAATAATAATTCTTCATAGATTTTGAGTATTAGTACTCTATGCCAGTGTTGCTAAAGCTATTGTGCTTTCTGGTTTATAACCAAAAGTAAACGCAATTGTGGTGTTGGAGAAGACTCTTGAAAGTCCCTTGGACTGCAAGGAGATCCAATCAGTCCATTCTACAGGAGATTAGTCCTGGGTGTTCATTGGAAGGACTGATGCTAAAGCTGAAACTCCTATACTTTGGCCACTTCATATGAAGAGTTGACTCATTGGAAAAGACCCTGATGCTAGGAGGGATTGGGAGCAGGAGGAGAAGGGGATGCCAGAGATGGCTGGATGGTATCACCGACTAGATGGACATGAATTTGAGTAAACTCTGGGAGTTGTTGATGAACAGGGAGGCCTGGCGTGCTGCAATTCATGGGGTCACAAAGAGTTGGACATGTCTGAGCAACTGAACTGAAGCACAAATTATATGAAGTAAAAAACATTGCTGAGTTTTTGAGATCTGATTCACCAGAAAAACCCTCACTCAAACTCTCAGTCACCACACAATTGCTCCCTTCCGCCAGCTCTGTCTATTCCTTTCTCACACACATTAGACACACATACACACATGTTTGATTGTATTTCTTTGACTCTTTGTCTTTCTACTTGGTATTTCTGTTCCATTATAAAAAATCTCACCTCTTTTTACAATATTTCTATTTCTTTTACTTCGATTAACTTAGCTTAGGATTATCTAGAGGAAAAATAGCTATCAAGAATCAAAACAGTGGATGGGGAGAGTATATAACTCTTCCCAAGCATTTTAGCTTCACGCATGACCATCGGTAAGTCAAGTAAAACTGATGTATCTCTATTTTTTCATCTCTTAATTGAAGTTAAAATTAAATATTCCCTGCTTATCTTATAGAATTGAGGTAAGAGCAAATGATATAATTTTGTTGTGAATACCAATGTGTTGGTGAGTTTTTAGTTGTAATTCAAATTTTGAAAAGAGGATTAATAATAGAGGTAGTCTAAGTTCTGATTTCATTACTTCTTGAGTATGTGTTTATATGTGTGTACAGTAAGAGCAATTCACTTTTTTAAACCACCCATAGTTCATATCTTTAGTACAGTTAAAGATTTACATTAAATTTACATGTAACTGAGGACATAAACCCCCACACACACAAAACTGAGCCAACTCAAGAGATTACAGTAGAACAAAGTCAGTTAGGACTTGCTTGTAATAAGGGAAAAGGTGACAAGCTTATAATTTTATAAGAAACATTAAGTAGAGTTTACACGCAGAAGCAGATGGTGCAATACTAAGTGGCTAAAATCTGAAACATCTGCTCTTCATAACATACTGTGATAAACCTAAAAAGTAAGGTGGTTAGAAAAAAATATGCATACTGTGCTGTATATATAAATATAAATAAGTTTTATATATATATATATATATATATATATGGTCCTACTATCAGTTGCTTCAGTCTTGTCTGACTCTTTACAACCCTGTATCATGTAGCCCACCAGGCTCCTCTGTCCATTGGATTTTCCAGGCAAGAACACTGGAGTGAGTTGCCATTTCCTCCTTCAGGGGATCTTCCTGACTCAGAAATTGAACCTGCATTTCCTATATTGCAGGCAGATTCTCTACCACTGAGTCACTTGGGAAGCCCTACATACATATACATACATATATATATATATATATATATATACACACACAATTATGTGTATATATATATATTCTGTGCCTAGTTACTCAGTCGTGTCCAACTCTGTGCAACCCCATGGCTTTTAGCCCTCCAAGCTTCTCTGTCCATGTGGATACTCTAGGCAAGAATACTGGGGTGGGTTGTCATACCCTCCTCCAGGGTATCTTCCCAAATTGCAGGCAGATTCTTTACCAACTGAGCTACTAGTGAAGCAAGATTATATATATATATTACACATATCTGCGATATACTTATTAAATTCAGAATCTGAATAAACTGATAAGAAATAATGCACTCCAATCCCACATGAGCAAAGATTTCAAAAATATTTCATTAGAGAAGATATATGATCAATAAACACACAGAAAGCCACATAACATCATTTGTCATTGGGAAAGTGAAAATTAAAAACACAACATGATGCTATTGCACACCTGTTAGAATAGCTTTAATTTAAAGACTTGATAATAAGTGTTAATCCAGCCATGAAGTCACAATAATTTTCTTACATTGGGAGACATATAAAATTTCCAACTACTTTGCTAACAAGTTTTGCAGTTTCTTATAAAGTTAAATATGCACTTACACAGAAATTGCAATCTTCATTTTTATCCAAGTGATATGAAAAAGCACATAAAGATATACACAGTGATGTGTGCAGCACTTATATTCACAATATTTAAAACCTAGAAATAGCCCAAATGTCTGTCAACAGGCAAATAGATAAATCAGAATATTTCAATAAAATGAAATACTACTTAGCAATACAGGGGAAGGAGGAACCTACTTACATATGCAAAATATTAATGAATCTCAAAAATAGTATATTCAGTGGGAAAACAAGCAAACTCAATAGGCCACATAACAAATTACTATATTTATATGAAATTCTAAAACTGGCAAAAACTAGTCCATAGTGACCAGAAGTATGGAGACAGCAATGGCACCCCACTCCAGTACTCTTGCCTGGAAAATCCCATGGACTGAGGAGCCTGGTAGGGTGCAATCCATGGGGTCACTAATAGTCGGACACTACTGAGTGACTTCACTTCCACTTTTCACTTTCATGCATTGGAGAAGGAAATAGCAACCCATTCCAGTGTTCTTGCCTGGAGAATCACAAGGACGGTGGAGCCTGGTGGGCTGCCGCCTATAGGGTCACACAGAGTCGAACACGACTGATGCGATTTAGCAGCAGTGACCAGAAGTAGACTCGTGGTGACCTGGGGCTGGCCAAGGAAGCAAGAAATTTTGGAGGAATGAGAGAAGTGTTCTGTATCTCTAGTATAAAATTCTATATATCTAATGTTGAATGAGAAATAAATTAAAAAATCCAGTNCCAGAAGTAGACTCGTGGTGACCTGGGGCTGGCCAAGGAAGCAAGAAATTTTGGAGGAATGAGAGAAGTGTTCTGTATCTCTAGTATAAAATTCTATATATCTAATGTTGAATGAGAAATAAATTAAAAAATCCAGTAAAACAATTAAACAGCAAAACTTTTTCTTGAAAAAGTCATTTAATTGAGCAGATAGGTAGCTAACAATTACAATTAAATGGAAAAGATTCAACTTTAAGAAAAAAAATGAGAAGGAAAATACCATTGAAACATCAACTCTATTTGAAAATGTAGATGAAATGGGTAACATTAAAGAAATTGTTTACCAGAATTGACCCAAGTGTAGAAGGAAAATATAAAAAGATTAATTTCTAAAGGAAATATTGGGAATCTTTTTTTTAAAAATTGCTACAACACCTTGCCCAGGGAATTTCACTGTGGAATTCTATGAAATCATTAACTACCNAACATTAAAGAAATTGTTTACCAGAATTGACCCAAGTGTAGAAGGAAAATATAAAAAGATTAATTTCTAAAGGAAATATTGGGAATCTTTTTTTTAAAAATTGCTACAACACCTTGCCCAGGGAATTTCACTGTGGAATTCTATGAAATCATTAACTACCAGATAAGCACAATGTTCTTTAAACAATCCTTCTCAAAGAAAAAGAAATTTTTCAAATGTTTTTTGTTGCCCCCTAACTATACACCAATATTCAATACTGACTAATATTGCTAAATGTAATTAAAAAATAAGAACTCAGAAAGAAAAACACCAATACAGCATACTGACACATATATATGGAATTTAGAATGATAGTAATGATGATCCTGTATGTGAGACAACAAAGGGACACAGACATAGAGAATGGACTTTTGGCCTCAGAGGGAGTAGGAGAGGGCGGGATGATCTGGGAGAACGGCATTGAAGCATATATACTATTATGTAAGAAACGAATCACCAGTCTGTGTTTGATACAGGATGCAGGATGCTTGGGGCTGGTGTACGGGGATGATCCAGAGAGACGTTGTGGGGTGGGAGGTGGGAGGGGGATTCAAGATTGGGAGCTTGTGTACACCTGTGGTGGATTCATGTCGATGTATGGCAAAGCCAATAGAGTATTGTAAAGTCAAATTAAAAAACTAATAAATAANAACTACCAGATAAGCACAATGTTCTTTAAACAATCCTTCTCAAAGAAAAAGAAATTTTTCAAATGTTTTTTGTTGCCCCCTAACTATACACCAATATTCAATACTGACTAATATTGCTAAATGTAATTAAAAAATAAGAACTCAGAAAGAAAAACACCAATACAGCATACTGACACATATATATGGAATTTAGAATGATAGTAATGATGATCCTGTATGTGAGACAACAAAGGGACACAGACATAGAGAATGGACTTTTGGCCTCAGAGGGAGTAGGAGAGGGCGGGATGATCTGGGAGAACGGCATTGAAGCATATATACTATTATGTAAGAAACGAATCACCAGTCTGTGTTTGATACAGGATGCAGGATGCTTGGGGCTGGTGTACGGGGATGATCCAGAGAGACGTTGTGGGGTGGGAGGTGGGAGGGGGATTCAAGATTGGGAGCTTGTGTACACCTGTGGTGGATTCATGTCGATGTATGGCAAAGCCAATAGAGTATTGTAAAGTCAAATTAAAAAACTAATAAATAAATAAAGTAAAAAAAAAGAACTCAATATAAATCTTAAATTTGTATGCAATTCATATCTAAAAAAGGTAAAATGATAAGTAAATTATACATAAACAGAACTCATTAGTATATAATATCCACATTACAAAATAATAGATATAATATTTATCATATGAGATTTATTCTGAGTATAAATTTCAGTCAATATTAATAAACCCATTAATTAATATACTTATAAATTAAAAATAATGATTACCTTATTTGATGATATTCAAAAATTCTAGCTTGGGAAGATCCTCTGGAAGAAGAAATGGCAATCCACTCCAATATTTTTGTCTAGGAAATCCCATGGACAGAGTGAACTGTCAGGCTGCAGTCCATGACTTACTCGTTATGATCCTATACCTGGAAAACCTGAGAGACCTAACAAATAGAAGGAATGAATGTTCATTATAATTATTAGTAATTTTTTCTTTATACTGAGAAAAAATTGTCTCCTTACCAATTTGCAATAGTCTTCATTTTGCTCTGTGAAGACTGAATATTTTCTAACACTATACTTTGTTTTTTTATTGTTTTTGTCTTAAGACAGATTTTATTTTCTTGGGCCCCAAACTCACTGTGGATGGTGACTGCAGCCATGGCATTAAAGCTACAACAGACCTGGTTGTTGTCATTCATTCTCTCAATTGTGTTCAATTCTTTGTGGCTCCATGGACTGCAGGATACCAGGATTCCCTGTCCTTCATTATCTCCCGAAGTTTGCTCAAACTTATGTCCACTGAGTTGGTGTTGCCATCCAACCATCTCACCCTCTGTAATTTCCTTCTCATTTTGCCCTCAGTCTTTCCCATCATCAGGATCTTTTCCAGTAAGTCAGCTCATCTCATTAGATGGTCAAAGTTTTGCAGGTTCAAATTCGGCATCAGACCTTCCGTTGAATAGTCAGGATTAATTTGCTTTAGGATTGACTGGTTTGATCTCCCTGCTATCCAAGGGACTATTTTTTTTAATATAAATTTATTTATTTTAATTGGAGGTTAATTACTTTACAATATTGCGTCTTAATCAAGCACCTCAATTTGAAAGTATCAATTCTTTAGCCCTCAACCTTCTTTATGGGCGTACTCTCAGTAGTCCATACATGACTGCTAGAAAAACTATAGCTTTGACTAAACAGAGCTTTGTCAATGAAGTCTCTGCTTTTTAATATGCTGTCTAGATGGATCATAGCTTTTTTCCAAGGGGCAAGCATCTTTTACTTTTATGGCTGCAGTCAACATCTGCAGCGACTTTGGAGCCCAAGAAATAAAGTCTGTTGCTGTTTCCATTGTTTCCCCATCCAGTGCTGGGACTGAATGCCATTATCTTCGTTTCCTGAATATTGAGTTTTAAGTCAACTTTTTCACTCTCCTCTTTCACCTTCATCAAGAGTCTCTGTAGTTCTTCTTCACTTTCTACTATTAGAGTGGTGTCATCTGCATATCTGACGTTATTGATATTTCTCCCAGCAATCTTGAGTCATCAAACCTAGATAGCAGCGATATCACTTTGGTGACAAAGGTCCATATAGTAAAAACTATGGCTTTTCAAGTGGTCATATATGGATGTAAATGTTGGTCCATAAATAAGGCTGAGCACTGAGGAATTGATGCTTTCAAATTATGGTGCTGGAGAAGACTGTTGAGAGTCCCCTTGGACTATAAAGAAATTGAACCAGTGAATCCTAAAAGAACTCAACCCAGAATATTCATTGGAAGGACTGATACTGAAGCTGAAGCTCCAGTAATATGGACATCTGATGCAAAGAGCTGATTCATTGGAAAAGACCTTGTTGTTGGGAAAGACTGAGCACAGGAAGAGAAGCGGGTGGCAGAGGATGAGATAGTTGTAGGCATCACTGATTCAATAGACATGAGTTAGAGCAAACTCCAAGAGATAGTGAATGACATGGCATGCTGAATTCCATGGGCTGCAAAGAGTCAGACATGACTTAGCAACTGAATGACAACAACAAATACTTCTTTATGAATTTGACCCCCCCCAAAAAAAAAAAAAAACTTCACCATTAACC
>SJYV01045102.1:0-16896 GCA_006410875.1 Neotragus pygmaeus
CAGCAGTTCTTAGCCCAGCGGGTGCTTAAGTCCATGCTGGACACCGACCACAGCCAGCACACTCCTGCCCAAGCACAGGGCCCTCCTGGGGCAGCTTCTGCGCTGGCTTCTGCGCGCGTGCACGTGGGGCTTCCTCTGTGAGGGAGGGCCTCAGGGATGCTGGGGACCCCGGAACTCGGCTTTGTCGGGGCAGCGAGGGGCCTTGCAGGAGCTGCACTATTTGGCACCGTGACAGCTTGTTTTCAGCGGTTGGTTGTGCTTCTGTTTATCAGTAACCGGCCCCAGGTGGTTGGTTCTCTGAGTGAGTCTCCAGGGATCTTGCCTATTGTTTCCCGATCTCTGGAGTCTCAGGATGGGCCAGTGGGTGTTGGGGGAGGTGGGCACGTCCCACAGCCACAGTGCTGGGTGGATTTGGTGGGGAGCGTCCTAGGAGCACGGGGCGGGGTGGGGGGACATCTTGGGAGGTCAGCAGAAGGTGCAGATGTGAGGATACCTGTGTCTTGATGCCACTCTCGTGAAGGTTTAATGAACACTTGGTGGGTCATTGTGAGAAAGTAAGCTTCTTTGGGGTGAAACCAGAATCCTTCCCCCAGGATCTGGGCGTGAGGAGCTGAAACCTGAGGAAGGGGGGAGCACTGGTGGCTGGTGCCGGTGAGCTGGGGGCCAGGGAGGACCATTTGCATGTTTTCTCTCTGCTGTAGGTACTTTGAGTTATTCGCACTAGAAAAATGCTGTAACCAGCGACACGTGTTGTCTGTCTTAGAAGTCAGGTCGCTCGTAAAGAACCTGCCCCTCAGTGGTTGCGAAACAGGCCCTGGTCCGGGCTCCCGTGGCCACTGGGAATGTCTGCTGCTCCGTGGCTATGGGCTCTCAGTGTCCACTGGGGTTTGTCGGCTTGGAGAGGACCTGGCCACCATGCCCGTGGACCTGCCCAGGCCCCCTGGGATGGGCCGTCCCAGCCGGAGGTCAGGCGCCCAGTGGGGAGGGTGAAGCACTGAGCCTGGAAACAGGTTCAGCTGAGATCTGATTCAGCGCTCGCTAACTGCAGGGAAGGGCCAGCCATGTCCCATGCGCTGCTCGGGTCAGGGGTGGGCGAGGTGCCTGCAGACCTGTTTGGTGAGGGCAGAGGCTCCTGGGGGCGCAGAGGCTCCTGGGCGGTCAGAGGCTCCTGGGGGAGGCGACTCAGAGAAACATGAAACGTGCTAAAGACGCACGTTGGGACCCTCTGTCCTTTGCCAATTCCTAGGGGCCCTTCCCAGCTTCCGGGCTGCATTCCGGTGGGCAGTGGTGGGACGGGGGCTGAGGCGACAGTAATAAACAGATGAACACCAAAATGCCAGGTGACAGTTGCTGGCAGGAGCCCGACTGGGGGTGTGGCAGCGTGGCAGGTGGGGTGGATGATGCGGGAGGACAGACAGCCCCTCCCAGGGAGGGCAGCAGTTCCTCCCAGGGGGGCAGCAGGAGTGGGCTGGAGGAGGGTCAGACGGATGGAGGGACAGCTGGGTGGACGCAGTGCAGCCGGTGGGGAGCAGGGTGGGGTGTGGATGGCAGGCCCAGCAGCCAGGGGGTAGGGGGTTTGTTCTTGGTTCAGCGGGGCCCACAGCAGATGCCCGGCATGGTCACGGCCTTTGCTGGACAGGGAGGCCCCAGCTGATTCAGGCTGGCAGGGGACTCGAGTGAAGGTCAGGAGTTGAACTGTCAGCCTCGGACAGGGAGAGGGTGGGCTGGGTGGCAGCACTGGGCGGAGGGCAGCTTGGCTTGCCGGGGGATGAATGCATGTGTGGTGCACATGCGTGTGTGGGGTGCACATGTGGGTGTGTGTGATTCACCCTGTGCATGCGCACGTGTGGTACACGTGTGTGAGGGTGCGTGTGGTGCACATGTGCGTGTAGGTGTGGGATGCACATGGAACAGATGTGTGGGATGTATCTGTGTGTGTGTGGTGCACACGCGTGTGCGGGGGAGGAGGGAGGGCAGGAGGCAGGTGTGCGGTGCACCAGCCCCCACCCCCAGCTGTGTGCTGCGGGAGATGTGGGGAGGGCACGGTGCTGATCCTGCCTTGTGCTCCGAGCTGGAATGTGTGGGAACATGCCCGGTGCTGGGAGGGCGGCCCAGGGTGGTTGTGTTTCATCAGGATTGGGTTTGGCCTGGCAGGAGCCTCTTCTCTCAACTCTGTCTTCAGACACCGCCTGTGACCCTGGTGGGGGGGGNCCTGGGATGGGCCGTCCCAGCCGGAGGTCAGGCGCCCAGTGGGGAGGGTGAAGCACTGAGCCTGGAAACAGGTTCAGCTGAGATCTGATTCAGCGCTCGCTAACTGCAGGGAAGGGCCAGCCATGTCCCATGCGCTGCTCGGGTCAGGGGTGGGCGAGGTGCCTGCAGACCTGTTTGGTGAGGGCAGAGGCTCCTGGGGGCGCAGAGGCTCCTGGGCGGTCAGAGGCTCCTGGGGGAGGCGACTCAGAGAAACATGAAACGTGCTAAAGACGCACGTTGGGACCCTCTGTCCTTTGCCAATTCCTAGGGGCCCTTCCCAGCTTCCGGGCTGCATTCCGGTGGGCAGTGGTGGGACGGGGGCTGAGGCGACAGTAATAAACAGATGAACACCAAAATGCCAGGTGACAGTTGCTGGCAGGAGCCCGACTGGGGGTGTGGCAGCGTGGCAGGTGGGGTGGATGATGCGGGAGGACAGACAGCCCCTCCCAGGGAGGGCAGCAGTTCCTCCCAGGGGGGCAGCAGGAGTGGGCTGGAGGAGGGTCAGACGGATGGAGGGACAGCTGGGTGGACGCAGTGCAGCCGGTGGGGAGCAGGGTGGGGTGTGGATGGCAGGCCCAGCAGCCAGGGGGTAGGGGGTTTGTTCTTGGTTCAGCGGGGCCCACAGCAGATGCCCGGCATGGTCACGGCCTTTGCTGGACAGGGAGGCCCCAGCTGATTCAGGCTGGCAGGGGACTCGAGTGAAGGTCAGGAGTTGAACTGTCAGCCTCGGACAGGGAGAGGGTGGGCTGGGTGGCAGCACTGGGCGGAGGGCAGCTTGGCTTGCCGGGGGATGAATGCATGTGTGGTGCACATGCGTGTGTGGGGTGCACATGTGGGTGTGTGTGATTCACCCATGTGCATGCGCACGTGTGGTACATGTGTGAGGGTGCGTGTGGTGCACATGTGCGTGTAGGTGTGGGATGCACATGGAACAGATGTGTGGGATGTATCTGTGTGTGTGTGGTACACACGCGTGTGTGGGGGAGGAGGGAGGGCAGGAGGCAGGTGTGCGGTGCACCAGCCCCCACCCCCAGCTGTGTGCTGCGGGAGATGTGGGGAGGGCACGGTGCTGATCCTGCCTTGTGCTCCGAGCTGGAATGTGTGGGAACATGCCCGGTGCTGGGAGGGCGGCCCAGGGTGGTTGTGTTTCATCAGGATTGGATTTGGCCTGGCAGGAGCCTCTTCTCTCAACCCTGTCTTCAGACACCGCCTGTGACCCTGGTGGGGGGGGGTGTCACAGGCTCTGGGGTTGGGGCCTCGGAGGTGCCCACATCATCCTGCAGATGAGGAGCTGGAGGCTGGGTGTGCGTGTCTGTGTGTGCACGCGTGTCTGCATGTGCACGTGTCTGTGTATGCGGTAGCCTGTCCGAGGCTGATAGTTCATCTCCCTGGAGCTACCCTTTTGGATTTGGGGTCTGTCTCAGACCCCACACTGCTCCCTGGCAATGTGGGTACAAGGGTATCTGAGACATTGTTTTTTTGCATTTGACTTTTTAGAATCAAAAATCTATGCAAGTGATAGAAGTTGTAAAGTGTTGCCCAGAGACTGTAGCTGGGGGCTCCTGTCCTTGGGAGTGGGGTTGCAGGGTGAAGGGTGGCCCTGGGGCTCCAGTGAGGGGAGGGGGAGGCAGTTTCTTGGGTGACCAGCCTCCAGCTGTGGATGGATCCCAGGCCTGGTCGGCATGATCGGGACCAGGGTACTGCGCACCCAGCTGGGCCCTGGTGGGTGAGCTCGTCTGTTCCAACCACAAGCCTCTGCTCTCCTCCCTACACTGTGGGGACATCAGAACCCATGATGCAGCTGTCCCCGAGAGGACCGGCTGTCATTGGGCATTTATGCGGCGAAAGGACAAGTGAGGCCAAGAGAACATGGGTGTGTGTGCTCGGAAGGGTAGGGTTGAGAACCCGGTGCATGCTGGGCACGGCCTCCACAGCTCCCTGTTCCAGTGTAGACACGATTACAATGGGAGTGCAGAAACCGGAGCCACATTTATGAACCATTGGAGAGTCCTAAACCGCTCAGGTTAATTTGTAACAGTTTCAAGATCTACCCTTTAATCACCTTTGCCCCAGACTTCCACATCTGCTGGGAGCAGGTTCAGCCTCTGCGTAGGTGCTCTAAGAAATCAGCACAGGTCAGTGTTTCTCCTATTAACAGTAAGACAGTCCACGGCAGGGGTGGTAGCTCCATGGAGCCACAGGGACTCAGGACTCTGACTCCTCAGTCCACAGCTTCTGTCCTCCCAGTGGTCTCAAGAAGGCTGCTCCCCCCTTGCCAGTTCATCTTCATTCCAGGTAGGAAGGAAGAGTGCATATCTGGGCCGTTTCCTTTTAAAGGGCTCTCCCCGAGTTCCCTTCAGTGGCCTCCACCTCCCTCTTCCTGGGCAGACACAGGGTTCCCACTGGTCCCCTCTCCTTCCTGGGCAGACACGGGGTTCCCACTGGTCCCCTCTCGTTCCTGGCTGGGCCTGTGCCCGTGGACAGGATGTCTGTCCAGCTGGTACGGAAGCAGCTCCTTCTGCCACTTGGCAGAGTAGTCATTTTCCAGGAACTGTGTGTGTCCTTGACCTTTGGCCTGAGTTTGGACTCTCTGTCCTCCCTCCTCACTGCTCTCCATGTGGGTGGTTCTCCACCATGGACTTGCATCTCTCCTTTCAGTGTGGGGGCTGGTCAAGTCCCAGCTTCCAGTCTCTAAAAATAAGAAAAAGAAGGAGGCAGCCTCAGTCTCTGGCTCCTCTCCGCACTTGGGGCCAGGCCAGCTGCCGTGGGCAGCAGCGCACTTTCCCCTGGGCCCTGCAGCAGCCGCCCAGGCCCCTCTCTGGCTGCTTCTGCCTTCCTGGCTCGCTCAGAGTCTGAGTCATGGGTGAAGAGCCCCCATCTTTGGGCACAGGCAGGAGGCAGGATCTTTCTCCCATCCTCCTAGGAGCTCCTGCCTCGCCAGCAGGGCGGGGCCGAGGGCAGGATAAAAGCCACCTCGTGGGACTTCAGGACCTTTGGGACTTGTCCTGCAGGCTGGCGCCCAGAGCCCAGGTAAGGGTGGCTGGGAGCTGCTCCCCACAGGGCCTCCCTCCTTCCCTCTGGAAGGGGCTCCAAGTCCTCCTGGGGAGAGGGGATGGGAGGCCAGGGCCATGCATCTCAGGACTCCGGGTCTGCACCCTCTGTGGGCTCACCTCTCCCTGAGCTCCAGCTGCAGGAGAGGGCGCTGGGTTAGGGGTCTGTCCAGGGACCCTTCCCTGCCTCTGCTGGCCTCCGATTTTGAGAACTTGCTCCTCTTTAACGTGCCGAAGTTTTCCGTGGTTCGTCTGTCCTCACCCTGAGCTTCCAAAGACAGGCAAGGACCAGCGACCCAGAGGTCTTGTGTTCACCCATCCTGTGCCCACCTCCAGCGCACCACACTTGACCCTGCTTCCATCAGGCTGTCACGGCTGAGTGATTCCTGGGTCTCTAGCATCTCCCAGTCAGAGTGATCAGAAGCTTTCATCTGCCGCAAGCATTANGCTCTCCCGCTGGCATTTTAAATCCAGCTCCATACAACGCTCCGCCGCTGATGCTGCCACGACTCAGTCTGCGTGCCAGCACCTTCCAGCCGACCACTCCCCTGCTATGGAAGAAATGAACGAGTGCAGCAACATGGAGGAATTTGCAGAGGGATCCAAGATCAACGCAAGCAAGAACCAGCAGGATGACAGGAAAACGTTTATTGGAGGCTTGAGCTGGGATATAAGCAAGAAAGATCTAACTGAATATTTGTCTCGATTTGGGGAAGTTGTGGACTGCATGATTAAAACAGATCCTGTTACTGGAAGATCACAAGGATTTGGATTTGTGCTTTTCAAGGATGCTGCTAGTGTTGATAAGGTTTTGGAACTGAAAGAACACAAACTGGATGACAAACCGATAGACCCTAAAAGGGCCAAAGCTTTAAAAGGGAAGGAACCCCCCAAAAAAGGTTTTCGTGGGTGGATTGAGCCCAGATACTTCGGAGGAACAAATAAAGAATATTTTGGAGCCTTTGGAGAGATTGAAAATGTTGAACTTCCTATGGATACAAAAACAAATGAAAGAAGAGGATTTTGCTTTATTACATACACAGACGAGGAGCCAGTAAAGAAATTGTTAGAAAGCAGATACCATCAGATTGGTTCTGGGAGGTGTGAAGTCAAAGGTGCACAACCCAAAGAAGTATGTAGACAGCAACAGCAAGAGCAGAAGGGAGGGAGAGGTGCGGCAGCTGGTGAGCGAGGTGGTGCTGGGGGCGAGGCCGAGGTCAGGGCCAGAACTGGAACCGAGGATTTAGTCACGGTTATGATCAAGGATATGGAAGTTACAATGGGGCCCATGGTGGTGATCAAAACCGTAGTGGCTGTGGCGGCTGGGACTATACTGGGTGTAACTATGGGAACTATGGATATGGACAGGGATCTGCAGACTACAGTGTCCAACAGAGCACTTAGGGCAAGGCATCCCGAGGGGGTGGCCGTCACCAAAACAGCTACCAGCCGTATTAAAGGGGACACTGCAGAAAACCAGAAGAGATTGCTCAAGGAGCCATCTTGCAGGAGGCACTGAAGGCTGGCCTTCTGCTGATCTAAGATGATTTTGTAACAGACTTCCTAGTGTACAAGACACAATTTGTGTCCAACTGTGTATAGCCGCCAATTAGTTTTCTTTGTTTTTACTTTGTCTTTTGCTATCTGTGTTGTGACTCTGTGGATTTGTGTTTAGACAGACTTTATTTGCATGATTACATGTTAAACCTCAAATAAATGCTTCCTTATGTGATTGTTTTTCTGCGTCAGGTACTAAGTAGCTCTGTAAAAGTGTAATTTTAAATCAGCAGTAATTAACGCACAGTTTATTTTGTAGGGAGTCTTGCTCCACCGGTAGAGAAAACTGGTCCTTTGCGGACAGCCAGCTACAGTGTCTGCTCTGCCCCCCTTGTCTGTGAGATGTATTCTGTGCTCTTAAGACTTCACTTTCCTCTCTAACCGAGGCTTCCATCATAACCTTCAATGTTGTTTCCTCTCTGCCTCTCTGGAGACATTGTCGTGAAAGTTTCTGTGGCATAGTTATACTGTTGTGATTAGTGGGAGCTTTCTAGTAGACCATGAGTCTTTGGTTATATTTTGAAAAGTAAAATTTTAATGGCACAAAGCATGCTAGTAGCTCCTTTTATGAAGAAAATGTTTTGCTTTGTTCTTTTTGTCCGGAAAGGCATTTCTTAATGGTTTGTTTGATTCAGTGGTCTGCTAGAAAGAGCTTTGACTGATCATAATACCATAACTTTGTTTTCTTGGTTAAAATGTCCAGATATACCCATTGCTGNTTTATGAAGAAAATGTTTTGCTTTGTTCTTTTTGTCCGGAAAGGCATTTCTTAATGGTTTGTTTGATTCAGTGGTCTGCTAGAAAGAGCTTTGACTGATCATAATACCATAACTTTGTTTTCTTGGTTAAAATGTCCAGATATACCCATTGCTGTGGGGTGGGGGCTAAAACTGTATTATAGGAGCTACAAGTTAAGAATATCAGATATAGTTAGATTTTACACAACAATTTGGGCAAATAAGTATGAAGTTATTAAAAGTTTGAACAAAAGTTAGATTAAAAGATGTGAAGTAGTAGCTGAGTAAATTAATTGTATTCTATTCTGTTGGTTTTATGTCACAGCAAGCACCAAACTGAACAAAATGTTTTCTCTTGGGGCATTGTTAGGAAGCTGTGCTGGGTATTAACTGTTAGATGGTGTGAGTTCTTAGAAGGCATGGGTAGTAGGTTTCAGTCACTTTTTTATGCGGTTAGTGCCTGAGCTGAGTAGTTGAGCGTATTCACATCCAGACGTAAAAGAATAATGGAGAAGGATAACCCTTGATTCTTATGTAAATGCAAGTTTTAAATGTGACCAAGTCATGGCATTACAACACATCTTCCTGGTGCATTAAAAAGAAAACCTTTTCTCTCTAGATCTGGGAGGATTTCCTAGATAAGTTCAAGTTTTGAATTTTACGTTCAGTGTAGTTAACTGAGTTTAATGTTTTCGGTCCTGTTGCTTCGGTTTCGTGCTCGCCGTTAGGATTGGCACACATGTTTCCTTGCGGAATAGTTCACCTCGCCTTCAACCAAGTGTAATTTTTTTATGCTAATGAACCTGCCTCTTGTTTTCTTGGGAGCCTGCAACTTTCTTTATTCCAGTGATATTTGTATGGATGGGCTATCAAGTTATAATGCTTTTGGCCTTGTTTTGCTTGTGTTTTGCTATTTGACCTTAAACCTAAGCCAAGTAGCAGTGTTGGCTATTGCAAGGGATTGTTTATTCTTTCAACATGCAACCTTAGGGGACAGAAAGGAGATTTCCATTTTAAGTTATGTTGTCAAGTCAGTAGGTGAAGTGTCTTTAGGGCAGTAAATCTTGTAAGTTCAAGTATATGATTAGGTGACAAGTTGACATGGAGATTGTCCTTTCCCTGATCAAAAATGAATAAAAGCTTTTTTAAACAAACAAACAAAAAATGCAAGTTCAACTGCACAGGGCCCCGGAGCCCGACCATTAGATCAGCAGACATCAGGGTGGCCCCACAGTTAGGGGCGTGCAGGTGGGAACCAGAGGGCTCCTATATGAGCCCCAGAAACTGGGGAGGGGGTGGTTAGCTTTATGTGTGTGCCCATCGGAGAAGACATCTTTTGATCACAGATGGGCAGGAAGGTCCCCGAGAGAAGGCTCCTAGTAGCCTGGCATCCCAGAAAGCAGGCAGGGACGAGCCTGCTCATTGGTGTCCCTCTACCCGCTGTGCCCCTAGGTGGCGGTGGGGACGGTTCATCCACAGCCTGGAGGCTAACATGGTATGGTGCAGGAGGAGGGGTCACGCCCAGGGAACTGTGGAAGCCTGCCCCGAGGAGGAGCCAGGCCGGTCTGGCTGTGTTCACACACCCCCAGTGAAGGTGATGTTCACACGCCCCCGGTGAAGGATAAGGCTCCACTGTTGCCACACTTGGTTGGCCGGTGAGAGTCAGGCCGGCAGGGGGGATGCAGGCCAGCTTGCCATCACACCATCACCCGCAGGGCTCCGGGACGAGGGCAGTAAACTGAGCCTGGGACAGCCTGCGGGACTTAAACAAGGAGTGGATTCGGGCCAGAGACAGGCAGGTGCCCCAGCAGCGGGGTGCCTCAGGCTCTTCATCCGCCAGGACTGGGAAGAGAGCTGAGAGTCGCCGCAGTGCACGGACGTCCTGGGCCCACTGGCAGCTGAGCGAGTGCGGGCCGGGCTCAGCGGCCAGTGTGACCGCAGCCCGCGGGGACACCCAGTCCCCCCGAGGCCCCACATCTTGCAGAGACCAGGTTGTGAGCGCACAGAAGTGTGTTCAAAGGCAGTTTCTCTTGTCCCATTAGACACCCCCTCAGAAGGCACGTGTCAGGTGATTAAAGCACTGTCCGCAGCTGGGCTGAGTGGGAACTGCTGAGGCTGTTTTGAGCACTAAGATGGCAGTACTTTTTAAAATATAAATTGTGTTTACGCTTTGACCAGCCTTTTTTTCTGGGGACTCTGTCTAACCAAAATATTCAACAAGAGCTCCAGGATCCACGTAAGGAGGCTCAGTGTAGCATTGCTTGTAAAGGAGAAACGTCGGAGGTGACCCACATGTCCTCAGGAGGAGAAAGGTGATGTGTTTACTGCATCCGTACAATGAACCTGCAGCTGACTTTACCAGACTGCGTGCAGTGACGCTGACGCCAGCAGTACTGGGCCCTGGGCCCCCACCCCCGCCACCTCCCTGGTTGAAGTGCTTTGCACGAGTCGCTCATTTCACCCTCGAAACCTGGTAACTTAGGAACTGCCATCCGCACTGTGTAGATGAGGACATGGAGGCCCAGGGAGGCCTGTGCGCTTCTCAGGGGCACGCAGCGCAGTGATGACAAGACCAGGCTTGATCCCAGATGGTGCTGTCCGCGGTCTCCGCCGCTTTTGAAGAAGAGGAGAGGTTTGTACTGACCCGAGAGTCTCCTGCTACCATGCTCAGGCCGCCCAGGCTGCTGCCACAGACTCCCCTAGCCTGGGGGCGGACACAAGCAGGCCTTCATTCTTAGTTCTAGAGGCTGGAAGCTCAAGATCATGCTGCAGGGAGGTTCGGTGTCTGGTGAGAACCCACTTCCTGGTTCCCTCCCCACTGGGTTTCCAGCCTCTGGTGCTGCCCGGGGAGATGGGAGGTCCAGGTCCAGCCTGGCACCCTCCTCTTCTTCCTATGGGACGGTGCCCTGCCCCGGGGCCGACATCCTGCCTCGAGGAGCAGTGCGTCTGTGCGGTGCTGTCGCGTGCTTGCTCTGCTCTCGCTCAGCTCACCCAGGGGTGAGCAAGCCCTGCCCAGCTGCTGCCCTGGATGGGCGCAGACTATCCGGTCGCTTGGGCAAGGTCCTTGGTGTAGACACCTGGCTTCTTCCTGTGCTCCGACATCCGTAAGTATCACGAAGAGCCTTGATGCTCACGGCGTCGTGGCTTTCACAGCCTCCCATGTCTGTTTTCTTCCGTCAGGAGATCACGAAGACCAGAGTGAGGTGTGTGTACACCCACCGGGGAATGGCCGCGGTGTACATGTGGCGGTCACTTAGCTGCAGGTTAGAAATGTTAACAGCAGCTTTTAGTTGAAATGGATAGGAACAAAGCAAGCTGATTCATATGAGTTTTTAAAAATCACGATAATTGTTCAAACAGATTTCATGATTGAAACTATATTTCGTTTAAAAATTGCCTTCATCCTAGGACCTTGCNTTGTAGGGAGTCTTGCTCCACCGGTAGAGAAAACTGGTCCTTTGCGGACAGCCAGCTACAGTGTCTGCTCTGCCCCCCTTGTCTGTGAGATGTATTCTGTGCTCTTAAGACTTCACTTTCCTCTCTAACCGAGGCTTCCATCATAACCTTCAATGTTGTTTCCTCTCTGCCTCTCTGGAGACATTGTCGTGAAAGTTTCTGTGGCATAGTTATACTGTTGTGATTAGTGGGAGCTTTCTAGTAGACCATGAGTCTTTGGTTATATTTTGAAAAGTAAAATTTTAATGGCACAAAGCATGCTGGTAGCTCCTTTTATGAAGAAAATGTTTTGCTTTGTTCTTTTTGTCCGGAAAGGCATTTCTTAATGGTTTGTTTGATTCAGTGGTCTGCTAGAAAGAGCTTTGACTGATCATAATACCATAACTTTGTTTTCTTGGTTAAAATGTCCAGATATACCCATTGCTGTGGGGTGGGGGCTAAAACTGTATTATAGGAGCTACAAGTTAAGAATATCAGATATAGTTAGATTTTACACAACAATTTGGGCAAATAAGTATGAAGTTATTAAAAGTTTGAACAAAAGTTAGATTAAAAGATGTGAAGTAGTAGCTGAGTAAATTAATTGTATTCTATTCTGTTGGTTTTATGTCACAGCAAGCACCAAACTGAACAAAATGTTTTCTCTTGGGGCATTGTTAGGAAGCTGTGCTGGGTATTAACTGTTAGATGGTGTGAGTTCTTAGAAGGCATGGGTAGTAGGTTTCAGTCACTTTTTTATGCGGTTAGTGCCTGAGCTGAGTAGTTGAGCGTATTCACATCCAGACGTAAAAGAATAATGGAGAAGGATAACCCTTGATTCTTATGTAAATGCAAGTTTTAAATGTGACCAAGTCATGGCATTACAACACATCTTCCTGGTGCATTAAAAAGAAAACCTTTTCTCTCTAGATCTGGGAGGATTTCCTAGATAAGTTCAAGTTTTGAATTTTACGTTCAGTGTAGTTAACTGAGTTTAATGTTTTCGGTCCTGTTGCTTCGGTTTCGTGCTCGCCGTTAGGATTGGCACACATGTTTCCTTGCGGAATAGTTCACCTCGCCTTCAACCAAGTGTAATTTTTTTATGCTAATGAACCTGCCTCTTGTTTTCTTGGGAGCCTGCAACTTTCTTTATTCCAGTGATATTTGTATGGATGGGCTATCAAGTTATAATGCTTTTGGCCTTGTTTTGCTTGTGTTTTGCTATTTGACCTTAAACCTAAGCCAAGTAGCAGTGTTGGCTATTGCAAGGGATTGTTTATTCTTTCAACATGCAACCTTAGGGGACAGAAAGGAGATTTCCATTTTAAGTTATGTTGTCAAGTCAGTAGGTGAAGTGTCTTTAGGGCAGTAAATCTTGTAAGTTCAAGTATATGATTAGGTGACAAGTTGACATGGAGATTGTCCTTTCCCTGATCAAAAATGAATAAAAGCTTTTTTAAACAAACAAACAAAAAATGCAAGTTCAACTGCACAGGGCCCCGGAGCCCGACCATTAGATCAGCAGACATCAGGGTGGCCCCACAGTTAGGGGCGTGCAGGTGGGAACCAGAGGGCTCCTATATGAGCCCCAGAAACTGGGGAGGGGGTGGTTAGCTTTATGTGTGTGCCCATCGGAGAAGACATCTTTTGATCACAGATGGGCAGGAAGGTCCCCGAGAGAAGGCTCCTAGTAGCCTGGCATCCCAGAAAGCAGGCAGGGACGAGCCTGCTCATCGGTGTCCCTCTACCCGCTGTGCCCCTAGGTGGCGGTGGGGACGGTTCATCCACAGCCTGGAGGCTAACATGGTATGGTGCAGAAGGAGGGGTCACGCCCAGGGAACTGTGGAAGCCTGTCCCGAGGAGGAGCCAGGCCGGTCTGGCTGTGTTCACACACCCCAGTGAAGGTGATGTTCACACGCCCCCGGTGAAGGATAAGGCTCCACTGTTGCCACACTTGGTTGGCCGGTGAGAGTCAGGCCGGCAGTGGGGATGCAGGCCAGCTTGCCATCACACCATCACCCGCAGGGCTCCGGGACGAGGGCAGTAAACTGAGCCTGGGACAGCCTGCGGGACTTAAACAAGGAGCGGATTCGGGCCAGAGACAGGCAGGTGCCCCAGCAGCGGGGTGCCTCAGGCTCTTCATCCGCCAGGACTGGGAAGAGAGCTGAGAGTCGCCGCAGTGCACGGACGTCCTGGGCCCACTGGCAGCTGAGCGAGTGCGGGCCGGGCTCTGCGGCCAGTGTGACCGCAGCCCGCGAGGACACCCAGTCCCCCTGAGGCCCCACATCTTGCAGAGACCAGGTTGTGAGCGCACAGAAGTGTGTTCAAAGGCAGTTTCTCTTGTCCCATTAGACACCCCCTCAGAAGGCACGTGTCAGGTGATTAAAGCACTGTCCGCAGCTGGGCTGAGTGGGAACTGCTGCGGCTGTTTTGAGCACTAAGATGGCAGTACTTTTTAAAATATAAATTCTGTTTACGCTTTGACCAGCCTTTTTTTCTGGGGACTCTATCTAACCAAAATATTCAACAAGGGCTCCAGGATCCATGTAAAGAGGCTCAGTGTAGCATTGCTTGTAAAGGAGAAACGTCGGAGGTGACCCACGTGTCCTCAGGAGGAGAAGGGTGATGTGTTTACTGCATCCGTACAATGAAATACCCTGCAGCTGACTTTACCAGACTGCGTGCAGTGACGCTGACGCCAGCAGTACTGGGCCCTGGGCCCCCACCCCCACCACCTCCCCGGTTGAAGTGCTTTGCACGAGTCGCTCATTTCACCCTCGAAACCTGGTAACTTAGGAACTGCCATCCGCACTGTGTAGATGAGGACACGGAGGCCCAGGGAGGCCTGTGCGCTTCTCAGGGGCACGCAGCGCAGTGATGACAAGACCAGGCTTGATCCCAGATGGTGCTGTCCGCGGTCTCCGCCGCTTTTGAAGAAGAGGAGAGGTTTGTACTGACCCGAGAGTCTCCTGCTACCATGCTCAGGCCGCCCAGGCTGCTGCCACAGACTCCCCTAGCCTGGGGGCGGACACAAGCAGGCCTTCATTCTTAGTTCTAGAGGCTGGAAGCTCAAGATCATGCTGCAGGGAGGTTCGGTGTCTGGTGAGAACCCACTTCCTGGTTCCCTCCCCACTGGGTTTCCAGCCTCTGGTGCTGCCCGGGGAGATGGGAGGTCCAGGTCCAGCCTGGCACCCTCCTCTTCTTCCTATGGGACGGTGCCCTGCCCCGGGGCCGACATCCTGCCTCGAGGAGCAGTGCGTCTGTGCGGTGCTGTCGCGTGCTTGCTCTGCTCTCGCTCAGCTCACCCAGGGGTGAGCAAGCCCTGCCCAGCTGCTGCCCTGGATGGGCGCAGACTATCCGGTCGCTTGGGCAAGGTCCTTGGTGTAGACACCTGGCTTCTTCCTGTGCTCCGACATCCGTAAGTATCACGAAGAGCCTTGATGCTCACGGCGTCGTGGCTTTCACAGCCTCCCATGTCTGTTTTCTTCCGTCAGGAGATCACGAAGACCAGAGTGAGGTGTGTGTACACCCACCGGGGAATGGCCGCGGTGTACATGTGGCGGTCACTTAGCTGCAGGTTAGAAATGTTAACAGCAGCTTTTAGTTGAAATGGATAGGAACAAAGCAAGCTGATTCATATGAGTTTTTTAAAATCACGATAATTGTTCAAACAGATTTCATGATTGAAACTATATTTTGTTTAAAAATTGCCTTCATCCTAGGACCTTGCTTTCTGGGTGAGTGCCCAGTGAGTGACTAGTTCCTGGAAACCAAGAGATTCGCTAAGAGGGGTGTGCACGTGTGTGTCAACTCCATGCAGTGCTGGGCTGCTCAAAGCTGTCCCCTAGGAGCTGAAGCTGTCCACGTGCCAGTGTCCTCTCCTGTGCTGTCGTCTTGCTTCAAGGACCAGCAGGTAGTTTTACAGGTGCTTCCAAGCACTGGACTCTTAAGTGCTTCTTGAAGGCCTGACAAATAGTTCCCCCCCAAAATAAGTGTGTTCTCATTGTCCGAATGCCCGAGGTGGCCAGGGGCTGCCAGAGAGCCTGGTCCCAAGTCTTTGGAAGGCTTTGCAGGTGGATCCCATGTTATCCCGGGCCACCTACTGCGCTCGCCCCTCTGCCCGTGTTCACCTGATCAGCCTGTACAGACACCGCTGGGTCACTGCTGCTGTGCAGACGGCCCTGGTGGAGGTCCCGGGAGGCAGGCGGTAGGCGTCCCGGGCTCCTCCGAGGCCCCGGAGACTTGGCCGTGGGTTTTCCTGGGCTTGTGCCTCAGGCTGTTTACTCATGTTTGGTTTGCATAGTAACTTGTGTTCTCCAAGGTCCCCGTGTGCTTTGGAAGGACGTTGTGTCAGCTGGTCCCCAAGAGCACTGGCCTCCTTCCTGGGGCCTCTGCCACCGCTGGCTTGTTTACCCGGGAGCTTTTCACGTGTGGGGGTTATTTTTGTTATTTACGTATTTATTCATGTACTTAAAGCTGTGGGCGGGCGGATCGGGTTGAAGAGTGAAACAAAATCTCCAGGTGTGGGGTGGGTGGTGGCCTGCCACCGGCGCCACCCTGTGTGTCCGAGGCTGGTTCCCAGCAGAACGTGGCCCTGGGCCCTCCGGGCACGCAGACCGGAGCTGGTGAGAGCATCCTCTCTGGGGATGCTGGGGCTGCAGACGCCACCCCTCCCCGCTTCCTCCAGGACCCGAGGAGAAGGCCCCAGAAACTCACGCCCTGTCCAGTTCCGTGCTGCGGGAAAGCACCAGGAGCTCCGGGTCTGAGCGGGGAGGTTGCCCTGGGCGGAGAATGGGGTGCAGGTTGGGGCACCCTGTGCGGAGGGGAACCCGGAGACGCCTTCGGGGCCGGGGACTCGGGGGTGAGCACTTCTGGCAACGCGTCCCTTGTTGAGGGTTCTCCCCTAGCTCTGGTGCTGAGCTCACTGGATAGACAGGCTGCTGTTTAAAAACAGCCAGGCCTCCCCAGCGGGCGGGCAGCCTCTCCTCAACCCGTTAACCCAATAAATGCAGGCTCTCGGTGAGCAAGAGGCCCCCCTGGGGCACAGATGTCTGGACAGCTGAGACCTGGAGGCGGAGCAGAAAACCCAGAGCGCCTCTCCNGCGGGCGGGCAGCCTCTCCTCAACCCGTTAACCCAATAAATGCAGGCTCTCGGTGAGCAAGAGGCCCCCCTGGGGCACAGATGTCTGGACAGCTGAGACCTGGAGGCGGAGCAGAAAACCCAGAGCGCCTCTCCTCCGAGACCAACGCCTGTTGCTGCCCACTGCCCTGAGCGCAGGGCGCCAGGGTTGACAGTGTCTTTGGGGAACCAGGGTAGAGGGTGGTGGGCTGAGAGTTCATAAGTGTCTGAGGCGTGGAGCTGTGTGGACCAGCTCCAGGACACCCGGCCCCTGGGGACTGCTGGACAGGACAAGCTCAGCTCCTCTCTGGGCATCTGGAGTACAGCCAGCAGCTGGGGACAGCAACCGGCTCAGCGGCTGCGTTAGCCAAACTGACTTCCAGTCCCGGCTCTGCCAGGAACGTGGAGCCCTGGGACGGTGCTGTGTGGAGGCGGCAGCAGCTGGTCCTTCAGCAAGTAACGCCTGTGCAGGGCCCGGCGCCTGGCCTGATCCCCGCCACCGCCCGTCTCCCGGCTTCCACTTTCCGTGGACTCGTGGCTCCTAGCTCCAGGGTGGAAGCTCACGGGCTTGCGGATGCTGGGGAAGGGCCTGACTCTCGCGAGGGTTCTGTCTCACTTCCTGCCTCGTGGGCCCTGTGGCCACCCTCAGGGGATGCTGCCAGACCCCGGGTGTTCAGGGACACCACCAGCTGCCCACCTACCCTCCAAGCTTGGCTCCAGCCCTGTGACTGCGGCAGGAGGCTGGGGA
>SJYV01045109.1:0-11206 GCA_006410875.1 Neotragus pygmaeus
AGCCCGCTCTCACCCGGACCCAAGCCGCCGCCACCGCCTCCGGCCCCGCCTCGCCGTACGTCGCATTCCGTCTGTGCCGTCGCGCGCCGCGATGACGTAAACTCACCTCATTGGCTGCCGCAGCAGGGCCCCGTACATTGGCTGCCCCAGCCCAGGGGCCGCCGCGGTGTTACGCCTCCAACGCTGCCGAGCGTCCCCATTGGCTGGCGGCCGACATCGCCCTCTAGGCGGGAGATTCGCGGGATGCCAAGGTTCCGGCGACCATGGAGCGGCTGAGGGACGTGCGGGAGCTGCTGCAGGCGTGGGAGCGCGCGTTTCGGCAGCAGAGCGGGCGGCGGCCGGGCAAGGTGCGGGCTGCCCGTGGGCGGGGACCTGAGGGCACGGTATCCGCCTGACTCGTTCCCTTTACAGGAAGACGTGGAAGCTGCGCCCGAGGAGACCCGCGGTAAGACCGCGGGCGCGGGGCGGAGGGAGTGGCCAAGGCCGTGGGCCGGGGACGGGAGGCCTCCACGGCCCCTTCCAGGGGAATCCTGACTCCTCAACTCCGATCCCCCGACCCCACTCTCAGCGCTGTACAGAGAGTACCGCTCCCTGAAGAAAGCACTGGGCCAGGACGGCGGCGTCGAGCCTCACTGCTCCGGGCAGTCGCTTCCCGCCGCGGTCGAGCAGGTACCTGAGCTCGACATCCCATCCTCTGGGTCGACATCCTGTATGCCGGAGCCAGGAGGAGTCGTGACTCAACTTCTGTGGGGCACAGAGCTCGGCGGGAGCCGGGGGCAGAGGGGGAAGTGTGAGAGCGTGGAGGAAGGACAGCCCCTCCTCGGGTTTCTCGGGAGTGGAGACATCTCTTTTCCTCCTCACACACCAGCTTCTCCGTGGTTTAGGTCTCTACTGTCTCCTGCAGATGTTGGAGCCCAGTTGCTGGGGGAACCACTTGAATCGGGCTGCGACCCAGAGTGCCCGTCCTCCCTCAAGGTGGAGCCCTCAGGAGTCTGTGCAGGACTATGGGAAGAGGCTTAAGGCCAACCTAAAGGGCAGTCTGCAGGTGAGGGGTGAGGGCCCGGTAGACAGTGCATCCAGCCTGGGTCCAGAGCTGCAGGTGGCCCCAGGCAGAATTACCAGATACCCATCCCTGTCGAGTGTCTCACGGGTAGTCACATGCTCACCTGTGCACACACAGCCAGTACAGCTCCACAGAGGAGCTCTAGATCAGCCTCTACCCTCAGCTTCTTTTATGTCCCAACCTTTTGCCTCTCACCTTACCTAGCTGTTACAGGTGGGCCCCCAGCACGTATGAGTCCGTAGCACTGCAAGGGCCTGAGTTCCTGCTTGCTTGTCTCCCTCCCAGGCTCAGTCAACCCTGGGCCGGATACCCTGGCTTGCACAAAGATCCTCCTCCAGGATCCCTTCACCAGAGCCACCAGGCACAGCAGCTGCCCCCATCTCTCCAGAAAATGTCAATCAGGTGCTCCCTCAGCGTCCCAGGCCCCAACTGAGGCCAGACCGGCTCCAGCAGCTGAGGGCATCCCTGAGCCTGCGACTGGGCTCCCTCGACTCTGAATGGCTGCAGCGGTGTCACAACAGGACCCCAGATTTTCTGGAGGTTTCCAGGACCTGCCAGCCTGGCCTGGGTGCAGAGGATTCACAGCTTTTGACTCCAGCTGTTGCATCTGTCCGTAGCCTCAGCGCTGGTCCTGAGGTGCCTTTGCAGGGCCCAGAGTCTCCAGCCCTACCAGCAGCTGGTTTCAGTGCAGGGAAGTGTCAGCCTGGTGACCGTCAAGGCAAGAAGCGGAAACAGAGTGGGGAGCTGGAGGGAAGCCTTGCACAGACCCAACAGGGCACCGACAAAGCAGGACCCCTGACGGAGGGAGCTGGGGCTGCAGGGCCTGCAGAAGACTGTCCAGAGCAGCCTGTGAAGGCACAGCCCCCAGGCAGGACCCCAGCCTCCAGGTATCACTGCTCTAACCTCCCAGCAGGGCTGCCCTCAGTTGAGCCAGTGTGGGGAGGGCTGTGGGCACTGCCGACCTGTGCGTTTCTTCCAGATCTGCCATCCAGGACAGGGGGAACTATGTGCGGCTCAACATGAAGCAGCGACGCTATGTGCGGGGCCGGGCCCTGCGGGGCAGGCTCCTTCGCAAGCAGGTGAGGAGGTGGTACCAGGTGCTCCCTCCACCTGTCCTGCTGCTTGCCCTGTGACCCTTCTTTGTGTCCCCAACCAGGCATGGAAGCAGAAGTGGCAGAAAAAAGGGGAGTGTTTTGGGGGTGGTCAGCCCAGAGGCCCAGCCCAGGATTCTTGCTCCCAGCATGGGCAGCTCAGCCACTGGGCATCCCGATGCTCTCAACCCGGTGAGGCCTCTGCCCTGGACGCCAGCCTGCTTACAGGGGTGTTGTGCTCTTTGGGGAGGCAATTCTAGCTCAAGCAAAGGCCCTACTAACTCCCTGCTTCTGGTCCAGAACCTCTCCTGGCCCCTCAGAAGGAGGATGGCGAACAGACCCAGCCCACGTTACAGGAAGCATCCATGAGGACAGGTGCAGCCTGCTGCCAACTCTCTAGTGAGTGAAGAGGTGAAGGAGAGGCTATAGCAAGTTGCTTTCTTGGTACTATGACGCCAGACCAGACCAGGGCTCCTATGCTGGTCATCTGTTCTCAGCAGGTGAAGAAGACGCTGAGCCTGAGGCGTCTGAGCTGCTGGTGCCCACGGGGCCGTCTGTGTCCAGGATGCCCTGTCCACCTCTTTCCGTACCTCCACTCTACCCACCTGGGCCCTCGGGTCAGGTGGCAGGTCAGCAGATGCCTGACAGCCCAGGCCTGGATGGAAAGGTTAGGACGACTCGAAGCCAAGCTGACTGACACCTGTGTCCACAGACACGCCGGCTGAGGTGTTTCAGGCCCTGGAGCAACTGGGGCACCACTCCTTCTACCCGGGGCAGGAGCGTGTGGTCATGCGGATCCTGTCTGGTGAGCTGGTGGGCAGGAGCGTGGTGGGGCTGAGGCCAGGCTGCAGGACAGCTACCTTGACTCTAGATCACACCAGGTATGTCCACCCTGCTGGTGCTGCCCACGGGGGCTGGCAAGTCCCTTTGCTACCAGCTCCCAGCGCTGCTCTACTTCCGGCGAAGCCCCTGCGTCACCCTGGTCATCTCTCCTCTCACGTCACTCATGGATGACCAGGTAGGTGGACAGGACCCACAGGCACGAGCTAAAGGCAAGTACCCGTATCCATGGCTCTGCTGACCCACTTGGGCTGCTGTTTCTTGCCCCACCCCTACCCCATAGCTGCAAGTTATCAGGCCCTTTCCACTCTGTCCAGTGTCAGCAGTGGCCCAAAGGCACAGGGACACAGCTGCTTAGACCCAGTCCCACCCACCAGAGGAGCACCTTGGTAGAAGCAGCCCCACTGGCATCTGTCCCCAGTGTGCCTGTCAAGGCCCACGGGCGGCTCTGGCCTCTCCTCCCCAAAGGGCTTGGAGGGGAGCCAGCAGCAGTTGTCAGGTAAAACCACCCTGGAAGGGCTTTGGGAAAGGGCCAGGGCCGTGCAACAGGCTGTGCTCCTATACCTGCAGCTCTCTCGCCTGCCCTCTGGCTTGAAGGGGGCCTGCATTCACTCGGGGATGACCAAGAAGCAGCGGGACTCTGCCCTGCAGAAGGTGAGGGGGCCTCCCAGGGCCAGATGGGCGGAGCAGCGGGTGGAGCTGGGTGCCGTTGCTGACCAGTGGGCCTCCTCAGGCTCGTGCAGCCCGCGTGCAGGTGCTGATGCTGTCCCCAGAGGCGCTGGTCGGGGCCGGGGCTGGCACCCTCCTCTCTCAGCTGCCGCCGGTCGCCTTTGCCTGCCTCGATGAGGCCCACTGCCTCTCTCAGTGGTCCCACAACTTCCGGCCCTGTTACTTGCGTGTCTGTCAGGTAAGCCTGGGCGGGTAGGGCAGTGTGCAGGGGTGGGGCGGGTAGGCACAGCTGGCTCACCGCCCCCTCACAGACGCTGCGGGACCAGATGGGCGTCCACTGCTTCCTGGGCCTTACAGCCACGGCCACACGCAGCACTGCCCTCGACGTGGCCTGGCACCTGGGCGTGACCGAGGAGTCCGTGCTCAGAGGGCCAGCTACCATTCCTGCCAACCTGCACCTCTCCGTGTCCTCGGACAGGGACCCGGACCAGGTAAGCATACATGCGTGGGCCTGGCAGTGGCCCTGCCTCCCAGCTCTCTGCAGTGACCCTTGTCCCCACAGGCACTGGTGACACTGCTGCAGAGTGACCGTTTCCGGGCTCTGGACTCCATTATCATCTACTGCCACAGGCGAGAGGACACAGAGCGTGTCGCCGCCCTGCTGCGCACCTGCCTGCGCGAGGCCCGGGATCCGGGGCCCCACGGTGAGGCGGAGGTGGGCATGCGCCCCGCAGATGTGCCCTGGGCATGCGCCCCATCCGACCACCCTGTGTCTTCCCTGCAGGCAGAGTGCTGGAGGCTGTGGCCGAGGCCTACCACGCTGGCCTGTGCACCCGAGATAGGCAGCGGGTGCAGCGGGCTTTCATGGAGGGCCGGCTGCGTGTGGTGGTGGCCACAGTGGCCTTTGGGATGGGGCTGGACCGGCCGGACGTGCAGGCTGTGTTGCACCTGGGGCTGCCCCCCAGCTTTGAGAACTACGTGCAGGCGGTGGGCCGCGCAGGGCGTGACGGGCAGCCGGCACACTGCCACCTCTTCCTCCGGCCCCAGGTGGGTGCCCACCCCACCTCCCACAGTTCCCCCAACCCCACCCGGGGCTGTGCTCCACGTTCACACCACTCTGCCCCAGGGCCAGGACCTGCGGGAGCTACGCAGACACGTGCACGCCAACACCGTGGATTTCTTCACTGTGAAGAGGCTGGTGCAGTGTGTGTTCCCTCCCTGCTCTTGTGCCCGGCGNCAGGTTGCAGTTCCTGGGGTCACAAGAGTCGGACATGACTTAGCGACTAAAACCACCAACCAACCACAGCAGATTCACATTGTTATACAGCAAAACTAAGACAACATTGTTGCAAAACCAGTACAGTATTGTAAAGTAAGATAAAGTAAAATTAAAAAAAAATAAAAACTAAAAAGACAACATTGTAAAACAATTGTACTCCAATTCAAAAACAAAATAATATATAGAAATCCTAAAAAATTAAAAAACAATTTAAAAAGAAACTGGCCATATTTAAAACCTTTAACATAAATGTCATATTCTCCATCATGTAACTATGGTATATCAATGGATTCATCTGTGAGTGGGTGGGAATTGAGCTGTAGTAGAATTTCACTGGAACTTGCGTATTTCACAAAAATTCTATGTGTAATTCCACTCATATGTAGATTTGGGACATATGCCCTAAAGTCACAAAATTCTTAAATAATTAAAATTGAGTAACAGTTATTCAGAAGTGCCTGTAACATTGTTTGGTTTGTGTCCTATAACTTCATCCTTCTGTCCCCATACACATCAAGAAATTCCAGAGGAGAATCTCAATCTTAGGAAGAATGTCAGCAATGATTTTTGTTCATGGTGCACTGGACATACACATTTTTTCATTGTGCATTGTAGTCTGAAGCCTTCCAACACTGCTCCAATAGTTTGGGATGCAGGGAATTTTAACAAGCCTCATGAAAAGTTGAAATTTAATAGAGGAACAACACTTTTGTTATCACAAAGCATGATGTAGTATTCATTGTAATTGGATAGAATCTCACTTTGGGGAAGCAGGGTCTGAAAACCTCTCATCTGCTGTCATGAGAGCTTGAGATTCCAATATCTTTAACACACACAGTGAAAAGCTGGAGCACAGAGACTAATGTTCTTTGAAGCCTAGGAAGGGCCCCTTATGCTAGCCTAAGGGCCAGTTCAGGTTCAGGGTGCCTGACAACTGAAGTCTCTAAAAGGAACGCTGTCGGAGAGCTGGCTTGTCCTCTGTCAGGCCAAATATGGACATTAGCCTTAGCAAAATGGGGGCTGATTGCTGAAGTACAATTTTAAAAGATATTCAGGACGTAGTAAATGTGCTCACTCTGTCAGTTACATGTGAACCTCAACTTTTATGAACAGTTTAAAATACTCACTGTGTTCCTTCCTCCACAAACAAAAATAGGGGTCACAAGAGAGTAGAGTTAAATTAAATCATGAAAAAAAATGTTCTAATTTTTAAAGCAAACAATGATTTAAACTTTTCCAATTCTCTTCCGTAACAACAGAGACAACATTCATTTGCAGTGTGTGCTCTGGAAAGCTGAAATTCTGCACCTCTTCAGGCAGGTTTGGGAATGAATTTGAAACACTGATAGACTCTCATCTTAATTTTTTTTCTTTGTATCAAGACCTTGTAGGAAGTATTCTTTAATGTTGGAATTTTGAGTATGCAGTGCAGTGCCAAGCACAGAGTATTTGCTTGATAATTTTTTTTGGTGAAGAAATGGATAAAATACAAAAGTGAGTAATCTTTAAAAAAATGTGAGTTACTATACTGTACACCCACAACATATAAAATTGTACAACTGTGCTTCAATAATAAAGAATAAAAAAGAAATATATATGTGTGAGTCACTTGCCAACCTTAGTTCTTCACTTGGTTTTACTTAAATATGTACACTAACAGGCATTTGTGTAAATGTGAGGGAGTGGCTTTTGTGTTTAATACAAGCTATTATTATTATATTTGTGTATAAGATAGAGATGCATCTTAATGCTTGTCTGGCAAATTAAGTTTACATGGTCATGTATACATTTTTCACTGTGTCCCTTCCTGAAAATTATGATGTGAACCATTGTTTTTATGCCACATGTTTGAAAGTAAGCTTTTCTTATCTCTCATTATTTTCTTGTTTTTCACAGCAAAATGTATTGTTCTACATGTGATGTGTAATTAACTGCAGTATATATGCTGTAATAAATGCTCCTTTTTAAATTTAAATGTTTCATTTTATCCTGGTGTATACCTGACTGACAATGTTATGACAGTTTCAGGTGCACAGCAGAGCAACTCAGCCATACATACACATGTAACCACTCTCCCCCAAACTTCCCTCCTATCCAGGTCGCCACATAACACTGAACAGAGTTCCTTGTGCTATGCAGTAGGTCTTTGTTGGTTATCCATTTAAAATATATCAGTGTGTACCTATAGATCCCAAACTATATTTATTTCTATAAGATCTGATGAAAGACAACAGTATTATACAGCACAGTTCCAATTCCAGACTACCTCCAAGAAGCAATGACTTTCCACTTCACAATTTCTTTTCGAACTGATTTCCATTGAGTCAATAGTCTACCTGTACTGGTATTTCTTTTTCTTTTTTTTTCCACTTTTAGGCATTATCTTTGACTTCGTCATGTATGGGTTTCCTAGGTGGTGCCAATGATAAAGAATCTGCCTGCCAATGCAGGAGACAAAAAAGATGCCAGTTTGACCCCTGAGTCAGGAAGAACCTCTAGAAAAGGAAATGGCAATCCACTCCAGTGTTCTTACCTGGAAATTTTCAGGGACAGAGGAGCCTGGCAAGCTATAGTCCATGCAGTTGCAAAGATTTGAACATGACTGAGGACACATTCATGCACACTGTGTATAAAGTGGAGACTGAGTTCACTTGCTTGGACCCCACATTCACATACCTATATCCCATTCTTCATCTTTCCCAGTGTGAGCATTTCACAATTTTAGTAAGATCTATTGAAAGTGTTTATGAAGATGATGTAATTACTGCTTAGCCACAGACTGCATTGTGAATGCACTTTCGCTTGGTATAGTATTTTATTTCTTAATGAGCATTGCCTTGTTTTTCATCTATGATCGTATGACAGATTTGTCTTGAAACCTCTGACTGTTAAAATTACCCCTGGAATGGTCAAATGCCACAAGTAACCTATATATTCTGATTTGTTTTGTCTTGTTTGTTTGGGGGACATTCTTACTAAGACATGCCACCCCTGGTTCCCATAGAAAGATTACTCTCCTGGACTAGCACACCAGCATCTCCCCATATGATTGCTTCCTGCCCTGTGTTAAATGCCCATTAACTTGGTTGTCATATCTTCTTTTTAAGTTTCCCTCTTGTGTGGGAGTAAGGTATCTTCCAGAAGCTTCTGAGAAAGTGTATATGGGAAATAAAATATTGAGACCTTCTGCTCATAACAGGATCTTTATTCTTCTTTAGCAGCTTATCCGTTCAGCTGAGTAAGAAGTCTAGGTGAATATTTAAGGATATTTCTCTTTTGTCTTTTAACTTCTCCATTGGTGTCTGACTTTCAGTAGGATATAAAAATGCCACCTTGATTCTCAACCTCTTGTATGAGACCTATTGTTGTCTCTCCAAAAACTGTAGGATCATTTCTGGTGTTCTCAGCTTCACCATAGTGGACATTGATGGAAATCTGTTTCCTTCTCCTGTGACGGGTTCCTAATTAGCCCTTTCAAAGTTTAGACTTATCTCCTTGACTCTGGGGAGATATATTAGAATTTTGGTGATGTCTTGTTTTTCTCTTGTTCTCTTTCTACAACTCCTATTACTCAGATGTTAGATTCTAGGTATTGATCTTCAAATTTTATAAATTCTCTCTGATTTTTATTCCTTTGTCATTTTTCTTTTTTTATATATATTTTATTTTTTAACATTATTTATTTATTTTTTAAATTTTACTTTACAATTACTCTATTGGCTTTGCCATACATCGACATGAATTCACCACAGGCTCGTGTCATTTTTCTTTTATTTATTTAATTTATTTTTTCCAATTTCTTGGGGCTTTTTATTCTTTGAAAGTTTCCGTACATAAAATTCTGTTCTTACTTTATTCACAGAATCGTTATCTATTTGGATATGAATTACAGTATTTTGTTCTTCTGTCCTCTGTGATTTTCCCTGTTTTCCTCCAAGTTTCTTTCTCTCTCTCTCTCCTTCCCTTCTTTCCTTCTTCTCTTCCTCTCTTCTTTTGTCTTTCTTTTCTGTTTGTATGTACTGGTCCCTAACTTAACTGTTAAGGGCTTTCCTTAAATGTCTAGTGATTCTGGATTCTGCTGAGCCATTCATTTTCAAGACTAAAACAGTAAAAAAAAAAAAAAAAAAAAAAAAACTGTTTGTGGATAAAGCTGATAGACTAGTGGCCCCCACAGAGGTGCTATTTGTTGTGGCCCTGTTGTGTGCCTTCAGAATGGAGTTCTGCATGTCTCATTTCTTGCCTTCATTTCCTGAGAAACTCGACAGAGTTCTTGAAAATAAAACAAAGTTAGCATCTATAAATAATGTGTTTTTGTTGTTTAATTTTTACTCTCACACTTAAAAGTAATAGGTATTTATAAATTTGGTTTTGAAATTTTGATGGGAAATATCTAAAGGCAAAACTGGAAGAGAAAATTTATAATCTGTCATAACCTTCATGACAGAAACTTAGCAGAAAGTGCTGCTTATAAGGCAGTAACAACTGAATTCTTACAACAGATAACTAGTGGGTTTTTTGTTTGTTTGTTTTTTGTTTGTTTGTTTTTTTTTTTTTTTTGTCTTCACAGTTTTCTCATTTGATTTATGGGAGCTAATATGAAGCAATACTTTCAAGATTTTTAAAATAACCAAGACATGGGGGACCTCTATGAGTCTAGGACAGGCTGTACCCAGGTAACTCACTTGTAATTGCACATACATCTATTTCCTAGTGCCTTGGTGGTGGCAGGAGAAAAGAAAACAAACAAAAATCCAGCATCTTCTTCAGTACATGGGAGTCTTCAGAGTTTAGATATCAACCACTCAGAGTTCTAATTCTAGTAATTTATTAAATGGAACTGCCCTTGTGACCTAAAACAGGGAGTGCCCTGATTTTTTTAAATGAGAAATTTTGCACTGCCTTTTCACCCCTAACAGCTGTCCTGAGATTGATATCTACAATTTCTGCCTTCACTGGGGTGTCAAGTAATGAGAGCTGGTAGAAGATTTGGTGAAGTTGGAATAAAAGCCTTTTATAATACTAAGAACTGTCAGAGCATTTTAAAAAATGACTATTGTACATTGTTGCCAGTAAGAATCTCTTTGTAGAATGTTATAAACAGGTGGATATCAACTCATCTTGACACATGAAACACTGCATTGTTGGACACCAAAGTGGCAATACACCGCATCAGAAATGGATGAAGTTATTATGCCATTCCCAATGCCAAGGATACAGAGAGGGTGATTATGACCCTGACTCCAAAGCTGTAAACCTTGCGTCTTTGTCCCCAGTGGAATATACTCTAAATTGGCAAAGGTCAAAAAGGTTTAAAACACATGGGAAAAAAAAAAAAAAAAAACCTTTCCCAGATGAGTGCTGGACACGCACACACATACACACATATACATACTTGAGTGTTAACAGAGAAAGAATTCAAGTAACTGGCACAGGAGTTAACAGGCAACAGGCAAACTAACACCTGATTTCAAAATATATCCAAGATAAAGGAGCTTTTTACAAGATAACTGACATTTATAAACAAATGAAAGAATGAACAAATGAAAGATGACTTAGAAAGATTCTCTGCTTTAAAGAAGGATCACTCTTGAAACTCCTNCAAACTAACACCTGATTTCAAAATATATCCAAGATAAAGGAGCTTTTTACAAGATAACTGACATTTATAAACAAATGAAAGAATGAACAAATGAAAGATGACTTAGAAAGATTCTCTGCTTTAAAGAAGGATCACTCTTGAAACTCCTTTCTTGGATTGCTTTTCTTAAGGCTTGTGACATATTTTAGATTATTAACAGATGCAATTGTTAGAGAGCTGGGGTTGAGGGAAGAAGAGTATTGGCAGCTAAAGCCAGGTGGAGATTAATCAGAGAAAAAAAAAAAAAAAACAAAAAACACGAGCCTTTGAATTGATAATTTAGGAAACTGGGAAACAGGACACGTTGGCAACAATTTGATTTTTTAAAAATAGCTGTTTTCATTTATTTACTTCAGTTCAGTTCAGTCCCTCACTCATGTCCGACTCTTTGCGACCCCATGAATCTCAACACGTTAGGCCTCCCTGTCCATCACCAACTCCCAGAGTTCACTCAAACTCACATCCAACGAGTCAGTGATGCCATCCAACCATCTCATCCTCCGTTGTCCCCTTCTTCTCCTGCCCTCAATCCCTCCCAGCATCAGAGTCTTTCCCAAGGAGTCAACTCTTCGCATGAGGTGGCCAAAGGACTGGAGTTTCAGCTTCAGCATCATTCCTTCCAAAGA
>SJYV01045111.1:0-87325 GCA_006410875.1 Neotragus pygmaeus
CCAAAAAGATGGATCAAACAGGTATTTGCCATTAAAGCTCTTGCAGGGAAGATGGCATGCCACAGTTTTGAGGCTACTGGGACATGCAGCCCATGTACTGTAATTAATTGTTGTTTTTCAAGCCTACTAATAAGACTGGAATAAAAATAATTGGGCGGATGTCTTTATTTTACATATCTCTCAATGTAATTAAGGTTTAGGGTGATCTTTAGGAAAAAAGTAACCAAACAATCTTTTGATCAGCATAATTTTTAAAGGCAATACCATAGAACTAGAATAGTTACAAGAACTCTTTAACTCCTTTGATAAGAGAAAAAACTTTCTTCTTATGCCCAATTTGATAGTGAAAATAAGATTTGTTTTAATTGGTGAGAATTATCAATGCCATCTATTTGTGGCTGTATTTTCAGAGTAATTATATGCAACACACAACATTGAAATCTCAGGGGCTTAGCGCATAAAGTGTATTTCTCACTCTCATCACAGCCCAGTGTTAACAAGGGAGATCTCCATCTTCTACAACACCTGTGCATGTTCTTCAAGGTTGCCCCCATTGGGAAAGAAGACATACCAGTCCCTACATGTCTCTACCTGGAAGGGACACATAGAGAAGCTATTGGTCAATTTAATCATATGGCCATAAACTAACTACAAGGGGTGGGGCCTGTTGGGAAATATTAATACATAATAAAAGTATAGATTGATCTTTAGAAAAGAATATCCCCAAAATGCTATACTCAACATAATTTTTAAATGCACTGCCATAGTGAAAGCACATGGGTATTTGGTAAGCACGGTCTCTGTCATCATAGCTAAGTACAGCTGTCAGGCCATCTTTCAAATCAATGGTGGTTGCTTTCAGCAAGGCAGTCCTACTCTGTTCAGAATTTACATTTTATATCCTTAAGTCTATAAGGAGAGTAGGCATTGGCATGTCTAATTCAGTCAGTCCTTAGATATTGTAGAATATACACACATACACATACACACATACGTATGTATATGCATGCTAAGTCACCTCAGTTGTGTCCAATTCTTTGAGACCCTATGGAATGTAGCCTGTCAGGCTCTTCTGTCTATGGGATTCTCCAGGCAAGTATACTGGAGTGGATTTTCATGTCCTCCTCCAGGGGATCTTCCCGACTCAGGGATCGAACCTGGGTCTCTTCTGTCTCCTACATTTGCAGGTGGATTCTTTACCACTAGCCACCTGGGAAGCCCATTCATGTGTGTGTGTGTGTGTGTGTGTGTGTGTGTGTGTCTGTGTGTGTGTGTGTGAGACTTTGCTAAACCTATTAGTAAAAGTTTATTTTCATGTATAGGATACTTATTTGTAACAAGTTATTTAATTTCCGAGACTCACTGAATAGCTCTCTCATTTCAGTTTTGCTTTAGTCCAAAGAGGTTGGAAGACCATTGACAATGCCTCTTAAAAGATGATCCTGCAACATTATCTAAAAAATCTTCAAGATTCCTGGGTGGAGACAGATGGTGCTGTGCAGCAGTAAAATAATCAATGTGCACCAGACTGTTGATCTTATATGCGAATCATAAATCTCCAGACAATGACTGATGGTACTTGTGAACATTTTCCCACAGACTCATCAGATGTGCTTGCCATAATGCAGTCAGAAAACCGAGTGGCCCTATTATGGTAATTGTGAATTACACAGGCAATGGAAGCACAATACACTTGACCAAGATACAGGGTTTGATCTGCTTTAAGGTAGAAGTGAGCCTCTCGACATAAGAAATCCAAGAAGCGGCCTGATATCAGATTGTTCACTTTGTTTTAGTCCTAATGTTTGAGGTTGTATTCATTTGCTTACCAGTAGTATCTGATGTGTGGATGTGTAGTGAGGGTTGGTTTTCAATATTTTTTCTTTTAGGAAAGTCTATTGCCTCTATTGTTATAGAAGACTTTGAATTTGTAAAAAGTAAAGAGAAACAATAAATGAGCAGGCTGTCATTCAGCAAGACTGTTCTTAATTGATTTAGAAATACTCTAGGCACCCCATCTTTGTTTTCAAAGAAACTCAAAGGGACTGAAACACTAGCAGTGAATCACTCTAATATATATATATATATTTAATTTAAGTGACTTTTGTTTTTATATATATATGTTGTAGATAATTACAGTATTTTGAATCTTTTTGTTTAAAGTTTTAATGGAAAAAGCTGATGATTTCATACTGGGGTAGTTGAAGATGGTTAGAGTACTATTAAATTCACATAGATTACCTGCAGGCCTAGGAGTTGCTAATATTTGAACTTTGCCCATTACTTTCAGGGTTATCTTAGCTCATCACAAGTTATAGTGGAATGTGTCTTCTCAATATCTATGCAAATACAGCCTGTGAGGGTGGTAACAACGATATGGACGTGAAGATGTTTAAGAAGCAGTTTAGATAGAAGATAGCTGTTTTTGCTTATTGTCTCTATTATTCTTCCTTAATGAGCCTAACTTGAAGGAGGTGAGGTTCAGTTCAGTTCAGTCGCTCAGTTGTGTCCAACTCTTTGCGACCCCATGAATTGCAGCATGCCAGGCCTCCCTGTTCATCACCATCTCTCGGAGTTCACTCGGACTTATGTCCATCGAGTCCGTGATGCCATGTGAGGTTAGCCACAAGAAACTGATAAAGCAAGACTTTTCACATGTGTAATCTGTTACTTAGAAGGGAGGATAATACAGTGATAAAATTGGCTTGGAATCAAATTTCCTGGGTTCAAATTGTATCCCAGCCACTTACTTGTTATAAGACTATATCTTAGAGCCTCAGTTGCTTCATCTGTAAAAAGAGAAAAATTATATTATCTATCTTACAGTGTCATTATGGATAACGAGATTGTGTTCATAAAGAATTTAGCAATTAATGTTTTTACATGTGTTAACATGAGAGAGCGTAACCAGGTGCTGTCCAAGGTCCTGAGGTGCGCTCTGAATCATGACTGTTGCAACACAATAGAAGTGTACAATATGGAAATGTATGAAGTAGATGACCGCCCGTTCAGCAAGTCTTTTCTATGTAGGGCACCATGTTGACTAATTTGAAGTGAGACCACTGATGAAGTGCTTCACTCTTAAGCTATATCAGGGGATTAAGTGCCACCAAGTTAACTAGCCGTTTAAGAAAAGAGCTGTTTTGACTTGATTTGTCCCTCCCTTCAGTGAATTACCTTACTGATCAATTAATATCTCTGTGGACACACTTTAACTTTAAAAATAAAATACATCCACAAATGTATTCTTTATATGTGTTTGATGTATGAAAGGCAATTTTTTAGGAGAATCTGTTTAACCTGGTAAGCATCCAACCAACATGTTATGTTTAGTAACTTATGATTGGAATATAATGTCCAATGCACAGGTAAGCTGTTATCTATTAAATTGTATGAAATAATCAAATGTCCTCCCGACATTATATTATGTATTATATAATTTATATTTTACTTCATGTCCCCTTCTCTTATGAGAGAATAGTTGCTCCATAAGGGCAGGCTAGTGTCTTCTTTGCTCACCTTTATTCCTAGAGCCTGAAACTGTGCATAGCATATAAAAGACATAGCAATAATTTAGATAACCTAAATGAAATGTACAAATTCCAGAAAGGCAAAAATTATTGAGATTGACTCAAGAAGAAACAGATAATCTGAGAGATATATAACAGGTGAGGAGATTGAATTAGTAATTTTAAAACATCCCACCAAGAAAATTCCAGGCCCAGATGACTTCATTAGTCAGTTCTACCAAAAGTTTGGGCTTCCCTTGTAGCTCTGTCGGTAAAGAATCTGCCTGCAGTGCAGGAGACCTGAGTTTGATCCCTGGGTTGGGAAGATTCCCTAGAGAAGGAAATAGTAACCCACTCCAGTATACTTGCCTGGAAAATCTCATGGACAGAGGAACCTGATGGGCTTCAGTCCATGGGATCTCAAAGAGTCAGGCACGACTGAGTGACTAACACTTACTTACTTCCTTACTTACCAAATGTTTCAAGAATTAACACGGATCCTTCACACGCTTCCAACATATAGAAGAGAGGGCACACTTCTTAACCTATTCTATGAGGTCAGTATGGTCCTGATAGATAAATCAAATGAATATCACAAGAAAACTATAAACCAGTATCTCTTATGAATATATATATATATATATTCCTCATCAAAACAGTAGCACTGAAAGTATATAAAAAGATTATACAACATGACCAAGTGGTATTTGCCCAGGAATGCAAGCCAGTTCAACATACAAAAATCAATTAATATTATATACATACTATAAAATAAAGGACAAAAAACCCTGCATGATCAAAGATATAATCCAGTTAAAAAATGGTCAAAGGATATAAGTAGATATTTCTCCTAAGAAAATATACAAATGGCCAACAAATATATAAAATTACATTTAACATCATTAGACAAGATATTAGACATCATTAGAGATTGTGCACATCAAAATCACAGTAAGATACTACTATGAACCAATTCAGATTCTATAGACTAAATGATTGACAGTAACAAGATAAAATTGGAACCCTCACATATTGCTGTTAAGAATGTAAAATAATGTGACAGTTTGACAGTTTCTAAAAATATTTAATGTAAATATGTGACCCAACATTTCTGTTCCTCACTATGTGCCCAAGAAAATTGAAAACATATGTCTTGTACATGAATGTTTATAGCAGCAGTATTCTTAATAGCCAAAAAGTGGGAACAAACGCCCCTCAATGGATGAGTGGATAAACAATGTTATATCTATACAATGAAATATTATTCAGTCATTAAAAGGAATGAAGTTCTGATCCATGTTAACACATGGATGAACCTGGAAATTATTATGCTAAGGAAAGAAGCCAGTAATAAAAGACACATGTTATATGATTCATTTATATAAATGTCCAGAATATCCATAGAAATAGAAAGTATATTATAGTTGCAACAGCTGGGAGTGGGATAATAGGGTGTTACTGTTAGTGGATACAGGGTTTCTTTTTGTATAACGAAAATATTCTGGAATTAAATAATAATGATGTTGCAGAACTCTGTGAACATACTAAACACCACTGAATTGTGCATTTTTAAAAGGTGAAGTACATGATATTTGAATTACATTTTAATAAAGCTGATTTTAAACATTTGAGTGAAGAAGCACAGCTAATAACTGAAAATACAAAGAATTCCATTCCTTAACTGCTTCTTACACAGAAAACTGAAAGGAATCCAAATATATAGTTCTTACCCACTGTCCTCTTGCTTTACATCCATTCTGCCACCTTTTCCTTTGAACTTTGCAAAAAAAAAAATGTGTTCTTACTTTCTCTTAGCTCGTCGCTTCTACATCCTTCATTGTGTAAATAAATTTAGATCTTTGATAGTGAGAAAGAATTCATCTTCTTCACAAGAATGAAGGGAATGAAGAATTGCCTGGAAGTTATAGGATATTTTTGGTAGACTAGGAGAAGAAGGATATCTGCACATAGTCCCACACGGAAACTTCTTATTTGTGTTCATATATGTAGAAATAGGATATAACATGCATTTAATGTTGCAATAAAGCAAATTGTTTTGTAGTTAATGATGCACATTAAGGTAGGAATTCTTTAAGTGATATAATATGTTGGGAAGGATTATCTTTTCTCTTTATCCATTCCCTATTCATCCCCTTGTGGACCCTGGTTCTTTTCAGTGCTTGGAGAGGGAATAGAAAGGAGCTATCTCTAATGTAACTGAAGGGAAGAAGACAGTCACCAACACATCACCAATGCAAGAGAGATCTTGAGGGAATTAACCTTTGCTATGTGAGAGTTTTTATGAATGATTGCTAGATATTTTCACTCTTAGGCCAGTTCACTTTGATATCTCTGCCTTCTCGCTATTCACTCAAAGGATTTGGAGCTCACGTTCTCCCCTCGGGTGTTAGAGGGACTTGATGGAACAGAGTGACTATAACCTTCAGCAGAAACAGGACACAAGATGTCTGCCCTGTGGGGGCGGGGAGAGAAATGGTTATGCAGCCTCAGGTACTTTTGAGAGAGGAAAGAGAAGGTTCAGGGAAAGGGCCCCATGGGAATTTTTTTTTTTTTTTTTCGATCAGGTTCACCAGCATTAGCTGAGAGCCTAGAAGTAAGGCCCTGTGTGTAAAAGTGAGACTCAGAGACCACACAAATAGTTGAAGAGAGTCAGTTGCAATCCTGTCACTCTGAGGGCCTTAGGTGAGTTGGAATACTATATTACTTAACTAGCAACCCACTCCAGGATTCTTGCCTGGAAAATCCCATGGATAGAGGAACCTGGTAGGCTACATATAGTCCATGGGATCACAAAGAGTCAGACACGACTGAGCGACTTCACTTTAACTGTAGTGTAATAATAGATAACATTTAGTGTGGTTTTGTGCCTATATTTGATTGGTTGAAGGGGTGGGCAGCTCACTCTTACCACACTCGCAGATTACCAGCTAACTCTTTGACTCCTCCGTTCTGAGCGATGGGAGGTAAAGAGAGCAACAGGTGGGACCACCCAACAATCTCTTCTTGATTTCAGTTATGTAAACTTATGTCAGGGAGGAATTTAAATTGTCCTCTTTTGATTGATTTTATGTTGTCCATATTATGATTATAGTTTCCGCAAATTGGGGGATCACTTGTAAAGGTTATTTTGTGAGATAATTTTTAACTGCATTAGCAAACAAATATATTTGGGGTGACAATGTTAGTAATTTCAAATTAGGGAAGAGAAAGGAATCAAATTCAGAATTAATACCTTAACCGATAGAAAAAAAGAAAAAACATTCAGTAATTTTATAAAATTGACTAAATGCCAACTCTATTGATAAACATCCTAGGGAAACCTACAAAAGCTAAGGAGTCCTTGAATCTGGCATGGTCCACTCCTCCTAACAGAATAAATCTCCAGAGGTTTATTGCAGCTATCTAATGGGAATTGTGTGCTAATAAGACCCACAGAGGAAGAGATCTAAATTCCTGTCCAAATCAATAAATTAAATCACTGCCCTCACACCTCAGAGCTTGTAAAACTTTTCATTCTTGAACTATTCAAGTGTGTCTAATCACCAGACTCACACCTATTTTTATGAGGTGGGCAAAATTACTTGTGCCAAATAAATTAGCATTGACAGGGACTGGGTTTCTTCCATTGTTATTGCTTTAATGCTCAGAGAAATGCTTTGTTTGAAGCATGTTGCAAGACAAATACATTTTTTGAGTGTCAGATTTCATATGCTTGCATCTTTTCCTAGTCCCTTACCTGTCATTATATGAAACTTTTATGACTGCTTGTAGACAATGGCCAGAAATACAAAGGGAAGAAAAAGAGCATAGTTCAGTAAATAACAAATCAGCAATTTATGCTCAGCTGAGGAATTCAGCTCCCAGGCCCCAGACTGCTGAAGAGGCTGGATTCAGGCATAGTTGGCACTGGTGAGTCATAGAGAGGAGCTTTAAGCACCCTTGTGTCCTACTGTTAGCGGAGCTAACCTTGCTTCAACTACTAATCAAATTGAAGAATCTCACATCAGTTGCTTTATTTGCTTGCCTCTGTTTCTTGACCTGCAAAATCAATCTACCAACATTGTACTCTTCCTTTGATACACATTATGGTTGTAAAATATTGCTAATAAAAATTAGAAAAGTAGTTGACAGTTAAATATAAATTAAATAAAGATGGCACACTGCAGGCATAAAGGGAAGAGCTTTGATTTCTCCAGAACAATGATAGCCTACATTTATGGAGGGTTTTACTATGTGCCAGGAATTATTCTAAGTACTTTACTTATATAACCACTTATTTAATCCCTTTAGAAACCCCATGAGTTCAGTATTTCTTGTATAACATGCAGAGAATAATAATTCTATATCACAAAATTGTTGGAACAATTCCAGGCATAAAGGAAACAATAAACGTTAGCTGTTATGATTTTGTCACAATCTACTCTACTCTTTTTCACTCCTTGAAAATTCAGGCATTCACTTTTCTCCAGTTTTGGGGCACTTTTCCCCTTATTCATGATATACCTAAGTCACATACACAGGTTCTTTCTATGTTTTAAGATAAAAGTTTTTGAGCTTAAAATATTGGATGCACTTAACACAGTGGTATCACCTTTCCACTTCCATTTTTTTCACTCCCTTTTTGCTGAGTTTTATGCCATGCTTACTTTGATAATGGCTTTTTTTTTCCCCACTTTTCACCTGGTAATTATGTTGTAATCTTTTTTAAAAGGAAGTATTGTTATGTCAAATATTATATAATTTACAAGTATACAATTTAGTGATTGACAGTTTTTAAAGGTTATATCCATTTATAGTTATTATAAAATATTGACTATATTCCCTGTGTTGTGTGATATATCCTTTTAGCTTATTTTATATATAATAGTTCGTACCTCTTAATCCCCTCCTCCTTCTGGTCTCTTTCACTTTCACTCTTGCTACTGGTAACCACTAGTTCTTCTCTCTATACCTGTGAAGCTGTTTATTTTTTATTATATTCACTAGTTTGTTGTATTTTTTAGGTTCCACATGTAAGTGATATCATACAGTATTTGTCTTTCTCTGACTTATATCACTTAGCATAATACCTGCTAAGTCCATCAATGTTGTTGCAAATGGCAAAATTTTATTCTTTTTATGGCTGAGTAATATTCCATTGTGTGTGTGTATCATATCTTTTTTATCTATTCTTCTGTTGATAGACACGAAGGTTGCTTCCATATCTTGGCAACTGTAAATAATGCTGCTATGAACATTTTTGAATTAGTGTTTTTCTTTCTTCATTATCTTTTCAAATTAATGTTTTTTTGTTTTTTCCTGAATACATACCCAGGAGTTAATTGCTGGGTCATATGGTATGTTTTCCATGGTGGCTGCACCACAATTCACCTTTTGACCAACAATGTATGAAGGTTGATGTTTAAATTATACTTTTAAATCTACAATGTAATTTTAAATGTGTCTCTCCATATAGCAGAGTGGTTTTTGGAGTTGAGCTTTGGAATAGTCTTTAAGCTTGTGTTCTGACTCATCATCTACTGGGTTATTNTGAAGGTTGATGTTTAAATTATACTTTTAAATCTACAATGTAATTTTAAATGTGTCTCTCCATATAGCAGAGTGGTTTTTGGAGTTGAGCTTTGGAATAGTCTTTAAGCTTGTGTTCTGACTCATCATCTACTGGGTTATTTGAAGTGATTCACCAACCTCAGCCCAAATTTCCTCAAGTGTAACATGAAAATAATAATACATACCATCTAATATTATATTATTTGTAAATAATATAATACATGCAAAAAGTTTAGCATAACCCCTAGCACAATAGAAAATACACATAGTAAATGTTAAATGGAGATTGTTATTTGTAGCGATACTCGTGATTGACTTTCCATTATCTGTACCACCCTATAGGATTAGTCTGAGGTAGTCATTTTTATGCAGTTACCCTTACTGTAACCGACTGTATCAGAATGTATATAACAGGAAAAGGAAAAACATTCAGTAATTTTATAAAAATGCCTGAATGCCAACTCTAGTTGGTAAACATCCCAGGGAAACCTAAAACACTAAGGGTCCATGAATCTGGCAAAAACTATTCTTCTTAACAGAATCTCCAGAGATCTGCTGAAGCCATCTAGTGGGAACTGTGTCAGTAAGACCCACAATTTTCATGTCACCCAATTCCTGACAGAAGACAAGAGGGGAAGTCTGCTGGGAAATTTCTGGGAAACTGCTAAAAAAAAACTGCTAGTTTTTTTTTATGCAGAACTAGAAAGAGCTAGTCCCTTTTCTTCCTTTCAATATTGTCATACCTTGATGTGAGAATGGAGGCAGCTGCAGCCATCTTGCTGCCAGCCTGAGGATGAAGCCAGTGCACAAAGAAGGGCAGGGGAAGCTGGGTCCCTAAGACCCTGAGCTTGGAGCTGCCTTACCTTGGAGCTCCTAGGTAGGTTTTCTTCCTGCTTAAACTGTTCTACATTGGGGTTTTCTCTTCCTTGCAGGGAAAAGCACTCTCTGATATAAAATGTTGATAATAATAATAATCAGCAGCAACATCTGAGAAAGACTGATAAGGTTTTCTATTTCTCTATGACAGATTTTCAAAGAGGTTCTACAAGTGAATTATTTAATCAAAGTATTCACAAAAGAGATAATGAAGCCCTTATAACCCACTTAAAGCTGTCATATTCTAAATTTATGTGGGCCCACTGGCTTTCAGATTTTCTTGGGCTTTATATTTCAGCCAGATGTGCTGGAGGATAAGGTAGATAAATACCATGTTCCGTGTGATGAGGCTTATATCTACTTTTGCCATCTTGATAAGGCTGCAGTCATATAGTCATAGAACTCTATAAAGTAATGATTAATGGTTTTCGATCACCCCATTGGTCTTTTTAAAAAATTATTATTGCTTTCTAATGTTTACTTAAACATTGGTTTTTAATGGTAGATTATCAAATAACCAACAAAACACATTTTTTATCAAGTAATCTGTCTCTGTGCTGAGAACATTTCATCAACATGATCTGTATTTGATCTTATGCTTAAATTGGCTTTTTTCTGATTATCTGATAGCCAGCATGCCTTAGGTAAGACAACCTTTTTACTCTTTGTAGCCAGTACTGATTGTTTCTCTGCCTAACTATTATGATCATCCCTTTTCTAACACAGTGTTGCTCCTCAAAGTTTAGAGTGGCACAAAAATCTCCTTACGGACTTGTTAAAACAGATTGCTGACAAACTTTAGGTCTGGAGTAGGGCTCAAGTATTTGGATATCTAAGATTTTTCAAGTGACACTCATGTTCTTTTTTAACCTTTTTTTGTTTGTTTGTTTCCTTTCCTGCTTTGAGTTTTCTAGATCTGGAAACCGAATTGTATAGGCTGTGAGTGGAGTCATTTCCTCCCTGAGTTTAAGAGGGCGCTGTAGCACAGTGAGTGGGAACATGGCCTTTGGTGCTAATAGCTCAAGTTCAAGTGCTGGTTTTCTCTTTTCTGCTGTCCAACACTCAGAATGTTTATGCCCATGGCTGAATCTCTTCTCCTTATTCTTATGTTATACAGTGCGTGCATACTTAAGGAATATATTTGCCTTTGTGATGAAATAGCCTCAAGAGTCACTGTGACCTAAACTTCCCCCAAACTCTTCTTAACCGCTCATTTTGTATTGAGCCCAGAGTAAAACAATAGCATGTAGACCCTCTGTACGTTGTAAGCATCATTTGACACTTGGATTATCATCTACTTCATGAATGGGGTTGAATTTTCAACTCATTGCATGCTCGCCAGCTTGGCAGCTTTAGAAGGACACATGATTTTTTAAAGATGGCTTCCCTGGTGGCTCAGAGGTTAAAGCCTCGAATGCGGGAGACCTGGATTTCATCCCTGGGTCGGGAAGATCTCCTGGAGTAGGAAACGGCAACCTACTCCAGAACTCTTGCCTGGAGAATCCCATGGAGGGAGGAGCCTGGTGGGCTACAGTCCATGGGGTCGCAAAGAGTCAGACACGACTGAGCAACTTCACTTCATGGGAATGATGAGTTAGTTAATTGTACTCACAATTAATATGGACAAAACTTGAGAGAAGAGAAATAAGAGGTATGGGAAACTACTTAATANCATGGAGGGAGGAGCCTGGTGGGCTACAGTCCATGGGGTCGCAAAGAGTCAGACACGACTGAGCAACTTCACTTCATGGGAATGATGAGTTAGTTAATTGTACTCACAATTAATATGGACAAAACTTGAGAGAAGAGAAATAAGAGGTATGGGAAACTACTTAATATTAGTGACTATGGGTAATTAATGGTAGAGGGATTGGAACTTGTTATTAAGTCCAGGCTGTATAGGTTAGATATAGACATTGACCGATCTCCATCTACAGGCTATAGATACAGGCAGTGTACCAGGCACTTTAATTCCTTTAGTCCTCACAAGAGCCCAGCCATGAGTTAGGTACTATAAATAAAGTTTATTTCCAGAACAGGAAACAACTTCAGAGAGGTTAATAAATATTCAAGTTCACTGAGCTAAAAACTACACTGGATTTGAATATAATCTGAATTTTCAAAGCTTATATTCCTTACACTATCCCAAAGGGAGATGCAGAATATAGAGAAGACATCGTTGTAATAAGACTAACTGTATTACCTTTTGGGCAAAGATAGGCCAATAAAAATAAGAACAGCCTGCAAAATGTGTGTTTTTATTTTCCAGGCTGACTTATATGTAAAATAGTAGCAATCGTTTTTTAGAGCAGCGGCTCTCAAAGTGTGGCGCACAGACCCTAGAGTCCTAGAGACCATTTCAGAGGTGTGCAAGGGTCAAAACTAGTTTCAAAAAAATACTAAGATGTTCTTTGCCTTCTTTGCAATGTTGATATTTGCCTTGATAGTGCAAAAGCAAGCTACTAGCACCTGAGTCTAAATCATGAAAATGGTGCCAGAGAACACTAGTAGTCATTCTTCACCATGATGCACTGCAGGTAAACAAACGAACAAACAAGTCTTAGTTAAGAATGTCTCTGATGAAAAGTGGTAAGAATCATTAATAGTATGATATCTCAATCTTTGAGAATATGTCCTTTTAACGTGTGTGAGAAAATGGAAAGTTCTCATAAAGCACCAAGTCCAGTGATTGTCTCAAGGTAAAGCAATAGTATAATTGTTTGATTTGTGAGCTGAACTAGCCACTTTTTTCGTGGAACACTATTTTAACTTGAAACAAGTGGCATATAAAATATGACTTTCTAGACCAGTTAAACCTTGGTTCAAGGTTCTAACTTTAGATATTTATTGCCAATGATAAAATTCTAGTTTTCAAGTGAAATTAGGGTTCTGGAACTTTCATATCTGCCACTATAAATGTGACAGCTTCTCAAAACTTAATGACTTCTCTGACAATATTGGTGGTAATATTAATGAGTTTGATTTTTTGTATGTATAGTAAAATATGTCGAAATTTGGAAGACCTGCATAACTCTGTGAAACAATTTTTCCAAATGTTATATATTCCAAATAATATATAATATTATAAAATCCAGGATAGATAAAAAGGATATTCAAAACACAAGGGAGACCAGTGGATTTTACTGTGAGAGAATATGAAAAGTTCACCCATAGGATTTCAAATTCCACATTGCAACCAGCCCTTAAGAAACTTCCATCTGTTGAGTTTTGCTATAGTATCAAAGGAAAATATATGCAATTATAAATCAAGGTTACTAGTCTCTCCTTTTCTACATATCTGTATGAGGCCAGATTCTCTTCATATCCTTCAATCCAAAGCAACATATTACAGGATATTGAATGTACAACCTAATATGTATATGAGAATCTAGCTGCTTTCTATCCAAGCCAGTCATTAGAGATTTGCAAAAATGTAAAACTGTGACACTCTTTCCACTAATTTTTATTTTGTTTTGGAAAATATATTGTTCATAACCAAAATGTTAACATATAATAGGTTTATTGTTTTTAAATGAATTTATAAATATTTTTAAATACCTCTATTCAAATTTTTAGTATAATAGATATTGATAGATCTGACCTTCAAAAACAAAAACTTTGGGGGATTCTCAATATTTTAAAAAAGTTTAAGTGTTTCCTGAAATCCAATTCTGAGGCTCACTGTTCTAGAACTTTGAACTAGATTTAAAGNTATTGATAGATCTGACCTTCAAAAACAAAAACTTTGGGGGATTCTCAATATTTTAAAAAAGTTTAAGTGTTTCCTGAAATCCAATTCTGAGGCTCACTGTTCTAGAACTTTGAACTAGATTTAAAGATAATGGGTTTTAATATATGGTCTGTGAATAACCACCCTTAGGACTATTAAAAATAATATGTATAAAAGCAGGTATTCCTGAGCCCTTTCCCACATTCCTGAAATGGATTCTCACAGCATAGAAATGGGAAAATTTCCATGTCAGAGAGATTTTCAGTCATCTTAATGCACATACAGGACCCTGCACTGGTCCAAGGTTTTAGACTCCAGATCGGCTATAACTTATTAAATGACCTTGTGTAATTCTGTTAGCTTCTTGGAACTTCTCCTTTTGACATAGTAAGTGGGACCCATGGGCTCACCATAATAAAAGCTTATTCAGAGAGCCTTAGATAAAAGAATTTTAAAACTTCCCATATATTGGCATTTCTTAAATTACATGTGTCAAAATAAATGACTAAAGCACATGTTGCAAAGCAAGATCCTTGACTTTTAAAAATAATTTTTAAAGCAGTCTTTTAAAAGGCTTTTAAGCCAAGTTTTCTAATCTACTATCTATCAATTTCAAAAACTCGAAGCAGACATTCTTGTTATTAGTGCATATTAGCTAGGTTCTATCTCAAAGTGTGTTTCTAAAAAATCCTCGAAAAAGAGAGAGCAAAGCAAAAACATAAAAATGATAAATGTAGACTACCAAAAAATAAATAAGTAACAGCTATAAAACTCAGATGTAAAGGAATCTAAGGTGCCAAGGGGCCCTGAAGAACGAAAGCTTTTTTAAAATGAGAGATGATCCTCCCTGCCTGGGGGCTGCATAAGGAAAGAGATGTACAATCCCTTTAATGTTCTGCTAAGCCCCAAAGTCCAAAGCTCCATTCCTTCAAACCCCCTGAAGGCAAGGGCTGGCCCAGAGTTTGTAAAGTGCACTTGGAAGCAGTCCTTCAAGAGCTTTAAAAGTTAAAAGCAAAGGCTTTAATCTGTTGCTCAGACAAATATACTTTCAGGGAGGTGCAGCTATGGGCAGACTGTGTCCTCTCTGCCCTTCTCTGGGAAATGGAGGGACTGTCACTTCTGTTTCCTTCTCAAAACAGATCTAAGCCACCCAGTGACTCCTGATAGAAGCTCACTGTACATCTTTCATTTTTGCCGCACGTGCTAGTGCATGATTTCAACGCAAGGAATGTTTTCCTAAACCTGTAGCTGCTTGATTTCCTACTGTCTTGACACAGAATGTGTTTAGTATTAATGGATCACATTTATTAAATCTTTACATGTCAGATACTGAGCTCAGCAACCCTCCCAACAATTCTATGAGGCAAGAACAATTAGTATGTCTGTCTATACTGAGAAAACTGAGACATGGAAAGGAGGAATAACTTCTGAACACCACTAGCTATAAAATAGTAAGTAAATGCTTCCGATTCAGTCCTAGGACTACGGGACTCCAAGACTTGAGCTCTGAACAGCTGGCCTATTCTATTTGCTTATCAAAAGAACTGAAAGCAGAGTAACTCTCAGGGTAGGAGCCCCAGAGAGCTGGAGGATGTCCCTAAATAGCATCTTTAAAGCCCAATAGCAAAAATGCTGCTACTGCTACTGCTGCTAAGTCGCTTCAGTCGTGTCCGACTCTGTGCGACCCCATAGACGGCAGCCCACCAGGCTCGCCCGTCCCTGGGATTCTTCAGGCAAGAACACTGGAGTGGGTTGCCATTTCCTTCTCCAGTGCATGAAAGTGAAAAGTGAAAGTGAAGTCGCTCAGTCGTGCACCTCTTAGCGACCCCATGGACTGCAGCCTACCAGGCTCCTCTCTCCATGGGATTTTCCAGGCAAGAGTACTGGAGTGGGGTGCCATTGCCTTCTCCAAATATAAATAAATAAAGCCCAATAACAAATCTTCAGAGAACAATTTTAATGTTTTATAACGTTTCGAGATTTTATTAAAATTTTTACCTGAATTAAATGATTATTTTAATGTCTAGTTTAATTTGTTGCCTACTTCTTTGTGAATGGCAAAAAAGCTGCCAATTTCAGGACCATGGCAGCCAAAGTTTTCTGAGTCACAATCCCCCCTTATTTATTTATTTTCTTCGTCCATTGGTCAGAATTCAAAGCAAGGTCATAGGTATGGATTTTGTAGTATGGTCTGGACCTGTATGCAAACAATGTGGACCTTTGAGCTAATTCTATGTTTATTTTTGATTCCCCAGCACCATAGTAAGTAACTTGCAGACAATGTGGGAAAAAATACTTTCTTGCATTGGATCTGAGAGGAATGGAGGACTGAAAGAGGATTTGTAACTGAAGAAATCACATTTTTAGAATTCACTGTAGGAGCTGTTGCTGCACGCTCTAGAATTATGGCCTTTCTGATTTTTTCTGTTCCCTCCTACCTTCTAAACCTCCAAGCTGAGACTGAAACCACAGTTTTTAGCTACCCACATCATTCTTTTTCTTTGTGTTCTCCAATTCTTCCCCCACAGGAATCTTTTTTTTTTTTTTTTAATATCTTTTACTTTTAACATTGACATTTGTTTTCAGCCCAAAACTTACTCAAATCATTTGGGGGTTACATGATCATTGACTTGAGTTGTACAGAATGGATGTACTGTAAAAATCTAAAGAAATAGCTTCTTTGCTCAAGGGAATGTCAACAGAAAAAGGAAACAGGGAAAAACAGCTTTGATATTCTAGAAAGCATGTATTAGTTTCTTGAATCTTTTTTTTTTCATTTTATTATTATTATTAAACTTTATTTCAGTGGAAGGAAGAAATCTTCTGAGGGTTGCCAGTCTGAATTTATAGCACAATTGGACTATAGAATATGTTTTTTACTTACAATAAGATCTTCAGAATATATTGTCAAGGTATACCTCATTGACATGGCTAGGGTGTGAAACAACATGCTGTCTAAAATACTGCACTGTTGTAACTTTATTTATGTAATGAAATAAGTAATATTTTTAAGGTCTTTTTTTTTCATTCATGTTATGTTTGTCTTCACAGCAGTGCTGTTCAGTAGGCATCATTGATAACACTCAGAATGTTAAAGTACTTGTTCAAATTCACGTGGCAAAAAAGCAGAGAAACCAGGAACTCTTTCCTTTCCAACAGTAATGATATAAAATGTTAAATTTGCATTTAACAAACATATTGTCATTCAGCAAGCATTTACTATGCACATCTTAGATTAAATCATTATAAGAAGTTTTCTTAAAAGACAAGTAATAGAATCTCTGCTCTGAAATTCCCTACTGAGAAAAGCAAACCTGTAAACCAACCTCAGTTATAACATATGCAATCAAAAGAGGATATGACTTTAAAATGTGGGCTGAATATGCCTTTAAGGTTGACAAGAAGACCTTGCTCATTCATGGAATACTATATTGTAATGTAAATATTCACCCTCTAGTTTGTTTTTTTTGTCAATTGACCCTAAACAATTTGTGGTTCATTTAGACTCTAAACGTTAGACTATAATCATTTAGATTTTTAAATATGTTTTTTATACCATTAATCTATAAAGGAAAAAGAGAAATTCATCTCAATTCTTTTCTGGATTAGAACAAATTCCACATGAGTTGGGTATTAAATACATATTATGGAAATTTGAATAAGCTCTCTCCCTGTGGGAGAGAGATCTGTGGAATATAACAAATGTAGCTATGTAAAAACATTCTTCAAATGTTACTTGGCCCAAGCACTATCCTTGATGAAAGTGTTGTGTGAAAGTGTTGGTCACTCAGTCGTGTCTAACTCTTTGTGACCCCATGGACTGTAACCCACCAGGCTCCTCTGTCCATAGGATTCTCCAGGCAAGAATACTAGAGTGGATTGTCATTCCCTTCTCCAGGGGATCTTCCCAACCTGGGGATTGAACCTGGGTCTCCTGCACTGCAGGCAGATTCTTTACCTTCTGAGCCACCAGGGAAGTCCATCCTTGATAGCAATAACAATCAACTTCTGACATTCCATCTTCTAGATTTTGGTTGGAAACAGTATCATTTGACCAATTAAACAAACATAGAAGCTGGAGTTACTTTAGAATTCTATGCATTACAGATTTGTGTGAATAACCTATACACTTTTTCATCTGAATCTCTATAATCAAGAATTTCATTCAAGCCCTGCCTGCTTGCCACCAACCTCCTATTTTAGATTATTGGGGTGTTTTCCTTTAGATAGGGCTTTCCTTGTGGCTCAGCTGGTAAAGAATCTGCCTGCAATGCAGGGGACCTGGGTTTGATCCCTGGGTTGGGAAGATCCCCTGGAGAAGGGAAAGGCTACCCACTCCAGTATCCTGGCCTGGAGAATTCCATGGACTGTATAGTCCATGGGGTGGCAAAGTTGGACACAACTGAGCAACTTTCACTTCACTTCATTTCTCCTTTAGATATTAGGGTACCCTCTTCTGGGTCTTCCTATAATAGCCTGCAGTCAATTCTGAATGCTAAGATTCAGAGACAACATTAGACAATGGGAAAGCACAGGATTTGGAATAAACAAATTTGGATTAAAATTCTTCTGTGAATTACTAGCTCTGTGATCTTAACTTACTTCACACCTTTGATCCTGTTTTCTAACCCATAGAAAGAAGATAATAACAATGAAATTTTGCTGAGTTCTTGTGAGGACTAAATAAATAACTATTATATATTAAGCACCCAACACTGTGTCTGGCACACTTTAGACAGCAATAAATATTAGTTTTATTTCTGTCAAGGAAAAATCACTCAGTCGTGTCTGACACTTTGTGACCCCATGAACTATAGAGTCCACAGAATTCTCCAGGCCAGAATACTGGAGTGGGTAGCCTTTCCCTTCTCTAGGGGATCTTCCCAACCCAGGATCGAACCTAGGTCTTCTGCATTGCAGCCGGTTTCTCTACCAGCTGAGTCACAAGGAAAGCCCAAGCATACTGGAGTGGGTTCAGTTCAGTTCAGTTCAGTCACTCAGTTGTGTCCCACTCTTTGTGACCCCATGGACTGTAGCACACCAGGCCTCCCTGTCCATCACCAACTCCCAGAGTTTACTCAAACTCATGTCTTTTGAGTTGGTGATGCCATCTAAGCATCTCATCCTCTCCCCTTCTCCTCCTGCCTTCAATCTTTCCCAGCATCAGGGTCTTTCCCAGTGAGTCAGTTATTTGTATCAGGTGGCAAAAGTATTGGAGTTTCAGCATCAACATCAGTCCTTCCAATGAACACTCAGGACTGATCTCCTTTAGGATTGACTGGTTGGATCTCCTAGCTGTCCAGGGGACTCTCAAGAGTCTTCTCCAACACCACAATTCCAAAGCATGAATTCTTTGTTACTCAGCTTTCTTTATAGTCCAACTCTCACATCCATACATGACTACTGGAAAAACCATAGCTTTGACTAGACAGACCTTTGTTGGCAAAGTAGTGTCTCTGCTTTTTAATATGCTGTCTAGGTTAGTCATAACTTTTCTTCCAAGGAGCAAGCGTCTTTTCATTCCATGGCTGCAGTCACCATCTGCAGTGACTTTGGAGACCCCCAAAATAAAGTCTGTCACTGTTTCCATTGTTTCCCCGTCTATTTGCCATGAAATGATGAGACCAGATGCCATGATCTTATGTTTTTGAATGTTGAGTTTTAACCCAGCCTTTTCTCTCTTCTCTTCCACTTTCATCAAGAGGCTCTTTATTTCTTCTTCACTTTCTGCCATAAGGGTGGTGTCATCTGCATATCTGAGGTTATTGATATTTCACCCAGCAATCTTGATTCCAGCTTGTGCTTCATCCAGCCCAGCGTTTCTCATGATGTTCTCTGCATATAAGTTAAAAAAAGCAGGGGGACAAAATACAACCTTGATGTACTCCTTTCCCAGTTTGGAATCAGTCTGTTGTTCCATGTCCGGTTCTAACAGTTGCTTCTTTACCTGCATACAGGTTTCTCAGGGGGCAGGTCAAGTGGTCTGGTATTCCCATCTTCTTGAAGAATTTTCCACAGTTTCTTGTGATCGACACAGTCAAAGGCTTTGGCATAGTCAATAAAGCAGAAGTAGATGTTTTTCTGGAATTCTCTTGCTTTTTCAATGATCCAAAAGATGTTGGCAATTTGATCTCTGGTTCCTCTGCCTTTTCTAAATCCAGCTTGAACATCTGGAAGTTCACGGTTCACATACTGTTAAAGCCTGCCTTGGAGAATTTTGAGCATTACTTTACTAGCATGTGAGATGAGTGCAATTGTGTGGTAGTTTGAGCTTTCTTTGGCATTGCCTTTCTTTGGAATTGGAATGAAAACTGACCTTTTCCAGTCCTGTAGCCACTGCTGAGTTTTCCAAATTTGCTGGCATATTGAGTGCAGCACTTTCACAGCATCATCTTTTAGGATTTGAAATAGCTCAACTGGAATTCCATCACCTCCACTATCTGTTCGTAGTGATGTTTCCTAAGGCCCACTTGACTTCTCATTCCAGGATGTCTGGCTCTAGGTGAGCGATCTTGCCATCATGATTATCTGGGTTCTGAAGATATTTTTTCTACAGTTCTGTATATTCTTGCCACCACTTCTTCTTATCTTCTGTTTCTGTAAGGTCCATACCATTTCTGTTCTTTATCGAGCCCACTTTTGCATGAAGCTTTCCCTTGGTGTCTCTAATATTCTTGAAGATATCTCTTCTCTTTCCCATTCTATTGTTTTCCTCTATTTCTTTGCATTGATCACTGAGGAAGTCTTGCTTATCTCTCCTTGCTCTTCTTTGGAACTCTGCATTCAAATGGGTATAATCTTTCCTTTTCTCCTTTGCCTTTTGCTTCTCTTCTTTTCACAGATATTTGTAAAGCCTCCTCAGTTCAGTACAGTTCAGTTCAGTCACTCAGTCATGTTGGACTCTTTGTGACCCCATAGACTGCAGCAAGCCAGGCCTCTCTGTCCATCACCAACTCCTGGAGTTTACCCAAACTCATGTCCATTGAGTTGGTGATGCCATCCAACCATCCCATCCTCTGTCCCCTTCTCCTCCTGCCTTCAATCTTTTCTAGCATTACGGTCTTTTCCAGTTCTTTGCATCAGGTGGCCAAAACATTGGCATTTCANATCTGACATGAGGCCAAACTCTGGTGGAGGTAATGAAGATAATGGTGACCTCCTTCAAAAAGCCCCATGGGTGCACTGCTACACTCAGTGACCCCAGCCCTGCAGCAGGCCACCACTGACCCACACCTCTGCTGGAGACTCCTAGACACTCACGGCAAGTCTGGGTCAGTCTTTTGTGGAGTCTTTGTTCCTTTTTCCTGGGTCCTGGTGCATATAACGTTCTGTTTGTGCCCTCCAAGAGCCTGTTTTCCCAGTCCTGTGTAAGTTCTGGCAGCTCTGTGGTGGGGTTAATGGCGACCTCCTCCAAGAGGGCTTATGCCATACCCAGGTCTACTGCACCCAGAGCCCCTGACCCTTCAGCAGTTCACTGCTGACTCGTACCTCTGCAAGAGACACTCACAGTTCTGTCTTAGTCTCTGTGGGGTCTCTGGGTCCTTGTGCACACAAGGTATGTTTGAGCCCTCTGAACATCTCTGACAGGTATGGGGTTTNACCCTTCAGCAGTTCACTGCTGACTCGTACCTCTGCAAGAGACACTCACAGTTCTGTCTTAGTCTCTGTGGGGTCTCTGGGTCCTTGTGCACACAAGGTATGTTTGAGCCCTCTGAACATCTCTGACAGGTATGGGGTTTGATTCTAAATGTGATAAGATAGCCTATCCCTTCTCCAGGGGATCTTCCTGAACCAAGAATCAAACCCAGGTCTCCTGCATTGCAGGTGGACTCTTTACTAACTGAGCTATCAGGAAAGCCCCATTATGTTTCTCATTACCCAGTAATTCAGGTTCTGACCTGAGTTGTCAGTGAACTACTCCCATAGCCCTTTGTTTTATCCTCCCATCCACTACTATCTTCCCAAACAGTCACCATCCTGCTCAGTCTTCTTTCTTTGTCCACTGAAGCCTGCTTATCTGGAAAACCTTCCCTCTCTATCTTACTCTTTCATTCACCTCCAACTCAGAGTCCAGCTCATCCAAAAGGGCTTCCTGATTCAATCAGAATTTGGTGTGTTTGTTAGCTTATCTTTCTAACATTTTTAATGTTTAACATTAACCTTGCTGCTTTCTATAGAATAAATACACAGAAATTTCTTTTGCCTGTTCACTCATTCTATAGCATATAGCAGGAAAACGGTAGGGGGAAAATATGTCAACCAAATGCATAAACTATTCTTACTAAAGTTTTCTGTGAGTAAAGTCAGAGGTGCAGAAAGGTCTGTGAGGTGATATTGATAAAAGGAAAAAGTCATTTTTACTATCCATTCAACTCCAAGAAGCTGTGATTTTAATTGCTGAAAATACCAGTTATGATTTACTGATGGCAAGTGTTTGACTGTTAAAGAAAAACGCCTCTCCCGAGAAGTGTCCTTCCCTACAGCATACAAGAAATTCACTCAGAACTGAGCTACTACTGCCCCCTGTAGCCCATCCAATATATATCAGGACATAGTACAAAATGTTTTGCCTTGACATTCTCAGGAAAAGGTTTTATTGCAAATATATCAATAATTGTCTACCCAGCACTCATCTCACACGCTAGCAAAGTAATGCTCAAAATTCTCCAAGCTAGGCTCCAACAGTATGTGAACCAAGAGCTTCCAGATGTTAAAGCTGGATTTAGAAAAGGCAGAGGAACCAGAAATCAAATTGCCAACATCCGTTGCATCATAGAAAAAGCAAGAAATTCCAGAAAAATGTGTACTTCTGCTTTATTGACTACACCAGAGCCATTGACTATGTGGATCAGAACAAACTGTGGAAAATTCTTCCAGAGATGGGAATGCCAGACCACCTTTCCTTCCTCCTGAGAAATCTGTATGCAGGTCAAGAAGCAACAAAAGACATGAAACAATGAACTGGTTCCAGTTTGGGAAAGGAGTATGTCAAGGCTGCATATTTTCACCCTGCTTATTTAACTTATATGCAGAGTACATCACGTTAAATGTTCGATTGTATGAAACACAAGCTGGAATCAAGATTGCCAGTAGAAATATCAATAACTTCAGCTACGCAAATGACACCACCCTTATGGCAGAAAGAGAAGAGGAACTAAAAAGATTCTTGATGAAAGTGAAAGAGGGGAGTGAAAAAGCTGGCTTAAAACTCAACATTCAGATAACGAAGATCATGACATCTGGTCTCATCACTTTATGGCAAATAGATAAGGAAACAATGGAAACAGTAAAAGCGTTTATTTTTGGGGGCTTGAAAATTGCTGCAGATGATGACTGCAGCCATGAAATTACAAGATGCTTGCTTCTTGGAAGAAAAGATACGATCAACCTAGAGAACATATTAAAAAGCTGAGACATTACTTCGCTGACAAAGGTCTGTCTAGTCAAAGCTATGGTTTTTCCAGTAGTCATGTACAGATATGAGAGTTGGAACATAAAGAAAGCTGAGAGCCGAAGAATTGATACTTTTAAACTATGGTTTTGGAGAACACTATTGAGAGCCACTGGATAGCAAGGATATCAAACCAGTCAATCATAAAGTAAATCAGTCCTGAATATCATTGGAAGGACTGATGCTGAAGCTGAAGCTCCAGTACTCTGGCCAGCTGATGTAAGGAACTGGCTCATTGGGAAAGACCCTGATGCTGGGAAAGATTGAGTGCAGGAGAAGAAGGGGATGACAGAGGATGAGATAAGGTTGGGTGGCATCACTGACTTCGATGGACATGAATTGAGCAAGTTCTGGGAGATGATGAAGGAAAGGGAAGCCTGTTGTGCTGCAGTCCATGGGGTCACAAAGAGTTGGACACAACTGAGCTACTGAACTGAACTGAACTGAATGTAGCTTAAGGGACTGTGACCCTAACCCGGCCCCTAGATGGGCTTTAACTAGTCTAAAACAATCATGATTAATAATGTCTCTTACCTAAGTTGGTTAAGCAACCTGGCTTAAGTAATCACCTTGTGGCATTCTTTTGGTAATGGAAACTTTGCTGAGCCATTTCAGACTGAAAGCATAATTGAGGGAGAAACTCTCATTTGCTCTCAGCTGGATATAAACGAGGAATCATGTACCCTTATTCCTGCTGGCATCCATGCTCTGATCACTGAGCTAACCTGTTACAACAGGAAGGCAAAGCAGTAAGATGGAAAGAATAAGGGGCCTGGACGTTGAGTTGCTAAATCAGTTAACCCTCAAGCCCAACCCAAACTAGACTTTAAGTATTATGTGAGATAATACATTTTAAAGTTGTTTAAGTCAGTTTGCAAGCATCCTGTTAACAGTACTGAAAATGGAAACAAAGGAAATAATAATAAATCTTTAACGTTTTGTCAATCTCTAAGCTTAAGAACATTATATAAAGGTGCAATCTTGGATGGCACTCTTCCAAAACATACTCTCTCAGCCCATCTGTGAATAGAAATAAGATAGTGGCTTTTCAGGTTCAATTTCTTATTGGCCTTTTCAGCTCTCTATGTACGAACTTCTTGATGTTGAACCCTGTGGGTCTGTATTCCACTAGCAACAAATTATTATTTTTGGTTATTTTTATTGAGTTCCCCATTATTGTGATGGCATCTCTATAACTTCAAGATCTTTGTCTTCTTTTTTAAAGAGAAGTGTCAAAAGCATTATTATTTTAATTTCATACTGCCCTCTTTATGTTGCCTCCTCCCATGAGAAATAACTCTTCTAGTATGAAAATTACTAATATCTGAACAGTTTGTTTTTAAAAATGTTAAGTTAGTGAAAGTGAAGTCTCTCAGTCATGTCCAACTCTTTGCGACCCCATGGACTGTAGCCTACAAGGCTCCTCGGTCCGTGGGATTCTCCAGGCAAGAGTACCGGAGTGGGTTGCCGTTTCTTTCTCCAGGAAGTTAAAAACAAGGTCAAATATGTTTCTACAAAAATGGTGTTTCCCAAAAGTGGGAACTTGAGAGTTATTCACAAGAATGCTTAAGTTTTGTGTTCTTATTTGAATGGCATTCTAGAAAATGAATTAACATAAGCATAGTTTGGATCATTTGTATATTATAATTGAAAACTGCCCCACGGTGTCACTGCCTGAGTTCCTGTTCCTGCTTCCAACAGAGTTGATGCCAAGTTGTAGTTCTTGAATTGTTGCCAGGAATGAGAAAAAGATGCTGGTGAGCTTGATACATTGAGGATGTTTTTTTACCAAAGGAAGGCCAAACAGTATCACAACAGACCAGATGAAATAGGTTTCTCAAAGGTCTAATTGGAGAAAAATGGAGGGAGAATTGAGTCATCAATTTGTAGCATGCCAAACATAAATGAACTTCCATCTTAGCACTCAATTCTGTATTAATGTTGCAAGCAGGATTCAGATTGAAAAAAAAAAAAGTCATTTGCTATTTAAAATTAAAGTTGTTAGCTAGGTTGGTTTTGTAGCTTTGTTTATATCTAGTAAAAATTTCTTTCATATAGATGAATAAGCATTTTTACCTTGTTTATCGAAGTACACATTTAGTAACATCTCAGTTTATCCCTAGCTAAATGCATGATTTTGGACAAGAGTTAAAACTTCTTTGTTCTTGTTTCCTTATCTATAAATAAGGGGTAATAGTATTATTCACTTTATTAGATTTTATGAGAATTAAATGATTTAATGTATGTAATGAATTCAAACTTGTACCTGAAATTATAGTAAGCACACTGAGTTAGATCTNTCTTTGTTCTTGTTTCCTTATCTATAAATAAGGGGTAATAGTATTATTCACTTTATTAGATTTTATGAGAATTAAATGATTTAATGTATGTAATGAATTCAAACTTGTACCTGAAATTATAGTAAGCACACTGAGTTAGATCTACTGTAACTACTGCTGAATTTTTACTACTGTTACAAATAAAATAATTGAAGCCAATGCTGAAGGTTCATTAGGACTTTTCCCTTTTAAAGCATGTGCTAAGTTTGATGTCTTCCTTTTCTCAGTCACTCCTAGAGAACTTAGCACTGGGTCTGTGGCACATGAATAGCAAGACTGAGGTTTCATGATGTTTCCTTTGGCCTTATTTCTGGTTCTGTTCATGCTCCCACCCATATTTTCCTTTCTCCTTTGCTCTTTTAATTTATGAGGTTTTGTTGCACTTTATGTGTCTTTTAAAACATTCTCAAATCTGCTTGAAACTGAAGGTGTGGTACATAAAAATCAGTAAAAATGCTTCTCCACTTTTAGACTGTGTGAAAGTAGGGCATTTAATAGACAATAAGCCTCACTGGGACATGTTACCACATACAGGAAGGATCTCAGAAATCATTTCCTGGACTGTGCAATATTTTCTCAGGAGTAGTAATATAATATAATTAACCAGAGTTATCTTCTGTCCATTGTATCAATGTTGCAGATGTTTATTCCATTTCTGTAAAAAATCCTTATGTAGTATTCTGTTCTAATTTTTTTAACACTTTCACAGTGATTACATTTAGGAAGTGCAATGTTGGTTTATATTCTAATTAGATTTCTAATTTTTTGATGATTTCTTAATTTTTCTTGAAAGGGAAATATATGTGTTCCTGGTAAAAATGCTGTTTCCAGTCCAGAAAAACAGAGTATTATTTGTGATGACAGTTATATAATTTCCCTTTCCTGATCTTTCTGCTCCATTTTCTGGGCCAGATTCAACCTTAAACATTTTGAACTGAGATAAATGAATATCCTGTAAGAGATTTTTAGCTGCCTTTTAGAGTTTATTAAGTGAGATGTGAAATAGTGATTCAGCAGGTGTTGAAATTTGCTGCTTATAGTCCTTGGGGGGCAAAAGTAAACCTATGAGTGTATCAAGAAGTATTTTGCTTTTAAAGCAATTATCACTTTGTATTGAGGTCTGAGATGAGCGAGAGAAAGGAAGAGATAACTTTACTTAAAAGCACCATCCATATCCACAAGGACCATTATTCTCCAATTAAAATTCTCTACTCAACTTGACATTCAATTCGGATTTTATTTTTTTTTCTTCAATGGTATTTATTTGATGTATAATTTATTAAGACAATGTAAAGAGGAAAATTGAACTTGAAGACTTCTAAGTAATAGATAACTTTTAAGTGCTTCTTTCTGTTTCCCCACATCTAACTATAGTTTGGATATTATAGCATGACTTATAAAAATAGTTGATGACTTATAAAAATAGTTGATTTCTTCACTTATTAATTATTATAATTTCTGCCTGTTGGACTTGCCCAGGAATAACAGCAGAATATTTATTCTCTTAGTATTGCCATCTATTCTCTATGTGATCAATATCTACTGTCTGTTGGTCACATAAAGTGAGATAGCTGCATATGGCTTTTCACAGTGTCTTTGTAAAATGCAATCACCAATTTTAGGTTTCCTTGAGATGTGTAAACAAAAAATAATTTTGATACATAGGGATTTCTGGTTCTTTCCAATCTGTGAATTGGCCTGATAGAAAAATGAAGTGGTGGGTGACATGAATCATATTAATGGATGTATTTAATGTGTTTGCCAACCTCTTTGCTTCACATTTCATGGATTATTATTCTAAGCATGCCCCTCCCAGCTTCCTTGGAATCCTGACAGCAAAGCTTTTAAGTTCAAGAATATTTAAAAAGAGTTGTGAGTAGGTGGACCATGTTAATGTTAATGAGTCTGTAATGGTATGTTTTATGAGTTCTTTTCATATTGGCCCTGATGATCTATTTGAAATACTTATCCTTCGTAGATAAAATGCTATGAGTCATCCATTAAAAAAATTAAAAAAAAAATTTTTTGCTGCATTGTGTGGCTCGCAGAATCTTCGTTCCCTGACTAGGGATCAAACCTGAGCCCTTGGCAGGGAAAGCATGGAGTCCTAACCACTGGATCAATGGGATTAAATTTAAACATTCCCAGGTTACATTAAGTTACTTTCATTCACTGGAATTAGTTTATCAGATTTTAAAAAATGAACACACGTTCCTTGTTCGAAGAACAAATTCAAACAGTACAAAAGAGTTCAAAGAGAAAAGTTTATTTCCCTTACCCATACTCAAATTTCACTTTTGGGTATCTTCCAGAAATTTTCTCTGCATATATATTTAATTTCCAATTAAATTTTTTCAAGTGGAACAATTCATATATTTAAAATAATAAAAGATAATTTTCTTTTGTATTCACCTCTTTTATTTCATTCCCAGGGGAAACTGATATAAACAATCTTTCTCAATGCCTAGATAAAAGCAAATATCTTGTAATGTCTGATTCTTAAAAATAAGAAGATGCTCTACATGTTATTTGGCAATTGTCTTCTCATATAACATTACATGGACATCCCTAAAAAGTAACAGATATAAATCTTATTTTTTTAACAGCTAAGTAACAATATTACTTAGAATGGATATTCTATAACTAATTGCAACTATGATGTTGTATAAGCATCCTTATATAGTAGTCTTATATTTTCATGGGATTTTTTTTTCTTTAAAAAAATTGTTTATTGATATACAGTTATTTTACAACATGTATTCATTTCAGATGTACAACAAAGTGATTTAGTTACACATATATGTATATATTTTTCAAATTCTCTTCCTTTGTAGGTTTTTACAAAATATTGAGTATAGTTTTCTGTGTTATATAGTAGATCCTTGTTGGTTATCTGTTTTGTATATAGTAGTGTGTATATGTTAATCCCAAACTCCTAATATCCGTCACCCACCTTCTTCTTTGGTAACTGTAAGTATGTTTTCTATGTTCATGGATCTATTTCTGTTTTGTATGTAAATTCATTTCTATGTTTGTCTTTGTCTGGCTTACTTCATTTAGTGTGATAATCTCTAGGTCTATCCATGTTGCTGCAAATGGTATTATTTCATACTTTCTATGGCTGAGTAGTATTTCATTGTGTATGTATGTGTATATATGTATGTATATGTGTGTGTGTGTATATATATGTATATATATATAGTGGCTTCCTAGGTGGCACAGTGGTAAAAACTGCTAGTGCTGGAGATGCAGGAGTCTTGAGTTCAATCCTTGGATCAGGAAGACCCCTGGAGTAGGAAATGGCAACTCACTCTTGTATTCTTGCCTCACAACATCCCACAGACAAAGGAGCCTGGCAGGCTTCAGACCATGGGGTCGCAAAGAGTCAGACACAACTGAGCAACTGAGCAGACAGTATGCATATATATATACCACATCTTCTTTATCCATTCATCTGTTGTTGGATGTTTATGTTGCTTCTGTGTTCTGGCTATTGTAAATAGTGCTGCAGTGAACATTGGGGTGCATGTATCTTTTCAAATTATGGTTTTCTTTCTCTGGTAAAATGTTTCCTCTCTTGTTCAACTCTTAGAAAAAAACGAACTCTATATGCTCAAGAGTGGGATTGCTGTATCATATGGCAGTTCTATGATTATTTTTTTAAGGAGCTTCCATACTGTTCTCCATAATGGTTGCACCACTTTACATTCCCACCAACAATGTAGGGTTCCATTGTCTGCAAACCTTCTCCAGCATTTATTATTTATAGACTTTTTTGATGATGGTCATTATGACTGGTGTGAAGTGATACCTCATTGTAGTTTTTATTTGCATTTCTCTAATTGGTGATAAATAAATAAAAATTTATTTCTATACATAGAGAATGGTAGAGAACTGTTTGAATTTTTTTCCTAGATGACTAGTCCACTATATTTACACTATAAAGTAAGCTCTACTTTCTTTGATGAATGGAATGCTACTCTTGTCATTTATCTATACAAGTTTTTCTTTTCTATGATAGTTTTTCTTTTACTTTCTATTTTACTATAGTAGCATTATAGTCCATTTAATATTTGACAAGGCAAGTCCCATATCACAATTCTCTTTTTCAGAGTCTTCTTGGCTATTCTTAGATGCTTTCATTTTATCTTTAAAATGTTGCTCAGCTCTGAAATATCTATATGTGAATATTTAATTCAATTATATTTATATATTAATTTTGGAAATATTATGTTTTATGATGCTAAAACTCCTCATTCAGGATCAGGGTATATCATTCAGTTTGTTCAAGTTTAGATTTATGTTCTTTAGTACAATTTTATATTTTTCTTCATGTATATTTTGTCATAATTATTTCTCTCATGAATGATATTTCTATACCTGTTATTTTATGCTATATTATTCTAGGTTATTGGCACTATAAAGAGAAACTGAGTACTTTTTATATTACCTCAGAACTATTATTTTTTTATGCTAACTTAGTAAACTGATTTCTTAGAGTTTCTATGTCTATAACCACATCCTTCAAGAAAGAATAATTTTTAAACTTTCTAAAATTTATATGAATTATTTTTGCATATTAATACATTGGCTGTAAAATGATGCCAAATAATAACATTGATGTGGACATCATGCATTGTTCTTGATTTTAGTAAAATGGCTATAGCATTTTACTGTTTAGTTTGATGTTGGCTCTTGGTTTGTGACAGTCTCTGTCATATTTCTTTCTATTATTTTCTTTTTGGAGGCTTATAAAATTAGGAATGGATGGTGAATTTTGATAAATCTTGTCTTAGTAGACTATTGTTATAGCTGTAACAATATTCTTTTTTATACTGAATTATCTTGAAAGGTTGTTTAGTACTGAACTATACTTGTATACCTAGAATAAACTCAAATTATTGCCCTGTTCATTTAATACTAGATTAGATTAATAATATTTTACTTGGAATTTTGCATCCATGTTCATAAGGAAAACTGATTTAAAAGTTTCTTTTACTATTTATTGGGTTTTGTTGATAAGGCATTGCTATCTACATAAATGGAGATTAATGCATTTTTCTATGAGCTAGAGTACATTAAGTGACACGAATCAATGTTTTAAGATTATATCTGCATAGCTACCAGGGTCTGTAACTTCTTAAAGATATATCTTTATTTATTTTTTTTATGATTATTGGTCTGTTTAGTTTTTCATTCTTTTTCTGGGCTAACTTTGGTCATTTTTATTTTGATAGAAAATTACCACTTCCCCCGCAGTTTTCAATTTTATTTCTATAAGGTTACACAGATTTCTCCCACAATTCCCATAACCCTTCCATATCAGTGGTTAAATCTATTTTAAAACCATATATATTTTGCTTTCTGAATTAAAAAAAAATGGGTTTAGCTTTTATTCCTTTATTTTTTTTCTTAAAGAAACTCTTTTTTTTTTTCAGATTGCTTTTCAAAGAGTTAACTGAAGTAGAAAAGGTGGAGCACAGGCACACAGGCAGAGCAGAGAGTAAGTCCAGAGAGGGCATGCAGTGGGAAGGGGGTAATTAGTCCTCATCTCAATCTCACAGTTTTTGTCTATAATTAGTACTTCAGGCATTAGATAAAGAAGCCTCTGCTCTCTAGCTATCAGACTGTCAGTAATAGATTGGCACAATGCTGAGATGGCAACTTGAATAGACTAGAAACCTCTACCTGCTTTTCTATGTTGGGAAAGATACTGAAACCATGTTTTTGACAATAAATTTAGTTATTAGATTTGGGTCCAAGTTTATTTACTGGCTATGCTTGGCACACTGTAGGCAATCAACTGATAATTGTAGAAATGAATGAATCTCTACTAAGTGCTCTTAAACTCACTGAGCTCATCATCTGCATCTAGAGAGTGGAGTGGTAATATCAACCTCATGGGTTTAGCTTGAGGATTAAATAAAATGAGTGCTTGTGTCTGCAGGTATTTTCTCAGTAATAGAATTTTATGAAAATGTAAAATTTATGGTCTGATAACATAGTACCAATGTTAGTTAAATTAGACTGTTGCAATGCTAAGTTGTCTACTGAAAACTTATTGTGTTTTTATTTCCCTGACCTTTGTTTAATAGCTTAACATTCAATAATAAGCAACTTAAAAAATAAAATTTAGCAGCCATGGACTGCTCATTGGAGTTTGGGTGAACATATACAGTTTTCCTGGTACGTGGTGAAACATGACCTAAAGGCTTTCTCCATTTCTGAACCTCCTCATATATATATATATATATATTTTAATATATTAAATACATATGTTTAGTAATTAAATCAAACAACATACAACATTTGACTACAAAAATAGCATGCTGGTTTAACATCATCTGCTCTCATGTTGTTTAGTTACTAAGTTGTGTCCAATTCTTTGCGACCCCATGGACTGCAGCACACCAGGTTTCCCTGTCCTTCACTATCTCCTGGTGTTTGTGCAAATTCATGTCATTGAGTCAGTGATGCCATCCAAACATCTCATCCTCTGTTGCCCGTTCTCCTCCTGCCCTTGAACTTTACCAGCATCAGGGTCTTTTCCAATGTGTCAGCTCTTTGCATGAGGTGGCCAAAGTATGGGAGTTTCAGCTTCAGCATCAGTCCCTCCAATGAACACCCAGGACTGATCTCCTTTAGGATGGACTGGTGTCCAAGGGACTCTCAAGAGTCTTCTTCAACACCACAGTTCAAAAGCATCAATTCTTCAGTGCTCAGCTTTCTTTATGGTCCATCTCTCACATCCATACANATATATATATATATATATGTTCATATATATTCATAAATTATTAAAATAATATTTAAAAAATAATCACAGCTACCATTTCTTTTAAATGAACATATAACTTACAGTGAGTAGGCTTATTAAATTGGGTCAGCAGTATGTTATTGGATTTTTATGTTTGTGGGTTCACATCAAAACAAACAAAAAACTTCACAAGTACTCTAGAATAATCAGAACCACAAGGCTAGAAGTTCATGCAAAAGGACTGGGTATTTGTTATAGATAGCTAGTTATGATCCCCAAATCTAATGCTATGGTTATACCATCTGTGCCCCTCAAATATTTCCAAAATTAGCTGGATTTGAGCACCTTTAGTTAGATGTTCAGGTTCATTTACATATCTTAATACTGAAGCTACATCATTGGTCTTGTTATAAAGACTTTATCTCACATTTTAATGTAACATGTGTGATATTTAACACTTCCTGTATTATATAAATGACAGAGAATTTGACTGAGGTAAGGCTTTTAAAATTATAATTATTATTACTTTTCACATCTGTATCTGCAGCTTCAACAGCAGCTTTGTCAAACCTTGTTTTAATAGTGACCAGTTTTGTAACTCATAGAATGTTTAAAATTTTAATTGTAAGGCAAGTTTGTCAATGAGCTTTCTCTCATTAAATCCTCTAATATCAATGAACAATGAAATGTCCACTGAGCTATCAGGAAATAAGATATATTAGACTGAATTGTATAATGCTGAGAAGTTTGTCTTCAACAAAATTGTTAGACCTTTTGCCGGCTTTGAGCAATATCTGTGTTATAGTTGTTAACTGAAAAATTAAGACAAAAATATGCCATTGTGTGCACTATGTGAAAAATAAAATCTCGTAATATCATAGGCATGGAAGTTGCTTATTATTTCACATTTAGTGCTTTGTTTGAAACTGACTCATGACCCATTTGAGATCAAAGTTCATGCAATTGGCAAGTAATGGTGGCATTATTGTGTGTGTCTCTGACATGTGAAGTGCACAAAAAAGGAATTCATAGAGATAAATTGTTTGGCATGAACAAGTCCCCTCAAATCCTTTTAAGATTTTCTCAAATTCAAATGAGGATAAAGCATTAGAGAAGTAATATATTAAAGGTAGCCAATTTTATTCTTTTTCCCCCTCTCAAAAGGCTTGGGATTCCTAGTTCTTCAGTATTTTTATTCTTTTCACAGTGTTTCATGGCCCAAGACCCACACATTTACTGAACATAACAGAACTTTAGCAGTAAAATAGTGCTATATTTCAGCTATGTAATATATTAAATAGACTTTTATGTTTAGGCTTAAACCCTAACTATGATTTACTGTATTTGGGAAGGGATATTTGGTGGGGTGGATATAAATTCAGAATTAGAATGGAATATTCCCATGTAATCTATACATAGCCAAAATTACTTCTGTGCACATTTGTTTGCTGTGCATAGGCCAAGCCAGCGAGGAGGGGAGGAGGTCTAATACTTGAAATATAAACTTGAGATGGGGGCATACCAATGGAACAAGAGAAGCCACCTAGTTGAATAGGATTCCTACCTCATGCGTCTCCAAAGTTGGGGGTGAATCAAGGAGGGATGGGAGAGGTTTCCCTCCTCTCTTCAGCATCATTTTCCAAAGTTAGTATAACTTCTTATATGGCTTCTGAAGGGTGACCATTTGAGAGAAAACTATAAGGGGAAGGATTGTCTGTTCAGGCAGATATTCAAAGTTAAAAGTTTGTCTTTGGGGCCACCATGGTTAGGCAGGGCACTATATTTGGGCTCCTAAGCCCTTGGTTTAACTCACAGCTCTGTTACTGAGTAGAGATATTAGAAAAGTCCCTGGTCTTGGTTGATATATTTGTTCCCAGTTCTGTTAGAACAAAACCATGGAGGCTCTGTAACAGCTTAGAGAGATGGGGTGGGGAGGGAGATTCAAAAGGGAAGCAACATATGTATACCTTTGGCTGATTCATGTTGATGTTTGGCAGAAATCAACAAAATTAGGTAAAGCAATTATCCTTCAATTAAAAAAAATGTGTCCATATTGGTCACATATTGCCTATGACTATTCTCATGATTCAACTATATTGTTGAGTAGTGACAAAAGAAACTGTATGGGTTGAAAAGCCAAAAATATTTGCCATCTGGCTCTTTTCAAGAAAGTTTGCTGACCCCTGATCAAGACCAAGTGTTATAGGGGGGAAAAAGACCAAGTGTTAGGGCAGCAAACTAATTAAACCGACAAATTGACACTAAGATATGGATGACTAATATCTCTCCCATAACCACCCCCAGGAACATTCAGTTCAGTTCAGTCGCTTAATCATGTCTGACTTTGTGACCCCATGGACTGCAGCATGCCAGGCTTCCCTGTCCATCACCAATTCAGGAATATTAACCTATTAAAAATGTTTTAAACACAAAATTAATTACAATTACATGAACAGAATCTCGATTGGTACTTGACAGATACATTTTAGTAGGTACCTTTCTCAAGGCCTACCAGAAAGAACCTACATCTTCACTTATTTGCTTATTTGTCTGTTTACTCTGCTTGTGTTGCCCTTTACATTCCCACTGCTCGGACTTGGATAATTCCTACTTGTCTTTGAGACTTAGCCCAAGTCTCCACTAAAACCTTTATTGCCCACTGAAGCATTCCTAACGCTTCTGTTATCCTATTCCATTATTTTTCTTGCCGAACCTCAGTTCTAAAAACCACAATGAAAACTGTTTTATCAAGGTATTTAATCACACTATATTAAAATTATCTGCCTGTATGCTTCCTCCATTATTATTATTGTTTATTTATTTTTTGACTGCACTGCACAGCATGTGGGATCTCAGTGTTCTGACCAGAGATCAAACCTGCACCCCCCTGCACTGGAAGGTAAAGTCTTAACCACTGGACTGCCACAGAAGTTTCTGTCAATAAACAAGAGACTCCTTGTGAGCTTAGACTGATTCTCTTCATCCTTACACCCCCAGGACTTAGCATGTTACTGGGCATACAGTAATGAACAATATTTAATGAATCCATATTTATTAATCTCCCTCAGTTTAAACTCTGATAAGCAAAATTCTGGCTACACATTTTCTTGGGAGGAATGTTTATAAGTAGAGAATGTTCTTAAAAATTTTCCTTGAATATGAAAAGAAATCGAATAGCTAGCATCTACAATCGTGTCCTCTCTGTTAGTGAAAGGTTACTTTATGAACACTACTAATAGCTGTTACATTCTAAGATAAATTTTCTTGTAATGAAAGTTGCCAACAAGGTCATGTGCTCAGAAAATATGGATTATAGTTTTTTATAAGCCCAAGTGTGTCAAGGTATTGATAATGTGGGCAGTATTTTCTCAAGAATGAAGTGTTTCTGAATAATTTTCCCATTACGTCAGTACACAGCATGAATCCAATAGTATTAAACAGATCCTTCTTCTTTACTTAACTTTAGTAGAAAGATTTATAGAATTATATATTATTCAGGTAGGATTTCATCATTGAAGTCACTAACTGAGAACCCAAATAGAAAACATTGATGCTATTATTCAGTTTTATGGCATATGGAAGCCTTGGCCTCTGTTTTACAATAGTCCAGTTTTATCTTGATCAAGTTAAAATTTACCTTACCATGAATACTACTTCTGAAAATCAGGCCTGATCAGCACTTATCATTAAGCAGAAGAATCTATTCAGACATATTGTAGACATATTGCAGTTACTAGAAAAATATATGACGCCAGAATGAATCTCCACTGTCAGACAATGGAAGGCATTTCTATCCTTAGTTGATCTGGCGGACGTTTGTTGTTTGTTCTGCTCAGAGTTCACTTTCCCTTCTTTTGGTGCATTTTCATCTGGGGACCCAGCCCTTTCTCTTTTATAGCACGTGTAGTTTTGGTGGGCCTGGCTCCACCCACTCTATTGATTGGGACCATTAGCAGTACCATTACAGCGACTGTTCAGGGACTGGCATGCAACTGTAAGCCAATCCAATGAGACTTAGTCCTGTGATAATGAAGTACACCTGTTCTTGCCAAGGACTACTGTGTTGAGAGAGTCTGCTTGAGAGGATACCTCTGCAGGAAAGAACAGAGCTGAGAGAGAGTGAATGGAGTCCTAGTAGCATTATTTAAACTGTGCTCGAAGTCAGGACTTTCTTTGGATGTTTCCATTTTCTCAACCAATAAAGAGCTTGTTTTGGATTTAACTGATTTGAGTTGGGGTCTCCATTGCTTACAGTCACAAAGCTCTATCAACTCCAATCTACAAATAGTAGTGTAATGAAATTTAAAAGTTACCTGAAAAAGTTATCTGAGGAAAGTTCAAATAGTTCAAATAATAGAAAATATAAAAAGAATGAATAGTAAACACCCCTAAAAGCACTTTGAAGCTAGTTTCAAAAATTAGACAAATTCTTAACTGGGAATGATAGATGAGAAAAGAAGTTCCTATATTTTCCCTTTCCATTTTTAAATTTCAAAATTTTAAATATAGCAAACTATTTTAGTCATGTTTTGGGCATTAATATTTTGAATAGTATAACTGATATTTAAGTAAAGGCTTTACTTTTTCTTTAATTACATGTTTTGAAGAGAGTTAATTCATTCCTTAAAAAATTTATTATGAAAATTTCATACATAGGAAAATACATTGGAAAGACAAAATATAAACATATTAAATGATATAACCAACACCTATCTTCCATTCCTGCCCCATTCATAGTAACCCATGTAATCCATGCACACCCATACATGTTGAGCAAATGTTTAAATTCCTATCAATAAAGATTGAAGGTGGTCAATATGCCCCTCCTGAACACTCTAATTCGGTTATGTCAGCTTCAGATTAAATTACATGCATATATGTATATATAGTCCATAACTTAACTTTTATATTTTTATATACATGCATTCATTATTATTAACCTACCCTGGTGGCTTAGAGGATAAAGCGTCTGCCTGCAATGCAGGAGACCCAGGTTTGATCCCCGGGTTGGGAAGATCCCCTGGAGAAGGAAATGGCAACCCACTCCAGTACTCTTGCCTGGAGAATCCCATTGGAATGAGGAGCCTGGTGGGCTACAGTCCACAGGGTTGCAAAGAGTCGGACACGACTGAACGACTTCACTTCACTTCACTTCATTATTATTATTGCCTTTTTTTTTTTTGCACAATTAAAAAAAAATTAGTCACACAGTCATGTCTGACTCTTNGAATGAGGAGCCTGGTGGGCTACAGTCCACAGGGTTGCAAAGACTCGGACACGACTGAACGACTTCACTTCACTTCACTTCATTATTATTATTGCCTTTTTTTTTTTTGCACAATTAAAAAAAAATTAGTCACACAGTCATGTCTGACTCTTTGTGACTCTATGGACTCTCTGTAGTTTTCTAGGTTGCTCTATCCATGGAATTCTCCAGGCAAGAACACTGAAGTGGGTAGCCATTTCCTTCTCCAGGGGATCTTCCTGCCGCAAGGATCAAACCAGGTCTCCCACATTGCAGGCAGATTCTTCGACATCTGACCACCAGGGAAGCCTGAAAGGAACTAATCTCCTCTACCAAACCCAGTGCTATCACTGTGCTGTGTGTGTGCTAAGTCACTTCAGTCATGTCCAATTCTTTGTGTCCCCATGGAATGTAATCTGCCAGGCTCCTTTGTCCATGGGAAATCTCCAGGCAAGAATAGTGGAGTGGGTTGCCATGCACTCCTCCAGGGGATCTTCCCAACCCATGGATAGAACGCGTGTCTCTTATGTCTCTTGCTTTGGCAGGTGGATTCTTTAACACTAGCCACTTGGGAAGCCCTCTTTTAAAAAAGACCACTTTATTAACATATGATCAACATATACAAATCTATACACACTTAATATATACAATCTGATGAGTCTGAAGATAAGTGTACAACCATAAAATCATCAGCACATCTATGCCATAAATATATCCATCACCTTTAAAATTTTCTTCCTGCTTCATTATTTATTAGTTTTATGTGATAAGTATAAAATATAAGATATACCCTGTTAGCAAAATCGTTAGGACTACAGAGCAGCATTGAATCTTGTCTCAAAATTTCCTTCAATGTTTATCAAATATTACACAATAAAAAATAAACATGAACACAATGGGCAGATATGGAAGCTTAGAGACACAAGTGAAAAGAGAAAATTAATGAACTGGAAGACAAATCTGAAGAAGTTCTCTCAAATGCAACATGGAGAGATAAAGGACAGAAAATACTACAAGTTAAAAGATATGGAAAATGGAGTCAGAAAATTTAACTTAAATCTGAACAGAGTTCCAGAAGGCCAAGTTAGACAGTGTACTGAGCCAGATTCAAAGAGTAATGCCTCACTCAGTTCAAGTTCAGTCAGTCACTTGTGTCTGACTCTTTGTGACCCCCATGGACTGCAGCATGTCAGGCTTCCCTGTCCATCACCAATGCCTGAGCTTCCTCAAACTCATATCCATTGAGTTGGTGATGCCATCCAACCATCTCATCCTCTGTTGTCCCCTTCTCCCACCCTGAATCTTTCCCAACATCAGGGTCTTTTCAAATGAGTCAGTCCTTCACATCAAGTGGCCAAAGTATCAGAATTTCAACTCTAGTATCAGTTCTTCCANCCGAGGCAGCGACCGTCCCGCTCCCGGCGTCCGCAGCCCGGCCCCGCGCTCCCGCGAGCCAAAGAAACTTTGGGAGCAGCGGTCTCCCGCGGAACTTCCCGGCGGGGCTCGGCGCCCGCGCTGGCTCTACTCCGTCCGCCGCCTTCTCGCGTTCTCTCCAAGCGGCTACTCGGTCCCAGCGCCTCCAAAACTGAATGAGAGAGCGGCGCTCGGGGCGCGCGGTGGCGGCGGCGGCGGCATGGAGCGCAGTTCCTGGGCCCCGCGGACTTTCCTCCTGGCGCTGTTGCTGGGGGCGACGCTGAGGGCGCGCGCGGCGGTGGGCTATTACCCCCGCTTTTCACCATTCTTTTTCCTGTGCACTCACCACGGGGAGCTGGAAGGAGATGGGGAGCAGGGCGAGGTGCTCATTTCCCTGCACATTGCGGGCCACCCCACCTACTACGTTCCGGGACAAGAATACCATGGTAGGTACCTCAGCATCTCCGCTCTCACCGGCCAGCGCACCTTTATACCGCTTTCCTTCTTCCCAGGGGCCATTTAAACCTGAATCGTGACAACCCTTACCTCAGCTTTGCGCTCGGAGGAGGGAGAGAAAGCAAACTTAGTGGGGGAGAGAGTTGCGAGTTAGAATTTATTCACCGGTCGCCCCCAACCCCGACTCCGCACGCTCCCCTCACGCGTCTCCCCGAGAGGAACGGGTTCTGGGCAGGGAAAGGCCAGAAAATTCGGTCCTCCTCACTCGTGGTTCTGACAGCTGACACTTGAATGAATTCGCGCCTCTTGTTTCCTTAACCCGAGTCCTTGGATTCCAGACCTTTGTCCCTGCTCTCGTTCCCCCTGCAGGGCAGCCGAGCGGCGCTAGGCTTTGCGGACCCGCCGGTGACAGATTGACGCGCCCGGGTCCGCAGCCGCCCCGCCGGTCGCCCGCCCGCCGCAAACTTCCCGCAGCTCCTCGGCCAGGGGTCCTTCTCGGTTCCTTCAGAGTAAACGGCCCTCCTGACAGGGAGCGGCTGCTTCCAGCGCTCTATTCTAAAGTGGCGTTGAAAATGTCAGGAAATGATGTGTGTTTTTCTGAGTCTCCTCTTACTTTAACGTGCCTTTTCTTTCTAGAACGGTCTCAGTGATGTTTATTAATGATTGTGTCTTTTTAATCTGCACAGCTTTAATTTCCAGGTAGGGACTGGAAGTTCCTTATCATTTAAAGATACCTTTTGAAAAAGGATCATTATGGAGCCCTTCATCAAAATTAAACATGATTTAAGGTACAATTTAGCTGCAAGCAATAGAATGTTGTGTAGTGCATGCATTTTTGATGTTTTAAGCTAGTAAATGGAGTATGTGGGAAAATAAGGTATTGTCTATTTTCTGTTATTTCCGCTGGAACTTCTGAATATTTCACTTCCATGACGCTTTTAAGCGGCAACAGGCACTATTTAATTAGAATCTGAAGGCAAAAATACTGATACCCAACAAAATAGAAACTGTTGTGTAGTGATTTCATGTTACAGTTTCCATCTTTTGTGGGCTAACAGTTATTGGCATAGCAGGAGATAATCCACGAAGCAGCTGGCATTTCAGATAAACATGGATATAAAAATGATAAGAAACCTTAAGTTTTCTATTTAAAAAACCCTTAATATCCGCTTTAAAATGTTTAGTCTAAATGCTTACTAGAGATTTAAAATAGTGCTTTTACAGCCTTCTTGTGGCATGGCGGCAGCCTTGTCTGTAAAGCAGAAGTCTAATTTGGTGGAATTTCAGACTTTGGAACATTAATTTTCTGTAACTAGTCTCCTCTTTTAAAGCACTTATTGTGCTTACTCTCTTCCCAAGAGCAGTTTGATGTTTTCCTGAGTTCATGAGAATCTTTTAAGGAAAAGGACCAGCCAATATGATGGCAACTCAGACCTCACCCGAAGACCAGTGATTGAACCTGTCACTTGGTGTGAGTCTTAGTGAAGGTGTAGAGAGTCAAGGCTGGGCTAAAAGATGTGGTTATCAGGTTGTGATAGAAGACCTGTGATAATACAAAGCCTCATTTCTGCCCCTCTGTTTCCATATCCTTTGTAAGGTGCCAGCATAGAAAACTTAAAAATACCAAAATATTACATAGCCTTTGCTTTTGCTATGAAGCTAGCAAATGTAAGTCAGCCTAAGACTGCCCATAATTACATTCTAAGTCTGAAGAGAAATAGATGATAGAGAGTAAGATTGCAGTGTAACACTTCAAGTTGCACGTTGTGTGGGAAAGTCTCAATTTCTACCTCTTCCATCACTAGAAAAGGTAGAGAAATTTTATTGTGTGAGTTTAAGAAGATCAAATCATTCTAAACTTTGTGAATGGTTTTTGTAGGATTTTAAATTCCTGTTACCTGTTTTGTGAAATATTTAGATTTTGAAACTGGCTATAGCTATAGGCCTTCAGTAAGTTTTTCCTTGTAAAATTTTCTACAGGTAGAAGAACTGTTTAAAAATGAAATGATGCTTATACATGTCTCCTTTTCTTATAGACTTTTGGAAATTAATGTTTAAAATTAATTATGTAACATCTATTTAAGATTTGAAATGATAGTAAGAAATTTTAACCTAATATACTGTTGTATATTAGTAGTTAGGTTAGGAGGTTATTTGGCCATTTTTTTAAAAACTAAGAAATACAAAATATTAGTTTGAGACTTTATTTCTAATTTTTTATATCTTTAAAATGTAGCAGTTATGTCAGGAAAACTCTATCTTATCTATGATTTACACTGAACTCAGCATTTGAGGGAATGATTTTGGGGTACAGCTGATGACTGTTACTTTTTTACCTAAAAGAATGCATTGAGACAGAGGTAGTGTATATAGTGCTACCTAACACAGAACATGACTGGAGATCAGGCTTTGTCAGCTACCCTCTGAGACTTGTGTCTGTGACAGAATATGAGATGGAGAGGCAAATATCAGAGTTCAATATTATGGGTCTCTGTGTGTGTTACATTTGTGTAAGATTTTTGTTGAAAATCTTCTGGAAAAAAACGCACGACAAAAACACAATACAAAGAATTTGAAATTTGTGTATGTAACAGAATTGTCAGATATTCCCATCGTTAAGTAGTGTATTCATCTGTTCACAGTTTTGGAAGCTCTAGTAATTCTCATCACCTGATCACTTGGTACCTCTGTTGTCAGCTTCTTGTATCTTTTAAATCTGTTGTCTATAACTTTCTTGAAAGGACATCATTATTCACAATGAGCCGTGGTGTCTGCATGATGAGTTTAGAAACTCAGCAGTAAGAAGTTATGGTTGTGTATTTAGCAATATATGTCTATGTGTATGTATATCATGTTGAACTAGGAAAGTCTCAGGGTTGGAGCAATTTTTCCTAGAATTTCCATTTTTTGCACAAATCTCCAAATATGGTCAGTTTCCACAGCATGGTTTCCAGGCCCATACCTTAATTTCTTCTTTTTTTTTTTTTGGTAGAAAATTGCAAATGATGGGAAAATAGGAAATGGAAACCTTGATGGTCCAGTCAGGTAGCGATTCTCTTCCCCAGCCATACTTGGCAATTCACTGCTCCTTCTCCTAAGGACCAGGTCAGGATTGTGAAACAAGCAAAGATTGAGTTGATGTCTGCACCTTTTCTTTCCCCCGATAATCCTTCTTCTTCACCCCGACTCCTTAGCCTTTTGTTTAAACCTCCTCCTCCAACCAGTTTGTAGTGAATGTGACTTGTCAGTGTTTTATTCTCCCAAAGTCTTAATTACAACTGTCGAAAGATGTTTTTCCCATTCTGTTTAAAAGAATTTGGGCATCATTGAGCAGATAGTATATTTTGAACTAGAAAGACTTGGATAAACCTGACATCCTGTAATAAGAAAATGCCTACTCACAGAATGGGCTTTATTCAGTCATCAGAAAGGAGAGGTCAGATATAAGAGAAACAAAAACAAAAACACACCATTATCTGGAAAGCCTAAGTAAATGAGTCTGTGAAAAGTGCCTGAGCTTCTATGAGACAATTTATCTGAATTTCTAAAAAGACTAGAATACGCATTATTACAGTGGCATAAGTTGGGGGAAATGTTCCAATACAGTGAAAAATATGCTTTAAAATATTTATTGAGGAAAAATATGTTTTAAGCAGAACTGAATAGATAATAAAGCATGATGCTTTATAAAGGGGATTTGATTGTATTTTATAAATTTTATATCACTACTGATAGTTCTTCTGTACTACATTTTCATTCTGTTATTTATTTAATCATATTGTGGAGTGTGTGGGAAAACCAATTTGAGCTGCTAAAACAGAATGTTTATGTAAAAAAGATAAAATCAGGATAAAGTATTTAGGCTATTTTGTTGTAACCATTATTGGTATTTTATTAAATGTGTTCTGGAATCAACTGGTTGCCATTTAAAAATCACCATTCAAAGGCAGTGCAATATAATGACTTCAAGTACTAGAATGATATGTATGTCAGATACAATTTTTGGTAATATACTCCAGATTAAATTTCTTTCAAGGGAATNTGGTATTTTATTAAATGTGTTCTGGAATCAACTGGTTGCCATTTAAAAATCACCATTCAAAGGCAGTGCAATATAATGACTTCAAGTACTAGAATGATATGTATGTCAGATACAATTTTTGGTAATATACTCCAGATTAAATTTCTTTCAAGGGAATGATTTTTTTTTAAATTTATTTATTTATTTATTTTTAAATTTAACTTTACAATACTCTATTGGGTTTGCCATACATCGACATGAATCCACCACAGGTACACACAAGCTCCCAATCCCGAATCTCCCTCCCACCTCCCACCCCCCAACGTCTCTCTGGATCATCCCCGTACACCAGCCCCAAGCATCCTGATTTTTTAAAAATTTGAATTAAATAACAATTATTTGATTTAATATTGCAGCTATTTGAATTAGCAATTATTTGAATTAATAGCAATCTGCTATTGCTAAGGTAACTGGGTTATTAATTGGGTGAGTAGATATTTGTTCTTTATATGTCTCTGACTCTGGAATCAGCATATTTAAACTCAGAATCATTTGTCAAATGCAATTTATAAGTGAACTGCATCTGTGTCCTGCTTGTATATAACTATGAACACTGAACATTTTAAAGCATTTTCCTCTACTTGTCTTATATTTCATCTCGTGCTCTACAACTTATTTCAGATATATTTTACTGATGTGGTTCAGATTGTTTCTTAAATCATATAAATATTGATTTAATATATATTCCCTGTGTGAATTTCAAAAAATTAGATCTTTAGAATCATAATTGAAAACATCTAATTTAGGCAGATGTTCTTACTTCAGTCATAGCACTACATTACTAGAAATTATTTAATTAGAATATTTTCCTCTAATTTTTATGAATCTTTATTTTAAACTATTATTTTTATTTTAATCAAAAATGGTAAAGAATAAAAGTTGTATCATTGTAATCATATATTTTTATAGAACCATCTTATTCCAATAAATTTGTCTTTTCACCTTTAAAAAATGATAGGTGTTTTCACATTTTTTCCATAAATTAGTATCATTCAAAAGATAATATCTAGAACTTATCTTTGATTTATTTTCCCCCTGCCTGGAATTGGTCAACTCTATAGATGATCTGGAAATCTTACATTATTAGTTATATAGAATATGTTGCATATTAAGCCATACTTGTTCTTCCAAAAATTTCAGATGACACCTTGACATTTATTGTGTCTTTAATGTTCACAAATAGTTGCTAATGCATGTATATTTGAAATATATTTCAGGTAGCCTTTACACTAGAAAAGCATAAATGAGTTGCTGGTACTTTTTAAACACTGGCATTAAAAGAATCTTGTATATATTTTCACAGAAAAATATAAAGCTTTTTCTTCTTTTAAAAAATTCTTTATGTCATATAAAAATAGAAAAAAATGGATAACCTTACACTCAGTGCTTTTGGTTAGAAGGGGTAGATTCAGTGTGCAAAGAAGTGCTTTGAACTATGATTGGGTGATGACATAACACACATATGATAAAGAAAATTCATTTATCTAAATGTTTTGGCTTTAAGGATAACTTGGGTGATTAATCCACCTCTCTCCTACCCCACTGATTTTAAAGTTATTTATAAAATAATAAAACTATCAATCTTATTAAACTTAAAGAAATATTAAAAACACATATTCAGAAATTGGAACTGAATTTTCTGATACGAAGATTTCTTAATGACTGCTCAAACACAAGAATGGTATATTAAAAAAAAAAATACTCTTGGCTCTCAGGAAATTCCATGTGAGGTGATCTCACTTTGGTGTCTGTTGTGCAGCTTAGAGAGTAATTTTTGCCATGGTCACCTGCCATGCCCATCTCATTGAAAGCAGAGCTTCTGAAGGGTTGAACGCTGTGCCTACTGGTTAACCAATTATTTCTAACGTGTGCTTCTCTAAAACTGCACATATTTTTCCTTTTTATTTGATGTCCTGTAGGGAAGGGTAGCAGCTGGATTTGGGGTGTGTAGAAGGATCACTACAAATGTACAGATGTTGATTTGTGGCTTAAGGCAGCTCTAATTATTCAAAAAATGTAATTAGATAGCTTTTGAATGCCACAAAGAGATAGTTATAGGAATTATGAGGTTCCCAAGTAAACATTGAAAACCCAGGTTATCTTTAATGCTAATTTAGCTTTCCTTAGAAACATAAAACTTTGGGAAACAAATTAAATTTCATTGATTAAAGGACTCTGAAACTATGTGAGAACTCATGAGTGTTTCAGATAGCCTTGGTTATCAATGGATATTGGCTCCTGCGCACCAAGGGATGTGAAGAAGGGCTGATGGTGGTTTACCAATAAGTCCTACACCCACCTTAGAATCGGCATTCTCTGGCTTTCCTGCTCTGCCCCATCTCCTTCCACCTGCATCTCACGTGCTTTCTCCCATGTCCCCTGTCTTCCTCCTCCTATTTTTTTTTCTTTCTTCTTTTGCTCTTTCCCTTCACATCACAGGGCCTTGTCTTCCCTCTCCTTTTCCTTCTTCTTCCCTGCTTCAAAACTTGATTCCTTTGCTCCTTTAATTCTTTCTCTTTCTTCCTTTCAGATTTACTGTCACTATCTCAACCTCTTTTCTCTCCTCTATAACATGAAAAATATTAGTATATATACAGACAGTGTGTAATTACCATGTATTTTATTCATTGGATATTTATAATAATAAAAGTGGATGTATTTCTCTTAAAAAAAAAAAAGTTTGATCTTTCTGTGACATGCACTTGCCCTTTTTAAAAATCATAGGATAGTTATTCCTAATAGGAAAGTAGGTTCTTCCTCCTACACTGTAAAATCTCTCAGAAGAACTTTCAAGCCAGTAGCTGTTTAATTCTGAGTCAGCTACTTTCCCCACTATCAGCTATGGAGTCAAACTGCAGAATCAGAAGTCTGTGTATGGGAGCATATGTATATAAATATACATGCACCATGAGGAAGAGGTACAGTTTAGGAAAACACACACTGAATTAGCTTGACTCTAAAAGGCGGGTTGATTTGATGTCTTGAATGCTTGGTTCATAAAGACTTTTCTAGTAAAGGGATGGACTGTTTCTATCATCACCTCAGTCACCTCAAGTTATATCCTTTACTTTCTAGTCTTTTTGCTAAGACTCCTAACAGTTGCATAGCTATGAAATAGTGATGACACCTTTCGGGGTACCTGGCACTTAACAGGTTATAAAGAGGGTAGAGACCTTGGCATGAACACTAGATTGGGGGTCAAAAAGGGAGGTGTGTTGCTCTGGGGTAAGTTCCACAGTCTTTCTTCATTAAAACCTATTTTAGGGACTTTCATACTGGTCAAGTGACTCAAGACTCCATACTCCCAATGCAGGGAACCCTTGGTTGGATCTGTAGTCAGAAACTAGATCCTACGTGCTACAACAGTATTCTTGCCTGAAAAATTCCATGGACAGAGGAGCCTGGTTGGGTACAATCCATGGGGTCATAAAGAGCCAGGCACTACTGAGCAAGATAATGGTGGTGGACGAGGAGTTCAGCAGGAACTGAAGGAAATAACTTGAGGTGACTGAGGTGATGATAGAGACCATCCCTTTACTAGAAAATGCTCTATGCAGTCAAAGTTTATACCTGAACAGCTGTATCAGCCCTGGAGTACCTCTTATGGACTTCTTGTATCATAAGATAAGTCAGTCAAGCTCTTGTTATTTGCACCTGTGTAATTCTAATTATTTCTTCTAAATGCATAAATGGTCCATTTTGCATTCTCTTTTAGATTTGTTCCAATTCTTGTATTGAGCTCTGAAGTGCTCCAGTTCTCCCATAGAATTGCTTTTGGTCACATTGATGGAACTACGATATTTAGTAAGACACTTTTGATGGTATATTTTCAGAGTTTCCTTCAAGATGTACTATTAATACTTCTGCAGGTGGCAAAAGAGTGCATTGTATGCTAACTTTTTACTGATGTTTTGAGAAGGTAACCTGTGCACAACTTTCAATTTCTGGAGTTTCTTATAACTGATAATTTATGCTAGTGAGTTTGTTTATAAACTTTATTTCCTGTCAGTCCTATTTGTCTAAAATGCAGTATCACCATATGTAAATCCTGTTGACACTTAAAAATACTTAGATGTGTGACATGTTTGTGAACATGAGCTCTGCCCTAACCTTAACCTTGTTTATTATGTCTGGCTCGGCCTCTAGGACCAAATCCAGTATTGTCATTTCTCTCTTGCTTGCTGCGTATTGACAGAGGAAACAGGCATCTCAGCCTTACCTTTAGGAACATGTAATCTTTTTGTTTAGGCCTCCTTTGTTTTGAATGTTGAAATATCCTATGACCATAGTTGCAGATCTTTTCTTACTTCCTTTTTTTCATGTAAACACTTCCTGTAACCTCATCCTGCAAAAAATGTTACATGTCCAGTGTTTGTGATGGAGGCATATAAGGAAATTATTTGCTTGTAGGGCTTTTTTTTTTTTTTTGAAAGATGAGTTCATATTCCCATTCCATGCACTGATACTATTAAAAATTTTTTAGAAAGGTAACTCAGGAACTTAGGAATAAATAACAACAACATTAACAATAGCAAGCCCTAAAGAAGCCCTTAGTATGTGTCAGGTACTGATCTATTTGCTTTATGTATGTTAATTCATGTAATTTTCACAAGAACCTCATGAGGTGGGTATTGCTATCCTCCTTTTCTGGATGTAAAAACTAAGTCACAGAAAAATAAGTGTTTTGCCCAATATCATAAAACTGTCATGCAAGAGTGCTCAGTCCGTCTTGCTTCAGAACCCATATTTTTATCTAATATGCATTTATTTTTAGAAATGAGAATTATTTCAAGAAAGAGATAATAATAAAACATAACAAAAGACATTTTAACAGAGGGAAAATAAGGAAAAGTGAAAGCTAATTTTGTTATTTACAATAAAGACTGCAAAATGAAACCAGAAAGATTATATCCATGCCAAACAAGACCAGGATTTTATAGTCCTAAATATTCCTTGACTAGAATCACCTTCCAGATAAAGCACAAAGCAAAGATATCATTTAGTTTACTGTTGACTTATAAGAGTTAACATGCCTTTAAACTATCATCATGAATAGAAATATGAGAAAGTGATTTGCAAATTTTGCTGAAATTTATTAACATTTTGATGAATGTAATTTTAGTGAAGGTTTTCAAGTAAATAGGGAATTTCTTCTCTGACTTACTGTTAGAAGTTGAGTAGGACATGAATGTAAGAGAAAAACTGTAAATTTAGATACAGAGACATTTGAAAAGATTTTCATTGCAGTTCATCTATTTGTATCATATTTCTTTCTTTAGGAAATTCCTTCAAGTTTTACCAGTCTGTGGGTAGAGCCTATGAAGTTGAGTGATGGGCTTCACAGTGAAAGGCCCGATGACAGTCCAGGGCGTTGTGCAGTGTCTGACCTTGCTTGTCAGAGGTGTGCTCTCATAGTGATAGAGACACCAGTGGAATGACGAGTTGCTTTGCACTTGCCCTTGTAGGGTTGTTTTTCAGATGTGAATCAGATTTTTAAATATCACTTTCTATTGAGCTTATTTGAATGAAGAGGAAAAGGGCTAAGCATCGTCTCCTGCCCTTGTCCCCAAATTAATTCACCTCCTTCCAAGGAGGGCAGAGGTCAATTGGAGGTTTGGTGGCAACCAGGTGAGGTGACATATGAATTATGGTGGTAATACCAGTGTTTCCTGAATTGTCACCATTATAATTTATCCTAAAGTTTGTCATCAGATCTGAACGGAGAGCCACTGACCCCTGGGTGGAAGCTAAATCAGAGGGTGGAGGACAGATTCAGGCTGGGAGCTTCCTGTGTCAAACCTACAGAGGGCCTGAAGGGAGGAAGGCTTATGCTTTCATTAGGGGAGAAAAATTTGCTTCATTGGACATTAACAAAAGGACAGTAGCCTTATAAAGCTATTATCAAAAAGTGTAGAGAAGGTCCACATAGAGATCATTTCTTTCCTCAGGCAGGACAGAGCAGATCATCTCTTTGTTTAGCATTCACCGGTGAGCTCTGCTGGGTTGTAGCTCTAATGGCAGATCCGTGAGCCTCCAGGGTGGTGTAGGAAACCCAGAGGCTAGTTACTGGGTGACCTGACCTGATACAGGTATTAAACTGTGAATATTTCTCTCAAAGAGGCAGACACTTCAATTCCAAATGAATAGTGAAGCATTTTAAAAATACAGAAAACTACAATAAATTAAAATTCAAGATTGGTATCACTAATGAGTACCCAAGGGATACCTATTTGTATCTGTTGAAGTAAAATGCAAATGCTCTGGAGATCAAGCTCTTCACAGTTGTTAAAATAATACTTAATTGATTTGACCCACATTGCTGAGTGATTTTTCCACGTCTAGACAAGTTTGTCCTGTCTCAGCTATGCCAGGGATTCCCATGTATTTCTATAATATAATGAAAAACATGGAAGCTCCGCAAACATGAAAGAGGAGGAAATCTTGAGCGAGGTACAGGCTTGGTTGTCATCTTATAGAAACAACTGGTAAAAAACAAAGTTCATTACTTTGGTTAATTAAAGACAGATATTTCTAGTGAATGAGAAGAATGTTTCTTCTTAAAAGTATTTGTCAGTAAAAGATTTATATTGGAATTTAGGTTGGCTATTGAAATATTACCAAATAAAATGATTTCTTAAGCTTTTATTTTGCTTACAATAGCCTTTAAACTTTTATTTTTACTTATGTTGTGACATGGACCCATGTGAAGATTTATAAGTTTTATTATGAGCTACCACAGAGCTGTACAGTTTGGAGAAGGGCAGGTGTGCCAGAGTACCCTGGCTGCCAGCCACAGAAACTGGTTCTGGCTAACGTGGGCTAAAGGAATTCATTAATAGGAAGTGGTTTAGAATGGAAGGAAAATCCAGACATTAGGCTTAGAAAGGATGATAGACTATCATGGAACAGGGAGTCAACTGCTAAAGGAATCATGGTGTAAGAATCATGATTTTCTGACTTTTTAAGACTTTATACACCCCTCACTCCATTTTCAGGCTTTTCTGGCCCCACAGCTTGGATGAAACCTCTCCAACTCCTTTGCTTTCTTGTTGTCAATGAATTCTAATTCTTGGGACCACAAGTTTCATTGACTGACCTGGGCTATGGCCATCCCACTGAGATAGATGTTAAGATCAGAGGGGTATCTCTTTCTGAAGGAAAATTCACCCCAAAGAAGGAGAAATGAGTGTAAGGCAGGCAGAAACAACAGATGAGTGCCACAATATTCACGATACATGGTTAAGGGGAGAAAAAAGTGTAAAATGACCTCTGGGAAAGAAAGTATTGACACCCAGGTCATATGGAGAAGCAGTGTTCTCTGGGGTCCTATTGCATTCTTCATTATATGTGAAGATTTTAGCGGTGTTTTGAGGGCAAGTGTTGAAGGGCGAATTATCTTTTTATTATGGATATAGATCCAACCTAAAAGTGACTTACTATGCTTTCGTGTTCTTATAAAAGTGTCTGATTCTCTTTTCAAAGCTGCACACTGCAATACAGACTGCCTATCCTTGTATAAGAAAACCAGATTCTCTGAGATGTGTACACTTTTCTCTCTACCTCAGTCCCTGAAGGATCTTAGATTCAATGATCTGTAAGGGAATATTGAAGGTAAATTAATGAGTACATGCCTCTGCCTTCATGCACTGCTGTAGACAAACCATCCCAATATTCATTAAGAAGATGTCAAAAAGTCTATGTCTTCTTTCGCCCTTTATTCTTTTCCTCCTTTTCTCTGTGGTGTTGGGGCACCCAGGGCTCTGTCCTTTCTCCTTTTTTCTTTTTCATCTGCCCTATCTCCCCAAGGATGCCATCCATTATGAAGCTTTAAGTGCCACCTGTATGTTGGTGACTCTTTCCTGACTTCCTGAATTCCTCGCTCTTACACCCCAGTCAGTATCTCCACTTGGATGTCTACTGGCATCTCAAACTTATCTCAAACCCCCAAATGAGCTGCTTATTTCCCCTAACCATGCCACCCCAGAGTAGCTCCTCCTCGAGTCTCCTCATCTCCTTTTTTGCCAACTGAGTCACTATAGTTGTTCAGTCCCCAAACTGTTCTTTCCCTAACATTCCACATCTGGTCCCAAGTCCAGCTAGCTTTACGTTAATACACACCCAGAATCTGCCATGGCCACCACCCCCTCACACCTGGATTACAGCGGGCTGCTGATCACTTCTCATGCTTCAATGCTTGTCACATTCATTCTAGCCTTAACACGGCAGGCAGATTGATTCAGTTCAAACCAACCCTCTGCTCCACACCATCCAATCCACCAAGTTGCCTGGAACAGCTCTGGGTCTGCCTCTCTTTTCCCAACAATATTGCCTGAATTTGAAAGAGAAAATCTTTTGTAATTCTATCCATCCTTTTTGTTGTTCCCCTTCTTCCTGAGAAAAAGAGAAAATCCTTGGCATGGCCTTGAAGGCCCATAGCACCTGGCCCCATTGTAACTTTTCTGACCTTATATCTTACTAACTTTCCTCTTACTCTTCCTCTGAAATTATGCAGGCTTCTTTTTTGTTCTTCAGACACAGAAAGGGCTCAGTTCTGTCTCAGAACCTTGGCACTGTCTGTTCCCCTTTCTAGCATACAGTTTCCAGATAGCCCCATGCTCCCTCCCTTCCTGATTCAGGTGTGTCTTCAAATATCCCCTTTTCACTGAGTTTCTCCCTGTCTATAGTCTCCCCGCCTCCCCAGTATTCCATATCCCTGTGGACTGCTTTATTTTCCTTCATAGGTGTTATCATCACCTATGTAGTTTACTCTTTACCTTATTTGCTTTCTGGAACCCTCAGAATAATGCCTTTAAGTTCTAGCAAGGCAGGGCTTTTTGTCTGTTTTGTTTGCTGCTCTGTTTCCTGTGCCTAGGATAGTGCCTAGCTTACAGCAGCCATGTAAGACATTTTGATATAAAGAATTAATGAGCAAAAATAGCACTTGAGAACCCTGTCTAATTTCAGTTATGTTTAAAATTGTTATGTGAAAGTGATATTCAAAATAATCGAGGAAAATTTATAAAAAATGGATTTATGAGTACAATTTGGCTTTTTGAATCCATGATAACAGTGTTTTAAAAAATGTAGAAACCATGTTTCAACTTTCCCACCCTCCAAACTTGCAACATTCTCATGACTTTTCTGAGACTATGCAACTCTATTTATAGTAGTCTGTTGGATTGGCTTTGCTTTAACTATATGTTAGCATATCCAAAAAAGTTCTCATAGCAATTAGTGACTACAATTATTAATAGAAACTATAATAGACTTGAAACTCTTATTCCCAGAAGCTCCTCTGTGCTGCACCATAAATAAATTTGAAGCAATTTTGATGAATGGGTAGATAGTTTGCATTTAAATTTTCATCTGAATGGGAATAAATAATGGGAAGAAAAGAGACCAAAATAACTTGGCTTCATACTCAACAGACATGTAGGAACCTTAAAGAAAACACACAAAAAAAGGAAACAAAAGATTTCTCAAAAGATTTCATCTTTGAAGAGAACTCTATTTGGGCAGTGATGAATATATGAAGGGAACAACAGCTGAGAATTCTGGCTCTTCATTACATTTGATTTATTGATACCTTGTAAGTTGATAGCATCTCAGAGATTCCAAGCATGAATTACGGATTTCTACATGAATGTTGCCAGGAGTTGTTAGTGAGAATTGCTTCCTCTTATAGATAAGAGTGAAGATTCTTTCCCCCACTCTATTTCTGGTATATGTGGGTACTTAACTTTATAAAGTATCCTTTGAAGTCAGAGGAAACTTAGCTCTTAGGAATTTATGGTTGTGGACGGCACACGAACTGGTTCACTCTGGATTTTGCACTTTCAAGCTTTGTGGCCTTGAGCAAGTGATCTCACCTCTCTGTGTCTCAGTTTTCCCTTCTGAAAAATAGCAGTGATGATAATACCCGGCTCATGCATTTGTTATGAAACTTCAATGAGAGAGTACATATAAAGAGCAACACAGTGCCTGGCACAGAAACTAATGTTAGGCATTACTGTTGTCATGCATTTGCTGCCACTCTTTTTCCTGTGAGTTAACAGATCTATATTGACGGAAATAGGATTTATAACCTTTTTTCTCTTAGAGTTATGTGCTCATTTTATTGATATTTTTTCAAAATATATACGATTCTAAGACAGGCATAATACCTTATTGAATGGCTATACATAATTTATAAATTTATAAATCTTTGACATTTTTGTCATTTTCATTTTGTTTTCAGTGTTCTAAACACTATGGTGAATATTTTTATACATCTTTGTAAATTTGGCACAATTCTCCCCCCCTCACCACAGTTGTGGTTTTATTTTCATTTTTCTCATGAATTTTTATTTGTAGATTATGTTAGTAAATTTATGAAAACATATATTTTTGTTTCTTTTGTTCTCTTATATTGCTTTTGTGCTTGGGGAGTCTTTTCCTACTCAGAGACAAGATAAATATTTGCATAAATATTTTCCTTATCCTATTTTAAATTATGGATTATCATAACTCTATGCATTGTTAGTGCATTGATTTCATTTGTTTATGTTTCTTTTCTTGTGGGGCAAGTGGATCCCCCAGAACCACAAAGGACTCTCTGTTGATACAGTAACATTCTGCCATTACCTGGTTTGTCTTAGCCACTATTCAAAATGCTTTTGAAAAAGCTGTCCCATATACTATGTGTATTGAATTATTGCTACTGACCACCTGACCATTTGTGGCATGCAAATGTCAGGTGCCTTTACTTAAGCCTTTCAGGGAACCTTTGCTTTTTTTCAGCAGGATTTAGCTTACTTTCCTGCACAGAATTCTTCTTGGGATTCTAATATTGTCAACTGTGAGATCATGGGATCAGACATTGCTGACATCAGGAACTACTCTTTTGCTGATGGTATCTTTTTTGAGTGCCAATCAAAAGCATTTCTATCCCATCTTGTATCACATATATATTATCTTGTGCCTACATACATTAGCAGTGTATGAAGTATCTGCCTTCTTTTTTTTAATCAAAGAAATAACCAGAAGTGCCCACATATGAAATGCAAAATGTGTAAGTTTCTTCTTCTTTCTAATTTAGCTTTCAAGCTACTTCTGTTACTCTCAGGCTTCATTTTGTCTTTTTTTTGTGGGGGTGTGCTTCTGTCTGACAGTGATGCTGTAGCTCATCATGGGCTTCTTTCTCCCTAAATCTAGTGGTTTTAAACTTCAGGAATCCATAGTGGATAACTGCCCCCTCTATTCTAAACAGAAATCAGGTGCCTGCTGCCAGCAGTTGTGACATGGAATCTTCCTATACCTCACCTGCATTCCAGTCCTGTCAGTGCATTTCGGGGAGATAATACCATACCTCTTTACCCTGTAATTATAGGCAATACTCAGTGGGAAAATTTAGCAAATTAAGTTATGTGAACCAGTGAAATCCTCTTTGAGATGGTCCTCAGGACTGAATCCTTGCAGCGTGAGAGAAGAAAGTATCTCTAAATCTAATCTCTTGTTTATAAGCAGTCATATGTTTTGCCTGAATATGTATATTCAAATAGAAATGGGATCAAACTATACCTACCAGTTGGCTTTTTTCACTCAGCTTATATTTTCAGTATCATCCAATAATTGCGGAGCTTCATCTTTGTTTAGTGACTACATAGTATTATATTGTATGGATGTATACAAATATAAGTTGACATGCTGGCATACAGCATGGCTTTGAACTGTATGGGTCCACTTATGTGAGTTTTTTTTTCAATAAGTATAGTATGTACTGCTGTACCATGTGTTCTGAGGCTGGTTGAATCTACAGATACAGAACCATGGATATAGCAGACCAAGTATAAAGTTATGTGTGGATTTTCAACTGAGTAGGGAGTAGGAGACCCAACCCCTTGTTGTTCAAGGGTCAACTGTAGAAGGGTCAGCTGGAAAAGACTCTTGAGAGTCCCTTGGACAGCAGGGAGATCAAACCAGTCAATCCTAAAGGAAATCAACTGTGAATGTTCATTGGAAGGACTGACGCTGAAATGGAAACTTTAATACTTTGGCCACCTGATGCTAACTCATTGGAAAAGAACCCTGATGCTGGGAAAAACAGAGGGTAGAAGGAGAATGGGGCAACAGAGGATGAAATGGATGGATGGCGTCACCAACTCAATGGACATGAGTTTGAGCAAACTCAGGGAGATGGTGAAGGATAGGGAAGCCTGGCGAGCTATTGTCAGTGGGGTTGCACAGATTTGGACGTGACAGAGACTGAACAACAACAGCAGCTGTTTTTAATTCCCTTTAATATTACACTCAAGTTTGGGATAATAAATACAAAATTGCAAGTCTTTTTTAAATTCATGTTTATCACTCACTGATGTGCAAATATTCTCACAGTGTAAATAACTAAAGCTGATATTTCTGCTTCAAAATCTATTAAGACCACTAAAATAATAACACCTACTGTCAAATTGTTCTCCAAAAAGATTATATTAATTTACACATTGTCCAGCAACCTATCTGCACACACACACACATACCCCCAGTACTCAGTGATAGTTATTTTTAGTATTCACTAAATTATCTGTTTGAAAAAGAGTATTTTTAAATTATTTTATTTTTGTTTCTTTGATTATTAGAGGGGTAGAAGACTTTTGTATGTCTCATAATTGATTGTATATGTGATCCTTTGTGTGTATCTTTAGATCCTTTACTCATTTTTCTATTTTAAATTTTCCCCTTTTCATATTGGTTTGAAGAAATCTTTATTAATGTTAGTCATCCTTTGTAATAAACGTTACAAGTATTTTTCCCCAGTTTGTTCTTTATCTTTTGATTTTTAGATAGTCAAACCAATCTGTTGTCGTCTCTTTTCAGAGAGGAGTGACAGTTGTTAGTGGTGTGATCTCTGGAATCAGACATACCTGAATTGTAGTCCTGACTCTGCTACTTTGTTTTAATAGTTGATTCTCATTATATGTGATAGTTTTATTCTATAACATCTTTGGAAACACTGAATTAAATACTGAACTGTGGTTCCTAGAAGAAATAGAGAGTTAGATTCCTGTGAGCCTCTGGTCACATTTTCATAACAGATCAACACATGTTTTATGTGTGTTTCTGTTTAAAGATACCTTATTGAATATACATTGCTGATTCATTAGCATTGAACTCATGGCCAGCAGTACTATAATTCACACATAAACTTATTTTCTCTGTTAGACGCATCACAGCCTTCTTGCTCTTAGGAGCACTAGACAGCACTCCAGCACTGTGTGTGTGTGTGGGGGGGGTGCATTTTCAACAGCGAAATCACCAACAAAAAGCACAAAAATGTGAAAAGGAGGCTAAATAGAACTTGAAAAGGATACTTGTTTACAGTATGGGAGTTGAAATAAAAAGGCAGACACTTGCCTTGTTCAGCTGGGACTGTGCTTGTTAGGCGACTCAAATATTTTGCCAGTCTGTGCATGTGAATGACTGTGAAAATGCCATAAGTATTGCTTTTGGAGTTACAAGTAAATTTTAGAGAGCAGGTGAATTAACAAACATGGAATCTATGAATAATGAAGGTGGACTGTATACACTGCTGTGAAAGCTACTTAACATCTCTAAGTCCCATTTCATTATATGTAAAAGGAGGACTTACATTGTGGCATGTCATAGTGAGATATATTTGGTATATAATAAGCTGGTAAATGTTAGCTGCAATCAGTACTGTATGATTTTATCCTTGAGTGTCATGCATACAAAACCTTCCTGAACCCTCAGATTATGAAAACAGTCTTATATTCTCTCTTAGTCATTTTGTTTTTGCATTTAATTCTCAAGTAAGTTGGACTTCTTTCATGTCTGGGAAGTATAGTACTGATATAATGTTTTCTATGTGTTCTGTAGTTTCCTCACTACCATTCCTTGAATAGAACATTTTCCTTCTACTAATTCTCTTTTTTTAACCACTAATTCTTAAGTATTTTATTCTACAGTGCAAGTGATCTTTTATAGTACATCTTCTAATTGACCATTTCTAGTATATAGGAACACTATTGATTTTTATATATTTTGTATGTAGGTCTTCTATTGAACTCTCTGAATGTTTTTACCAATATTTGGAAAGGTCAGTTTTCTTCCAGTTTTAGGAGGCACTTTTACAGCACTCGAAAAATGAATAAGAAAGGATGGAGGAAGAAGACAAATTGCATACGAACCAGGAAGGGTTAAAAACAACTTAATTTTATACCTTGTTGGAAAAAAAGGAAAACAATAGAATGGGAAAGAGTAGAGATCTCTTCAAGAAAATTAGAGATACAAAGGAAGATTTAATGCAAAGATGGGCACAATAAAGGACAGAAATGATATGGACCTAATAGAAGCAGAAGATATTAAGAAGAGATGGAAAAATACACAGAAGAACTGTACAAAAAAAATCTTCATGACCCACATAATCACGATGGTGTGATCACTCACCTAGAGTCAGATATGCTGGAATGTGAAGTCAAGTGGACCTTAGGAAGCATCCCTATGAACAAAGTAGTGGAGGTAANATTTTTATTTCTGTAATCTACTATTTCTTTTCAAAAAAAACAACAACTATTTTTTAAAGCAAATGCCATATATAGTCTTTGGGTGGGTGGTGGTGTTTTTTTAATAATTCTTGTGGCTTTTTTTCCCCTTCTTCTTCTTCTTTTCCTTAATATTGTATTTTTGAAAATCCAACCTCTACTCTAGATTTTTAATATTTGCTTTTTGGTTTTTGTTGTCAATTTTGTACATTTAAAAACCCCAACTTCACTACCCAATTTTACCTGAGAGCGAGATTACAGGCTTGACCACTCTCTCCTCCTTTGGACTCTCCTTTTTCTCCACCAGGTAGCCTCTGTCTCTTCTCTCCCCCTTTTCTTCTCTACTCAACTCTGTGAATCTCTGTGTGTTCCAGAGTGAAAAAGTTGGCTTAAAACTCATCAGTCAGAAAACTAAGATCATGGCATCTAGTCTTATCACTTCATGGGAAATAGATGGGGAAACAGTGGAAACAGTGTCAGACTTTATTTTGGGGGGCTCCAAAATCACTGCAGATGGTGACTGCAGCCATAATATTAAAAGATGCTTGCTCCTTGGAAGAAAACTTATGACCATCCTAGACAACACGTTAAAAAGCAGAGACATTACTTTGCCAGCAAAGATCTGTCTAGTCAAGGCTATGGTTTTTCCAGTAGTCATGTATAGATGTAAGAGTTGGATTATAAAGAAAGCTGAGTGCCAAAGAATTGATGCATTTGAACTGTGGTGTTGTAGAATCTTGAGAGTCACTCGGACAGCAAGGAGATCCAACCAGTCCTTCCTAACGGAAATCAGTCCTGAATATTCATTGGAAGGACTGATGCTGAAACTCCAAAACTTTGGCCACCTGATGTGAAGAACTGATTCATTTGAAAAGACCCTGATGCTAGGAAAAATTGAAGGCAGGAGGAGAAGGGGACGACAGAGGATGAGATGGTTAGATGGCATCACCAACTCAAAGGACAAGAGTTTAAGTAAACTTAGGGAGTTGATGATGGACAGGGAGGCCTGGCGTGCTGCAGTCCATGGGGTCGCAAATAATCGGACACAACTGAGCGATTGAACTGTACCTGAAAAAAAAGTATTTTCCAACAGGTAACTGGGGCCTTACAAATAGCTGTGAAAAAAGAAGCACAAAGCAAAAGAGAAAAGGAAAGATATATCCCCTTTGAATGCAGAGTTCCAAAGACTAGCGAGTTGAGATAAGAAAGCCTTTCTCAGTGATCAGTGCAAAGAAATAGAGGGAAACAATAGAATGGGAAAGACTAGAGATCTCTTCAAGAAAATTAGAGATACCAAGGGAAGATATCATGCAAAGATGAGCTCAATAAAGGACAGAAATGGTATGGACCTAACAGAAACAGAAGGTATTAAGAAGAGGTGGCAAGAATACACAGAAAAACTGTACAAAAAAGATCTTCATGACTGAGAGAATCATGATTGTGTGATCACTCACCTAGAACCAGACATCCTGGAATGTGAAGTCAAGTGGGCCTTAGGAAGCATCTCTACGAACAAAGCTAGTGGAGGTGATGGAATTCCAGTTGAGCTATTTCAAATCCCGAAAGATGATGCTGTGAAGTTCACTCAATATGCCAGCAAATTTGGAAGACTCAGCAGTGGCCACAGAACTGGAAAAGGTCAGTTTTCATTTTGATCCCAAAGAAAGGCAATGCCAAAGAATGCTCAAACTATCACACATTTGCATTCGTTTCACAGTAGTTTTCTGCTGGGACATCTGAGAATGGGGCCAGCCACTCATTGCTGTCACATAATGGATTCCTCTGTTCCTCCTCAGTTATTTCTCACAGGGTACCAGCTCATCCTCAGTAGTGAGGGAGTGCCGGTGCCTGAGATCTGGATGTGAAACCAACCCATAAAAGGCAATCAGCTTATTGCCACATAGACATAATACATATTAATATTTGTGACATATACTTATATTTTTAAAAGAAATAAAACAACAGTGATATTGAAAACCTTCCTTTTCCCCCAACTAATGGTACTCCCACCCACAACCCACCTGAGCAGCCTAGGGATAGCCAGTGTACTCAAGTGGGCTTGTTATTTTGATAACAACAAAGAAAAAGATAATGTCTATGAAAACTCCTAACCTAGATAACCAGTGATGTGAACTTCTTTTAATCCTTTATCTGTTTATTCACTGAGGATTAAAATACTGGCTTTACTTACTTGAGAGGATGACAAATCATTATGTGGAAATGTTTTATAATTTTAAAGTGGCACAAAATGTAGGGCAATGATGCTGTTACCATCATTAATATCATCAGTATCATCATCATCATCTAGTTTTAAGATCATGAGGAATGCTGGGCTGGAGGAAGCACAAGCTGGAATCAAGATTGCCGGGAGAAGTATCAGTAACCTCAGATATGTGGATGACACCACCCTTACAGTAGAAAGTGAAGAACTAAAGAGCCTCTTGATGAAAGTGAAAGAGGAGAGTTTAAAAGTTGGCTTAAAGCTCAACAGTCAGAAAACTAAGATCATGGCCTCTGGTCCCATCACTTCATGGCAAATAAATGGGGAAACAGTGGAAACAGTGACAGACTTTATGTTTCTAGGCTCAAAATCACTGTAGATGGTTGATTGTAGCCATGAAATTAAAAGACGCTTACTCCTTGGAAGGAAAGTTACGACCAACCTAGACAGCACGTTAAAAAGCAGAGACATTACTTTGCCAACAAAGGTCCGTCTAGTCAAGGCTATGGTTTTTCCAGTGATCATGTATGGATGTGAGAGTTGGACTATAAAGAAAATTGAGTGCCGAAGAATTGATGCTTCTGAACTGTGGTGTTGGAGAAGACTCTTGAGAGTCCCTTGGACTGCAAGGAGATCCAACCAGTCTATCCTAAAGGAGATCAGTCCTGGGTGTTCATTGGAAGAACTGATGTTGAAGCTGAAACTCCAGTACTTTGGCCACCTGACGTGAAGAGCTGACTCATTGGAAAAGACCCTGATGCTGGTAAAGATCGAGGGCAGGAGGAGAAGGGGACGTGGAGGATGAGATAGCTGGATGGCATCACCGACTTGATGGACGTGAGTCTGAGTAAACTCTGGGAGTTGGTGATGGACGGAGGCCTGGCATGCTGCAATTCATGGGGTCGCAAGGAGTCGGACACGACTGAGCTACTGAACTGAATTGAACTGATGGAGGAAACTCAGGGTAGGAGGAGGGAATAAAGCAAGATAGAGGAAAGAGAAGGAGCAGAGAGAGAGAGAGAGACATAACAAAAAAAGAGAATGGGGAGGGAAGAAAAAAGATGTAAGCAGAAGGAGAGGGAGAGAGGGAAATAATATCCTGCATAAGGAAGCTGCAGCATCTCTCAGTCTTCAGATTGTCTTATTGTTGCCATCACTGGCTGGCTTCTTCCACTGGCTTTCTGTGTTTCTGTCTCTAACCTACCTGACAATACTACACTTTTTCTTAGTCTTACCCCATTCTCTTCACTGGTATAGGGTATTATGACCTTAGAAATTTTATATTATTGCTGATTTTGCCTCATTTTCACAGATGCATTCAGAAGTTTTTCTATCATCTAATCATAGTATTTTCTTTATTATAAAAATGAAGTTATAAATTTTTATTCTAATTTACTTTCTATCCTTTCTGGTTAGATGACCATTTTAAAATGCATTCTGTGATGTTCAGACTAATTTTTAGTTGTCCTGTTATGTTTTCGTAGTGGAACGCTCAATGAATTCATTAGTATCTATCATATACACACACACATACACAACTACTTATGATGACTTCTGAAAGGAGTATTTTGAAGACATCTGCCTTGAAATATCTTTTAGGAGATGTCCTCTTTTCTCCTTTGTGTTTCTGTGAACATTTTATGTTCTCCAGAGCTAAAATCTCCTAGCGGTGAGGTGCCTTGGGGCAGTGACTTTGTGGCTGACCGTCTGTTTGTGGCACAGAGCTGGCTGTCAGTAGAGGCACATCACACTTGGTGGTAGTTGGAAAGGCAAATAAGGAGTGTAAGGAACAGAGAGGGAAGCAGCTGGGAAAGATGGGAATGGGAATGTGACAATAGAAAGAAAAGGGTCTGGTAAGTTGTAAAAGGGTGTGTTTGTGTGTGTGTGTGTGTTGAGGTCAATGTATGGGATGGAGTTCAGGGAGTAAGGGCCATTACAAGGCATGGAGGGAGCCAGTATGTATTTTGGAAGTTGGGATGAAGGTCTTTTTATTTTGTCAACGATTTTCTTTGTTATGCATAAGCTTTTAAGTTTAATTAGGGCCCATTTGCTTATTTTTACTTTTGTTTCTTTTGCTTTAGGAGATGGATCCAAAATATGTTGCTATGATTTATGTCAAAGAGTGTAAAATAAGAACTTTAATTTTGTTGTGATGGAAAGAGAGATAAGAGAGACCCTTTCTAGATAGATAGATGTGTTTCAGGAACTCAGAACTTAATTGCTACTGTTATTAAAAAGTAGCTAATATTTACTCCATGCTTCTTACTTATAGGTACTTTGTTAAGTACTTTATTTACCTTGTCCCATTTAATTTTCACAACTCTGTGAAACAATACTCTTATATACATTTTACAGGAGAGACTCAGGCATGAAGGTCATAGAGCTATTAAGTGGGAAAGCAGACCTCAAATCCCTGAGGATGATTTCTGGAGCTTGGACTCACAAGCATGAATTGCTTTTGATACATATGTCTTAAAGCAAAGTTAAAAAAACAACCCCCAGAAAGTAGTTCAGCAGCATCTTATGTTTATGTTTGCTTTGCTCTTGTGCTTACAAAACTGCACCATTTTCCACCATGCGTGAGTGAATTACCTGGCACCTAGTAAATGCATTACCCAATCAGCTATTAGATTTTCTTTTCTATTTTTGATCTCATCTTGACCATTTTCTGTTTATTACATGCTAGAAGAATATAAATGATAGAAAAAAGGGTGGGTGGAGACATAAATTTGTCAGTTTGTGATTTCTGAGCTGCAGTTTAGTTGCTCAATAGATAATACAAAATATTTAGATCAAAATATTTCTTGGATAGCTATTGTCAATTATATATTTTAAAGATAAATTTTGAGTTCCTAATCCCAGGGACAGAAAAGCCTGGTGGACTGCTGCTTATGGAGTCGCACAGAGTCGGACACAACTGAAGTGACTTAGCAGCAGCAGCAGCAACAGCAACACTTAAAATATATTGAATAGATACAGTTTTGGGGAAAAAATGGGTTGGTTCTTTTTGAGGACCTGGAACAGTTATAGAATATCTTTCTTCTGTATTCTCTCAAAAACTATCATGTGTTTATCTTAGAACACAGTTCTCAATTAGCTGAGAACACAGCAGTCTATAAATAGACATGTATTCTATCTTGTATTTCCTGTACAAACAACATTTTAAATTCCCCTGTTCATTAGCACTTTGCTGACCAAACATGTAGTCCACATTCATGCTTAAAGAAATTCATCTGCCCTAACAATTTACATATCCCTCTTGTGTTCACTTTCCTTTAAAATACCAGCTATCTATAAAAGCTTACCCAAGCTTGTTAATGATTTCTAAAGAGTAAAATCAACTTATATTTGAGGAAGGCACGTTATAGCAGTACTGTTTTTGAGTTACATTGGCGCCACTGTTTCTAATCTTTGGGAAACAACTTAACAATACTTTATATACACACACACAAGGATTTGGGGCCAGATCAGAGTATTAACTTCACTTATTCATAAGAATCTTCACAGTATACACGCACATATACATATATTGAGACATTCTCATACACAAATTTAAATGAAGATAGGTAGGCACATTTAATATATGCTTTAGTTTTTTGTTAGCACTTGGTCACTCTGGTTCTGCTTTCGGAACTAGTTTTATTTAGAGAAGATTCTACTGTTTTATTCATTGATTTAATCATTTACTCATCTAATACACCAGAAACTTTGCAGCCTTATGGAGATTATAGCCAAGATGAGGGAGTCAGAAAACATGTAAATAAAAATAGATGAGAAAAATAAAATTAAGAAAAGAAAAGGCAGGGAAGGGGGATAAGGAACATCTGAAGGTGGGGTGTGAGGAGGAAGGCTTTCCCTGAGAAGCTGACTTTTGAGTAAAAGCTTGAAGGAGATGAGCGTGCGACCTCTGCATCTTTAAAGAGGAGGAGCTTTCCAAGCAGAAGCAACAGTAAACATATAGGAGCCTGCCTCTGTATTAGAGTCACAGGAAGAGTAGATAGTGTGTCTGGGCTGCAGATAGTAGAGGGAGATTAGGAAAATGAGGGAAAGACAGAGCAGAACTGTACAGTTTCATGGGCTTTTGTAAGGACTTCTATGTAAGGAAATCTTTTGGAAGGTTTTGAGTGAATGAGCAACACCATCTAATTTCTACCTTTCGAAAGGATCATTCTGAGCTGCTGAATTGAGAATGAACAGCTGAGGGGCAGGAATGGAAGCAGGGACCAGTTGGGACACTACAACAGTAGAGTTGGCAAATGATGAGTGGAACCAGAGTAGTACCAGATTTTAATTTACTGAGAATAGCTTGTGGGAGATATAGAGAAACAAGAGAAGGAGAGAGAGACAGATAGAGATGAGGGGAGAGGGTGGGCAGATCAGGATGGCTTTAGGAGTTCTGCCTTGAGTGAGTTGGGGGGAATGGACTTGTCATTTATGAGACAGGGAATATTTCAGAAAAAAAAGAGGTTTGGGCATTGTATCAGGAACTCAGCTTAGGATATGTTAAGTTTGAGGGATCTGTTGGACACACATGTAAGGATTCTAGTAGGCAGTAGGATGCAGAAGTGGAATTCAGGGAAGAGATGCTGGAAATGTAAATATGGGTACCATCTGCATGTAAATGGAATCATGTATTAGTTATTAGTGTGCTTTGACCATATCCATGGGAATTCCCTCTTGGTATCCTGTGACATGTAAATTTTCTTTTTTTTTTTTTTTGACAGATGTGATTTTATTTTTTTTTTTGTTTTGTTGTTGTTTTCTTTTAATTTTCTATTTATTTTTTTACTTTATTTTACTTTACAATACTCTATTGGCTTTGCCATACATCGACATGAATCCACCACATGTGTACATGAGCTCCCAATCCTGAATCCCCCTCCCACCTCCCACCCCACAACGTCTCTCTGGATCATCCCCGTGCACCAGCCCCAAGCATCCTGCATCCTGCATCGAACATAGACCGGCACCTTGTTTCTTACAAGAAACTTCCAGAAAATCAGTCATTCAGCCCATGGATCTTAGTATCTCGTCAAAATAGTGGAAGCCATGTACCACATCTTCACAAGGTTTTGAAAGTTTCAGAAACAGTGACTGGCACTGTGTCCTGTTGATGACAGAAAGACTGATGTCCTCGATAAATTGCCAGTGAAAAGTGACTTATTCTTAGGGGAGGGCAATATTCATTGACTGCTTAAACCATGGACACTGCTGGGTGCATCATGTGCATTATCTTGATTTAGTTAATCCTTTTGTGAACATGGTGCAGTAGATACTATTCTATCCATTGTGTGAATGAGCACCTGGGGCACAAATAGCTTAAATTACTCTCCTGGGCCACATCAGTAGAGCCAGTAAATGTAGGAGTTAGGCATCAAACGTCCCTCTCGGGCCTCACTAATCACATTGTATTCTTAGAGTGTGTAGGTCAGGAGAGCAGCATTTAGAAGCTATACGGTCTTCCTAAGGGAGTCTGAAAGGGTCTAGTTCTGTTCTGGTGCTTGACCAATGTGTGTATCTAGTGTTGCCAAAGGGACAGCTGGGCTGGGCTATATGTTATTATCCTTTAGAATATTACTAATGCTTTTTCAAATCCACATTAAGGTACATATTTTGCCTTAAGGAGGATTTTCTGCAGATTTAGTGTATTTCCTCCCTATCATGCAAACATCCAGAATGACTGAAATCTAAAAAGCCCCATCTGAAAATATCCAAAGACATATAAAACTAATACACAGATGCATTCAGGAGAGGAGGAGACTCTGTAGGGGAGTGCAGAGGTCCTGGGATAAAAGTGGGATGAGGGGGCATCACACCGACCTTGCTGTACGTGTTGTGTATGCATATCTGTGCATTTGTGTGCACTAACATGCAACCAGGACAAGTGATTTAACTTCCTTGGATCTTGCTATACAAAAAAGCAGAAGAGTCAAGGTAATCACCACGTTCCCTATATTGCAAGAGTCCTAGGAAAGTTAAATTAGACATGTGACAGTGTTTTATAATGTGTTATATACATGCAAAGGGCTGCTATTATGGTTGAATCAGCCTTCTTAGACTTAGATAACTTTTTATTATAGTAAAAAAATCAGGGACTCATTCTTTTAGCTTCAATCCCTGGGATAATTTTTATAATGCCATTCACATTTATTCAGCAAACTGTATTTAAAAAAGAATAATTTGTGTTCCTTTATGTATCAATTTTCTTCTGGAGTGCTGAGAAAAGTTTGAAAAAATATTTTTTTCACTTGAGACAGATTCAGTGTAGTACTTACTCTTTTTTCTTAACTCAAGGGAACTGAATTCCAGAGATATTTCCAGTGAGAATGGCTTGACAAAGCCAAGGCAAACAGCCCAATGCCCCTCCAATTATACCTCAGCAACATGAGTCATTTGTCCTTTCCTGCACACTGCCAGTTTTCTTTCTTGCTTTATGGCAAATTTCATAGTCTCCTGATACCTGTGTTTATGCTTCTAGCTCCAAATATGAAGTGTTAATTTTCTCTCTGGCTTAGAGAATCCCAAGACACCAAGAACATCCATTTATCGCCTCCCCCATGTTTTTCATTTCATGTTCTTTGTCATTTCAAAGCAAGAGCTGTAAAGTTGCCAGGATAGTCCTCTTTTAACACTCCAGTGATCCCATTCTTCTTTCTTTTGGTTCAGGACAACAGTTCTTGCCCTCTACAACTTCATCCTTAGCATCTAGCTCCTTTTCAAGTCTACATTGAAATTTTAGTACTGCTAAGCCTTCTTAAATCCTTGCTAATGACCCCTTTGGGGAGAAGGTGGAAACACGATGTTTTAGTCTAACATGCTTTCCTGTTTTCTCCTTTTTAATCAAGCTTCCATCCAAATATTATAGTGTATGAGTATGATTCCTAATTAAAAAGTTTTGAAAACTAGCCCAAAGGAGAGATTTTCTCATAAGAATAGTTATTATTATACCCAGAAATCATTCTGTATGGATATACTCTTACATCTTAGTGACTAAAACTCAAATTTTTGTCATATTTCTTAAATTGCATTTGGCTTTATCCAGACCTTTTGTTTCCTTTGCAAGAGATTGTCTCATCAACATTGTGAACTTGTTTCCCTAATTGAACTCTTTTAACATTAAAATCAGTTTTACCGTGGCCTCCTGTCTTTCAGGAAAGAAAGCTATTCATTTCAGGTAGTGACTCTTCTAGATACATGGGTTACTGATGACTAACAGCAGCGTAGTAAGTAAAACTGACATTGTAATTGAATGTCTTAATGTGCCTGAGGGACCACCAGGGATGCAGCACCTTATTGTCTGTGCAGAATGCAGATATAGCAGTAGGTAGAGGGTAAATTTAGGGCTTCCCTTGTGGCTCAGAGAGTAAAGCGTCTGCCTGCAATGCGGGAGACCCGGGTTTGATTCCTGGGTTGGGAAGATCCCCTGGAAAAGGAAGTGGCAATCCACTCCAGCACTCTTGCTTGGAAAATCCCATGGACGGAAGAACCTGATAGGCTACAGTCCATGGGGTGGCGAAGAGTTGGACATGACTGAGTGACTTTACTTTCACATTCAGAGGGTAAAATAAGCTGGCAAAACCTGATGTCATTCCAAACATAATAAATGCAGGATAAAATATGACAGAAACAACTTTAAAGTACAGAATTGGGCTCTAAAGCAAACTAGGGAATATCTTCAGGTGACAGAAACAAGAAAGGACTCAGAGACATAAGTTAGAAACAAAAGAAGTTACAGTGGCTTTCAGGGTTATCTAGACCTAATATATCCCTTAGGTACTGAGATTTTTTAACTCCAAAGTCTATAAACACAAAAGAAAGATGGACCTAAGCTTTCAGTGTAAAGTCCAAAGCTGCGATGGGTTTTCCTGTTCCATGTGGGTACCAGAAAGTCTCTGCCTAGTCTCTGACCTGGAAGTGAATATCTTATCCTGGTTGTTGAGTGAGAAAAGAGGTTGGTTGAGTGGAAACAGAAGCTGAAGCCTGCCTTGTGTGTAGACAGTGGCCTGAATCTACACTAGTCACAAGAACTTGAGCCAAGAATGTAGCAACTGCACTATCCTACATCTAATAGGAGTTCCAGAAGTTTAGGGTGCAGCAAATGAGGCAGATGCAATATTTAAAGAGGTGATGGCAGAGAGTTTTCTAGACCTGGAGGAAATTTTGAGTCCTCAGGTTGAAAGTACACACTCAATATCACTGAGTAGGATTACTTTGGATGGTATAGAATCACAAGGAATTACCAAGATTTATCTGTTCTTCTGCTGGGGGAGAAAAATAGCCTTAAGTTAGCAGGAAGACATTTGATTATTTTTACTCCTTTTTAATTTCTAGAGAAGGAATTCAATAATTGTTCATGGTAATTTATTAATATATCTCATAAGAATGCCATAGAGTCATACAAGATTTTGAGCTGGAGAACATTTTGTGTGTCATTGAATCTACTTCTGTTTTATGTTTATTAAATGATTTCGAGATCCAGAAAAATTGGTTGGATTACTGGTTGGATTACTCAAGGTCCCGTAGTTATACAGATAGGGCTGGAACCAAATTAAGATTGAATCAAAAGTATGCTATTCAAAAAATAGTAAGCACTGATACCTTTGAAAGTCTAAACAACAGACTACCGCTGCTGGCTGGCATCCTTTCCTGTATTTGATGAGCCAAATGATCTGCCATTAGCTAGAAATTGTTTTGTAAAAGATAGCCTTTACCTTTTTCTTCAGCTAAAAAAGCTTTTTTTTTTTTTTTTCCCTCAGTCTTGCTGATTGTATTTTCTGAGGCTCTTGAAATTAGTGTCCTTAAAAAAATCAGTTTAACATATACATGAAAACACTTTGTTCGTTTGCTTCTGAAATAGGATTTAACCTACATCCAGATTGATAACTCCTTGTCATTTCTGTTTTCCAGAAAACAAAAATTGGTTCTTGGCTGTCCAGATTTAACTGCTTGGATAGTCTATTTATAAAATAATTTTATGCAATATTGATTTTATGACATTTTATATATTCCATGCCTGAACTTGGTCTCAAGAGTATGTTAAGAATTCTTAGGACTTCCTTGGTGGTTCAGTGGCTAAGACGCCACTCTCCCAATGCATACAGCCTGAGTTCAACCCATGGTCAGGAACTAGATCCCATGTGCTACAACTCAGAGTTTGCATGTTTCCAGCTAAAAGATCCTGCATGCCACTATGAAGATCAGAGACGCCATGTGCAGCAACTAAGACCTGGCACAGCCAGATAACTAAATAATAAAAAACAAAAAAGAGTATGTAGGAATTCTAATATCTCATATGTATTTTGTTCTGTATCAATTCACACTTTAGTTCAGATAGCTTCAGTTTGGAAAATGATTGTTGGTAGACTGTCAGAAAGGATATATGAAGAACATCTCTTTCTCCCAATAAAGGAAAATAGGAGTAAATAAATCACACACACACTGATGCACGCACCTTCACACATACTTGTTCACAAACACAGACACACGCACATATATTGACAGGAGACACAGGTTTGATTCCTGGGTTGGGAAGATACCCTGGAGAAGGAAATGGCAACCCACTCCAGTATTCTTGCCCAGAGAATCCCATGGACAGAGATGTCTAGCAGGCTACAGTCCACAGAGTTGCATAGAGTTTTACACGACTGAGCGACTAAACTACTTACCTCTTCTAGCTGTTAAAATGGTGGTCAAGTATACTACAGTGACAACCAAACATTGGAAAAGAATGATGTGAGTGTGTATGTGTATGTATCTGTGTTTATGAACAACTGTGTGTGAAGAGATAACAGTATGAAATAAATAAAGGCTGGTGGCTTTTGGTAATTTATTTTTTAATTCACTAATTTTAAATTCACAAAACAAATTCTCTACAGCTTCTAGTTGAGATTACATTCCCATTAGATATTTAGATTGATATAGTTAATATTCTTTATATAAAGTTCTTTCTGTGTGTGTGTGTGTGTGTGTGTGTGTGTGTGTGTGTGTGTGTATGTTTTCCCCAAGCAGTGCCTTAAAAATATCTGCATTGCTAAAACATGATTTGTCAAGAGCACATTCATCTTTCAGTGAAGCAGTGGAGAAAACTGTACACTGTTAGAGACTGAATCTCATCTAAGTTGCTTTGAGCCTTGCTGATGCTTTATGGAAAAGTGCAATAAACTATGCCTGTGGATTCAAAAATAAAAAAATGATAACCTTTCAAACCATTATTGTGAACTTTAGGTAAAGCAACATTTTAATTTTTTTGATTAACTGTTTGCAAGAAATGTAAGTTTAGGATACTTTGAAGAGTTTGTCTTCCTTTGGGAACTTTTTTTTCCTCCTGTGGTGCTCATCTTGGAGCAGATCTCCCTTTTAAGTCAAGAGGAATCTTGGAACTTGGCTTGTCACACAGCATGAGAAAGAGAAAGGAATCAACCAGACTTTGGTGATTGGTCTCCACCAAAAGTCCCATTGGGAGGTGGATGTAGTGATGGCTGTAACATCATAGAGGAGCGTGCCTTCATCTAACGAAGGGTTCACAGGGCAAAACACTTTAAGGGCAGAGCCAATTTCCATGTCAAATATTATTTCTCCAGTTACTGAGGGTGGGTTTTTTTTAAGTCAAGAAGGTGTTTTATCAGACTCTTTCTTTCATCCTTCTGTGAAAGTGTCAGAGATACTATGGTATCATTCATCATCTTTATGTTTCAACAACATAATGACTTTAAAAATTTTTCCTGAATTTTTTTAATGCAAAAAGTTACTGTGTATACTTCATTAGTATACATCTCCCTAACACTTTATATAAAATGATACTAGTTCTTCATGTTTCTATTTATGCATTTGGGGTCATTTCCAGTGACCCCAGATACTTTCGAATAGTGCTGAGTTTACAGCAGAAGAGAGAAAGAGAGGTACACAGAGAGAATGTGTTTAAAGAAAGGCTTATAGAAATATATCAGAAAAAATACTTCAGTTGGAAATGGAAAGAGGGCTGAGAACAATGTGTTAACTCATGATGGTTGCTTAAGTACCAAAGCAACAAAATTTTAGATAAAGATGCTTTTGAACTGTGGTGTTGGAGAAGACTCTTGAGAGTCCCTTGGACTGCAAGGAGATCCAACCAGTCCATTCTGAAGGAGATCAGCCCTGGAATTTCTTTGGAAGGAATGATGCTGAAGCTGAAACTCCAGTACTTTGGCCAACTCATGTGAAGAGCTGACTCATTGGAAAAGACTGTGATGCTGGGAGGGATTGGGGGCAGGAGGAGAAGGGGACGACCGAGGATGAGATGGCTGGATGGCATCACNGTCATGTATGGATGTGAGAGTTGGACAGTGAGGAAAGCTGAGCACTGAAGAATTGATGCTTTTGAACTGTGGTGTTGGAGAAGACTTTTGAGAGTCCCTTGGACTGCAAGGAGATCCAACCAGTCCATTCTAAAGGAGTCCTGGGTGTTCATTGGAAGGACTGATGCAAAAGCTGAAACTCCAAGACTTTGGCCACCTGATGCAAAGAGCTGAGTCATTGGAAAAGACTCTGATGCTGGGAGGGATTGGGGACAGGAGGAGAAGGGGAGGACAGAGGCTGGGATGGCTGGATGGCATCACCGACTTGATGGACGTGAGTTTGAGTGAACTCTGGGAGTTGGTGATGGACAAGGAGGCCTGGCGTGCTGTGATTCATGGGGTTGCAAAGAGTCGGATACCACTGAGCAACTGAACTGAACTGAACTGAACACAATTTATATGTCGGTAGCTTGCTTGTTTGCTAAATCACTTCAGTCATGTCTGACTCTTTGTGACCCTGTGGACTACAGCCTTCCAGGCTCCTCTGTCCATGGGATTCTCCAGGCAAGAATACTAGAGTAGTTTGCCATTTCCTCCTGCAGGGGCTCTTCCCCACCCAGAGATCAAGCCCGTGTCTCTTATGTCTCCTCCACTGGCAGGTGGGCTCTTTACCATTAGTGCTACCTGGGAAGGCATCATATGTCAGTTATAGCTCCATAAACCTGGGAAAAGCAAAAGAGCTTAATATTGTCATTACCTTTTTACACTTACATCTGTTGTATAATCTGTATTAGTTTTCTAAAGCTGTGTAACAAATTATCACAAACTTTGGTACTTTAAACAGTACCTATTTATTATCTTATAGCTCTGTAGATCAGAAAACCAGGTATGTTCAAATGGGTCCCTTTACATGGTCTTACCAGGTCAAAATTAAGACATCGACCTGACTAGGAATTTGTATACAGGCTCTGGAAAACAGTCCACTTCCCTCGTCCAGGTTGCTGTTAGAATCCATTTCCATGTGGTTGTAGGGCTGAAGTTCCAGTTTCCTTGCAGGTATAATCTAGAGGTCACTTTCAGCTCCTAGCACCACTTTTCATTCCTATATATTGCTTTATCCATCTTCAAGTCCAGTAAGTGTTTACCATTTGTGCTTTGAATTTCTGACTTATCTTTCTGCTGCCAGCTGAAGAAAATACTTACTCTTCTTTTAAAGTGATTTAAAGTTCATGTGATTAGATTAGGTCAGTTCATCTGTTATTTGTAAAACATACAAGAACCTAACTGCTTAAAGATGGCTATGGAGAACAAGTATTCTTAGTCAAAGGGATGAATTTCCCTAGGCTTCAAGAACTCACAAGAAAATATCTAAGTTTCTTTAAGAACTTTCTTAAAGTTAAAGGATTAGTTTCCTTCTTAATTCCTCCCAGTTATTTGGGAGATGTTGTTTATGAGCCTACCTGCTTTGTAGGCTTATGTAACAATAACAACCTTGGGATGTTCCTGAGTCCATCCGGTGAGACTGGGTGAATCTAAGCTAAAAGTCCCAGGCCTGTACTTGCTCTGTCTTCATGTCTAGTGATTTTTATTTAACACTGAATGCTACAAATAATATGATATTTAGATTCTATATTCTGCTATCTTCCACTTGAGAGTTTTGATCTTGTTTCACTGAATGGTTCAATTACTGCCTGATCATCTTGAATTTGTGTTATCTTAGCTTTTACTTTGATAATATAAATCTGTGTGTTGGAGGACAGAAGGAATGAAAAGCACCCACCTAACTGAGCAAGCATCTTGAGACTGAAGAATGAGGCAGGCAGCTCTATATAACCAATGGATCAGTTTATTACTTATAGGGTAGATTGAGATTGGACAGAAAATGATCTGGAAGCATCTATAGCTGCACTCTTCACTATGAAAGGGCTACTGGGGCAATTCTACTATCAACCTAGCATATGGGAGTTGGTGCTTAGAAATAGGATGTGTACCACATGAATGAGGTAACTAATCTTATGGGCACTGAGAATATGTCGTTGAAGGCTTTATCATTGTTTGGGGGCTAAGAGAGCATAGAGGCCACCTGATCTTAGTAATTATTAAACAATATATATTAAGACTTCCCTGGTGGTACAGTGGATAAGAATCCCCCTGCCAGTGCAGGGACACAGGTTCAATCCCTGGTCTGGGAAGATTCCATGTGCCATAGAACAACTAAGCCTATGCACCACAGCTACTGAGTCCTCACTCTAGAACCTGTAGTCACAGCTACTGAGCCTGTGTGCTGCAACTACTGAAGCCCTTGTGCCTAGAGCCTGTGCTGCACAAGAGAAACCACCACAATGAGAAGCCCACTCATTGCCATGAACAGAAAACCCCTGCTCTCCACAACTAGAGCCTGGGCACAGCAACAAAGACCCTGCACTACCAAAATAAATAATTTAGGAAAAAATAGTGTGTGTATGTATATATGTGTCTATATACAGAAATATACACACATATATGTATATACATGTATATGTATATATACAGACATATATGCATATGTATATGTGTACATGTGTGTGTGTGTATACACACATACTACACAGTCCTTTATGACAGAGAAATGATTTACTAAACAGCATAGTCATGGGAGGGTTAGCAAAGTGAAAGGAGAAACTATAAGGGCCCACAACGGTGTCAGTTACGCTAAACGGATATACTCTTTGAAAAGCTTAAATTTTTTCTCAAGCCTATCCATCTTATTAGGACTCAGTCTCTAGATGGCCTCCCCATGAAAAGTGTTAGGATGTGGCTTTAAATTTTGCTGCTGCCTGTTTAGAGTATGTTTTCCTTTACAGTATGGTCCCCACTTTCAAGGTAGAACCTTTCTGGTATTTCGACTGAATGCCAGACTTGCTAATGAGGTGTCAACATTGGTTCTCTGCTCTGGCAGTACTAGAATTCCAGCACTCCTGGTACACTGGCACCATTCAACCTCTAACATCCTCTTCATTTCACTCTCAGTTTCATAGGAGCTGCTTTCCAGTAATCCGTGGGAAGTTCTCCTTGCTCATATATAATCTAAGCCTATACATGCAAAGGAAATTTTTATGTGGACTTCTGTTACTCTTTTCGTACCGATCACTTAACAAATACTCTTCCCTAAGGATTCTAGACATTTCATCTGCCCCATACTCTTATCTTTATCCCCTGAGTTTAGGGAGACTATTGCCTCTGCCCTGGTTGCAGCTGTCCTTCTAGTTATAGATAGGAGTCCTCTAGCTGAGAACTGGATGATTGTGGGACTTTTTTTGTTTGTTTTCCTTCTGTCAAGGACCAAAGTTCTGTAATGCTTGTGACCTATCCTGAAAACTCTTATTGTATATCTTTTTTCATTTCTCTATGTTTTTACTAATAGAGAGCTAGTCCAGTATCAGCGACTCAGTCGTGGCTGGAAGCACAACTTAAACGGATGCATTCTTGAGCAGATAGTTTAATCCTTTGGGACTCCGTCATTCTTCAGCATAAAATGAAAGGTCTTGCCTATAAACAGCCTTATTGTTTTAAACATCTTATTGAAATGCAACAAAAAGAAACTTCAGTGTTTATTCAAATACGAAGATGTCAGTTTGATAGTTTAGTGACTCACTCCAAATGCTGTGATTTTCAAATTCTTGTGTGTGTGTGTCTTTTTACACCCAATGTCATTTGGGAGTTACTCAGTTATAAAACCATATTTGCTTCAATATTAAAGAATATTGTTCTGTTACACATTAATTCAGCAAATATTTATTGACTACAACTATTTTCAAGAACCATGAGATTTGGGATGATATGTAGTTTTACTAATAGCTTTTAATATTTCCTTCTTTAATATTATTTTGTGTATTGTAAATAAACCTGCCTCCTATATTCCTGAATGCTCACTTTTATGTCTTTTTTAGAAATCCATTACTTAAAACATCATTTATTGTCCACTAAAAATGTACCAGACACGGTTGCCTGCTGGGAATAGAAAGGATGACTGAGACTTAAAATCTACCTCTAAGGAGCTGTGTCTATTAAAATAGACTTAGCCATATGAATAGTAAAAGTTAACTAATAAAACTGTGCCCCAAATATTTTGGGGATACAGATGAGAATGATTAACTCTGCCAGAGACTTCTGATAAAAGTTCCTGAAAAGGGTCAACTTTAAGCTGGCAGCTGTGTGAGAAAACTCAGTGAAGGCTTAAGGTTTTTTTTTTTTTTTNTGAAAGAGACACATGTACCCCAATGTTCATCGCAGCACTGTTTATAATAGCCAGGACATGGAAACAACCTAGATGTCCATCAACAGATGAATGGATAAGCAAGCTGTGGCATATATACACAATGGAGTATTACTCTGCCATTAAAAAGAATAAATTTGAATCAGTTCTAATGAGATGGATGAAACTGGAGCCTATTATACAGAGTGAAGTAAGCCAGAAAGGCTTAAGGTTTTAATTCTGATCCTAGTACTTATTGGCTGTGAGATCATTGCATATTTTTCTCAGTTTCAGTTTGTATGTTTTTCTCAGTTTCACTTTTCCCCATTCTAAGTTCGGGATGATAACAGTGACTTTATTGTTTTGTTGTATGGATTAAAATTTTTTCAGGTTCAGAAGTTTATGGATGTTTTTGTTTATATGCATAAAATGATATTTATCAGACTGTACAGTCCATGGGGTCGCAAAGAGTTGGACACCACTGAGCGACTTTTACTCCACTTTGCTAATTCAGGATTTACACTAAATTTTTGCAGGGTTCTAGGATAATGGTGGATATTTCTGTTCTTCTTAGATATAAGTAAAGAAGTTTGTGATGAAATTTTTCAGAAACTTTGCATTTGTCTTATAGGTTATATAGTAACATACATTGTTTGAACTTTTTCAGAAAAACACATCCTATTGTTATGAATTTGTCTTTTTTTTTTTTTCCTCCCAAGTCAAAGTTCCTGGTCCAAATTTCCTATTTCTAAATTTTGGTAACTACTTTTTTATTTTTCTCTTTCATGTTTCATCATTATCTTTCTTCAAAATCAGTTTCCAAAAAAAGGACTCTTTTAGAGGTGGATCTTTTATTGTTTGCCTTATTATAGAATCAACCTTATTAAGGAACAAATAAATATAATAAATCTATCCATTTTAAGTGTATAGTTTCAAGTTTTGACAAATTCATATAGCTATCATCAATCAATTAGAGATTATTTCCACTGACTCCCAAAAGCAGAGTGTCTTGGATATTATCCAAAAGTTTCAATGCTTATGTGAATTATCTGAACCTTGTGTGTCAGTAAAACCTGACTCAGATTTTAGCAAGATGTGGTCATCTGTGGTCTCAAGGACTTTCTTTAGCAATTCATGACAGAAATAGCACCAACGTGGCTTTTCTTGTTCCAGAGCCTACAGAATTTGGAGTTGAGAAGCTAGAAGAGAGGTAAACAGAGGAGTGTGCATGTGTACCCACGCAAGCAGTGCACATGGTTATTACTCTTCCAGACGTTTCCAGGGTGGAATATGAAAGAATCTGAAGGTTCCTTCTTTTCATGGTCATCCTAAAGAGATGGAGCTATGTGCTCCTCTGTTATTTTCTCTCCAGGGCTTTCTGATTGGTTTGCTGCTCTTACGGTTGCTGGGTCTTCCACAAACTAGTGCCTTCTCTGTGGATAATTTTGGTTTCAAAGATAGCCATGAAATCTAAAACTGCATTCCAAAGAGCTTTTCCCCCTTTGGCAGCAGTAACACTAAAATTCTGTACTATATTTGTATGCACTGTGTTGACTTATGTGTATATTTCATGTATCCATATGCATGTGTATGTATATGTATATGTGTGTTTTTGTTAAGAACCAATCACTAGCTTTCATGTACAGAGGAATGTTGCCAAATAAGTGTGCATATAAACTCCTATTTATTGAAAATGTAACTATTATGGCAACATAAAAAATCAATGTTTGTCCAATTATTTTCTGCAGGCAGTATCATGCATTGCAGCATAGTTTCTCATTAGATTAAATCAAACTGTTCTTAAATACCATTTTACCAGCTGTTACTGGATAAAGGGTGAACAGAACAGTTTGTAGTTGCAAATACGCAGCTCTCAGAACAGTTTGTAGTTGCAAATACGCAGCTCTCTGGCAAGTGTCTTTGCCAACATTACTACCAGCTGCATATATTGTTTATAAAAAACAAATGCCCTTAGTGGTTTTTTAAAACTTTTATGGAAGTGTGGATTCTTTTCCCGGTATAATTTCATATGTTTCTTGCAGAAGAAATGCTGCCAAAGTCTGTAAAATAAGTCAAATTCAAATCACAATTGCAAGTATTTTAGGTTTTAATGTAGGAAAAAAAATGCAAGAATTAGATCACTAAAAAGTAGATGTATCAAAATAGAGTCAAATAAACTTCCCAAATCTCCCATATAGATTTTATATAGCAGGTTAAAAAAGAAAAAAAAAAAACACATTTCCAGTAGTCTAAACTGGGATCTAATCAAAGAGGTAATAGCCAAAGCTTCTTAAACACAGTCCCAATATGATATTAAAGAACATATTTCCCAACTTTTGGCATTATTTCCAAATTTTAAATAATTTTTCTGAATAGAGTCAAAATTTTTCCCCTAAACATAAGAGACTGAGAGACTTAGATGCTTGAGTCTGACCAAGATTATGCAGCTTATTAGTAGGCAGGACCATCCAATCACATAAAGTCCAAAGATACTATTTGTTATTCAAATGATGCTTTATTACTAGAGATATAGATTGTAATATCTTATCTAATTTCAGTTCACTTTTGACTATATCCTTGTTGTTGATAAGTCACTAAGTCATGTCATACTCTTTGCAACCCCATGGACAGTAGCATATCTGGTTTTCCTGTCCTTCACCATCTCCTGGGAGTTTGCTCAAACTTGTGTCCATTGAATCAGTAATGCCATTCATCTCATCTTTTGTCATCCCCTTCTCCTCCTGCCTTCCTTTTTTCCTAGCATCAGGGTCTTTTCTGATGAGTTGCCTCTTCTCATAAGATGCCAAAGTATTGAAGCTTCAGCTTCAGCATCAGTCATTCCAATGAATGTTCAAAGTTGATTTCCTTTAGAATTGACTGATTTGATCTCCTTGCTGTCCAAGTGATGCTCAAGAGTATTCTCTGGCATCACAGTTCAAAAGCATCAATTCTTTGGCATTCAGCCTTCTTTATGGTCCAACTCTCACATCCCTACATGACTACTGGAAAAACCATAACTTTGACTATACAGACCATATGAACCACCAGAAAAGCCTAGCTACCAGGGAAGCCAGACTATATACTGCTGAACAACAAAGTTTTTATGTTATAAATACAAAAGGATAATACAGAGCTTTAGCATTCTAAACTACAACAACAATGAAATTTTAACATTGATTTCTATGAAGGTTTTACAAAAAAGTATTAAAGATTCCAAGCAATCAATATCCTCCTAAATATATAATCACCTATAAGATGATGTAAAAGAGTAATTATTTCCTCATTTTATCATTAGCCTCCTTATGATTTTTTCTTATCCTCTTCTAAGACCTTCACTTCTCTATGAACAAGCACGTGTGTGTGTGTGTGTGTGTGTGTGTGTGTGTGTGCGTGCATGTGTATATACACATAGCAATGCTTGTGTGCGTGCATGCTCAGTTGCTCCATCGTGTCCGACTTTGTGATCACATCTACTGTAGTCTGCCATGCTCTTCCATCTATGGAATTCTACAGCCAAGATTACTGGAGTGGGTTGCCATTTCCTTCTCCAGGGGCTCTTCCTGACCGAGGGATTGAACCCACATCTCCTGCATCTCCTACATCGGCAAGCAGATTCTTTACCACTGAGTCATCTGGGAAGCCTATAATGTTTATATATGTTACATATTAAGTGTATATATAAGTATTATCTATCTACCTATCTGTATATATATATAGACATACATACATACATACATATTGTGAGAAATAGAAGAAAGTGTTTGCCTAGGTAGAAGTTAGTTTATATTACCCTCCCCTACATGCTTTATTCTCAGCTCAGTACTTAGATATCTTTTCAACAAATTGAAATCAATTCTCCTTCTGTGCTTCACCTTGAAATTTGCTGCACATCTGAACCGTGAATTAAACCATTCTGATTATTAGGACTAGGATTTTTGAAAAAAACAGAAAAAAGGGAATAACAAAAATTTCTCCCAACGTGATTATACATAAATAGTCAGTTGGAACCAAGTAATGGCTTCCCTGGAAATGGGCCTCAAAGCCCTCCTTTGCCAGAGTCATCAGCACTGCTCATTATCTTATGACAGTATACTTCACGCACTTATCTGTCAGACTATTGTGGGCAATTCCATTTGAGGTGCCTGGTAAATGTTGAAAGTGACCAGAAACTCTTCTAGAGAAAAAATTTGTTAAAATTCAATTCTTTTTCACAATTGGAAAAAAAAAAAAAAACTCTATCTGGATCATCCCCGTGCACCAGCCCCAAGCATCCTGCATCCTTCATTGAACATAGACTGACGCCTCGTTTCTTACATGATAGTATACATGCTTCAGAAAACGTTGTGGGGTGGGAGGTGGGAGGGGGATTCAGGATTGGGAGCTCGTGTGCACCTGTGGTGGACTCATGTCGATGTATGGCAAAGCCAATAGAGTATTGTAAAGTAAAATAAATTAAAAAAAAAAAAACTCAAGAAACCATTAGGGAAATGAAAATCAATACCACAATGAGACTCTTCATACACAGTAGGGTGACAGCTTTATTGGGTATATACCCAAAATAATTGAAAGCAACGATTTAGACAAATATTTGTACACCCATGTTTTGTATTAGTTCCAATAGCTAAAATGTTATTGCAAAGCTAAAAGAAACCCATGTTTCCATTTGCACATGAGTAAATAAATGAAATGTGGTATATATGCATATGTATTCACACACACACACACATATAATTTAACATTACTTGGCCTTAAGAAACACATAAATTTTTACACATAGTACAACATGGATGAATTTTGTAAACATGCTAAATGAGGGCTTCCCAGGTGGTGCAATTCACCTGCCAGTGCTGGAGACAGAAGAGACATGGATTCCATCCCTGGATTGCTAAGATCTCCTGGAGAAGAAAATGGCAACCCCACTCCACTGTTCTTTCTGGGAGAATCCCATGGACACAGGTGCCTGGCGGGCTCCAGTCCACAGGGTCGCGAAGAGTTGGACTTGACTGAGTGCCTGAGCACCTACTATGCAGAATAAGGTAATCACATAAGGACCAGTATTGTATCATTTCACATATATTAGGTACCAGATAAGTCAAATTCATAGGGACAGAAAGGAGAATGGTGGTTACCAAGGGCTGAGAGGAGGGAGGAATGGGGAGTTATTGTTTAATGAGTACAGAGATCCAATTTGGGAAGATGAAATTCTGTAGGTGGATAATGATGATATTGTATGATGTTGTGAATGTACTTAGTGCCACAGATCTGTACACTTAAGAACAGTGTTTTATGTTGTGAGTGTGTGTGTGTGTATGTATGTATATTACCACAATAAACAAGATGAAAGTAGCTGTTGGCAAAGAAGAGAGTAGAATAAAAGGAAATTGGAGGCAAGGACTGTAAAGTGGTAAGCTGTCTAGAGTTGGGAGTAAATTTTAGACAGAGGGTGAAAAATGCAGCAAAGAGAAATTTTGGGGAGAGCATTTACTGCTCAAGTAGAAAATATGCAGAATAATAAAAAAATTGAGCAGAGATAGTTTTTCAAAATCTTTTGCTTTGTGCTATAAATTCATTTTCTTCTATTAATAGTCCTACAGTCGGTAATGAAATACATTGTGTGTAATTTATTTTGGCTGATGGATTTTTTTTTTTTTTTAGAAAATCCACATGGATTTTCTCACAAACCCCAGGTATGTTGGAGTTACACACTTGTTCGTTCAACATTTATTAAAAACCTACTATATCTTCTCTTAAGATCACTTCAGATATCAGAGAAAAGGAATTTAAAACATACTGAATAATGTTTACTTTTGTCTTCTGAAAGAACATGAAGGAGACTTGTATATATCCTCCTTTGACTTTATCCTAATTTTCCCCCCAAATATTTGTGAAACATTAGATATTTCCATATTTGATTTGCTCGCTTAGAGAAACAAATTGGAACATTAAAAATCAAAGAATGACCTCTTTTGCTGGAGAAATGCTAAATGCTCTATTTTTAAAACAACAAATGAACAGAGAAATGAAAAGGGGCAGAATAAACATTTCATTTGACAATCTGTCACAGACAAAATCGAGCAGCGAGCCTGTGATGAGCCGACCACTACTGCAGATGCACCCTCTACATATGGAAGGAACAATAATTTCTCCTAGAATGCTCTTGCTTTTATTCTTCTTCCACAATTCTCTGTAAACTTCCAAACACGGAGCATACAAGTGTCAGTAGAGGGGAAAATGAAGACATAGCAAATTCAGAGCAAATGTGTAAATTTAATTTACTACTGAAGAATATGAGAAATGTGTAGAGAGAGCTTGAAATTATGTTTTCATCCCTTTAAGATAACAAGAGTTTTCAGTCTTCTATTGAAATAAGTTCAATAGAAGAAGCTTCTTTTTTTCCAAAACACTTTAAAATTCAATTGGAATATCAAATTAGGTCTCTTTTCAGAGAAACTCCCCATTTCATCTATTTTTTTAAGGATTTTTTTCAAGAAGAAAGAAATTTCTGATGAAAATCCTACACAGAATTGTTGGGTTGTTGCTATCAAAAATAACATGATCTCTTTAGCCTATCTGAACTTGTTCCACCTAGCAAAACATTTCTTTGCCTTTGGACAGCTCCCATTCCCATTTTATGACTCTCACCCTTTTCAAGACCACTGCTTAATAACTTTCCAGTCTCCTTTTTCTCCTGTAAAGGAACTCCTCAGCAATAAGCCTTATGTAAACTTATCAGGAGAAGGCAATGGCACCCCACTCCAGTACTTTTGCCTGGAAAATCCCGTGGACGGAGGAGCCTGGAAGGCTGCAGTCCATGGGGTTGCTGAGGGTCGGGCACGGCTGAGCGACTTCACTTTCACTTTTCACTTTCCTGCATTGGAGAAGGAAATGGCAATCCACTCCAGTGTTCTTGCCTAAAGAATCCCAGGGACGAGGGACCCTGGTGGGCTGCCCTCTATGCAGTCACACAGAGTCGGACACAATTGAAGTGACTTAGCAGCAGCAGCAAACTTATCAGGAGTCCACTATTTTTCATTTTACCTTATTACATACATCTGGAAACATCCTATTCTCTTTACAAATTAAAGGCAGTTTTTCATTTATAAACTGGGGTAATATAGGATGGTATATGAATTGATTAGTGTTATTAAAAATAGGTGTATTAGGGTTTTCCAGAGAAACAGAATCAGTAGGAGAGACAGAGAGAGGGAGAGAGAGGAGATAGAGAGAGAGAGAGAGGTTTTATTTTGGGAACTGTTGGCTTATACATTTATGGAAGCTGGGAAGTCTCATGATCTGATGTCTGCAAGCTCTTGAAAAGTCAGAAAAGCCAGCGGTGTCATTTAGTCTAAGTTCAAAGGTTAGGATCCAGGACTGATATTGTCAGTCCTAGGCTGAATACAAAAGTCCAAGAATCAGGAGTTCTGATATCTGACGGAAGGAGAAGATGGATTTCTCAATTCAAGCAGAGAAAGAGAGAGAGAATTCTCCCCTTGTTAGCCTTTTTGTTCTGTTCAAGTGCTCAGTGGATGGGATATTGGTGGGGAGAATGATTTCCTTTACTGATTCAGAAGCTAATCTTCTCCAAGAACATCCTCATAGACACACCCCCAAAAAGTGTTTAATCAGGTATCTGGATACCTTGTCTAGTTGACATACAAAATTAACTATCTCAATGGCTTATATGTATTGAATGTATTATGTGCTGAGCACTGTTTGCTGCCTAAACCTGTGACCATGGTCCAGTGGCAAATGCCCTGGACTCTGGATTCATGCTTGGCTTGAAATCTTGCCAGTTATTTTCTGCCAAATATTATCATGCCATCATGTGCAAGTTTCTTCACTTCCATGTATTTGTCTGTAAATAATAGTACCTACTTCATTGGGCACTTATAAGGGGTAAATGAGTTATTAATAGTGTCTTCTGTTTGTTAAATAAAATATGCTTACGTGGATTGAATACTTAATATCTTAAATATAATACTTGTGAAATGCATGAATATCATGAATTCTTAATAAGCACTTAGTTATTATTAATATGTGTTTCTCTGTCTCTCTCTCTCAGTCATGACCAACTCTTTGCAGGCTGATGGACTGCAGCTTGCCAGGCTCCTCTGTCCATGGAATTTTCCAGACAAGAATGCTAGTTCAGTTCAGTTCAGTCACTCGGTCATGTCCAACTCTTTGCTCAGCTTTTCTTGTAGTCTAACTCTCATATCCATACATTACTACTGGGAAAACCATGGCTTTGACTAGATGGACCTTTGCTGGCAAAATAATGTCTCTGCTTTTTATTTTTATTTTATTTTATTTTTTCTTTCTTTCTTTATTTTTTTACTTTATTCTACTTTACAATACTGTATTGGTTTTACCATACATCGACATGAATCCACCACAGGTGTACACGAGCTCTCAATCCTGAATCCCCCTCCCACCTCCCACCCTAGATTGTCTCTCTGGATCATCCTCGTGCACCAGCCCCAAGCATCCTGCATCCCGCATCCAACATAGACCGGAGCCTCGTTTCTTGCATGTTAGTATACATGCTTCAATCCACCTCCCAGAATACTGGAAATAAAAGCAAAAATAAACAAATGGGATCTAATTAAAATTAAAAGCTTCTGCACAACAAAGGAAACTATAAGCAAGGTGAAAAGACAGCCTTTGGAATGGGAGAAAACAATAGCAAATGAAGCAACTGACAAACAACTAATCTCAAAAATATACAAGCAACTTATGCAGCTCAACTCCAGAAAAATAAATGACCCAATCAAAAAATGGGTCAAAGAACTAAATAGGCAACTCTCCAAAGAAGACATACAGATGGCTAACAAACACATGAAAAGATGCTCAACATCACTCATTATCAGAGAAATGCAAATCAAGACCACAATGAGGTACCATTTCACACCAGTCAGAATAGCTGTGATCCAAAAGTCTGCAAGCAATAAATGCTGGAGAGGATATGGAGAAAAGGGAACCCTCTTACACTGTTGGTGGGAATGCAAACTAGTACAGCCACTATGGAGAACACTGTGGAGAGTCCTTTAAANGACATACGGATGGCTAACAAACACATGAAAAGATGATCAACATCACTCATCATCAGAGAAATGCAAATCAAGACCACAATGAGGTACCATTTCACACCAGTCAGAATGACTGCAATCCAAAAGTCTACAAGCAATAAATGCTGGAGAGGATGTGGAGAAAAGGGATCTCTCTTACACTGTTGGTGGGAATGCAAACTAGTACAGCCACTATGGAAAACAGTGTGGAGATTCCTTAAAAAATTGCAAATAGAACTGCCTTATGACCCAGCAATCCCACTGCTGGGCATACACACCAAGGAAACCAGAATTGAAAGAGACACATGTTCATTGCAGCCCTGTTTATAATAGCCAGGACATGGAAACAACCTAGATGTCCATCAGCAGATGAATGACTAAGAAAGCAGTGGTACATATACACAATGGAGTATTACTCAGCCATTAAAAAGAATACTTTTGAATCAGTTCTAATGAGATGGATGAAACTGGAGCCAATTATACGGAGTGAAGTAAGCCAGAAAGAAAAACACCAATATAGTATACTGACACATATATATGGAATTTAGAAAGATAGTAATGATGACCCTGTATGTGAGACAACAAAAGAGACACAGACGTATAGAACAGACTTTTGGCCTCTGAGGGAGAGGGAGAGGGTGGGATGATTTGGAAGAATGGCATTGAAGTATGTATACTACCATGTAAGAAATGAGGCGCTGGTCTATGTTATGCTTGGGGCTCTTGCATGGGGATGATCCAGAGAGACAATGTGGGGTGAGAGGTTGGAGGGGTATTCAGGATTAGGAGCTCGTATACACCTGTGGTGGATTCATGTCGATGTATGGCAAAACCAATACAGTATTGTAAAGTAGAATAAAGTAAAAAAATAAAATAAAAATAAAAATAAAAAATAATATTGTGGCTTTTTTGATATAAATATATTTATTTTAATTGGAGGTTAATTACTTTAAAATATTCTAGTGGTTTTGCCATACATTTACATGAATCCACCAGAGTGTGCATGTGTTCCCCATCCTGAACCTCCCTCCCACCTCCCTCCCCATCTCATCCCTCTGGGTCATCCCAGTGCACCAGCCCCAGGCATCCAGTATCATGCATCGAACCTTGACTGGTGATTCATTTCATATATGATATTATACATGTTTCGGTGCCATTCTCCCAAATCATCCCACCCTCTCCCTCTCCCACAGAGTCCAAAAGACTGTTCTATACATCTGGTCTCCTTTGCTATCTTGCATATAGGGTTATCATTACCATCTTTCTAAATTCCATATATATGTGTTAGTATACTATATTGGTGTTTTTCTTTCTGCCTTNGGCCTGGCGTGCTGTAATTCATGGGGTCGCAAAGAGTCGGACATGACTGAGCAACTGAACTGAACTGAAAGACAATATGTTGAAATAAATGTTATTTGCATACAGTTACAGGTATTTGACTTAATAGTTGGTAAGCTGACAAATGTGCAGGTGGTGTCAGATTTTTAACAGATTTGATTGCTGGTAGACTTGGGAGAGGACTCAGGAAACTCCTGGTTAAAAAAAATAAAATCGGCGGCAGGTATGGTAACAGAATGTTGGGGATTCTTTGTAGAACATCAGCATTATTTACACCAGTTGTAGTTTCATAATGTTTAGCAGTCTCTTTACTACAGAAACAGGAATAGATCATCATGGCAGTGTACAGTGTTGGAAAGGAGATGTTTTCATGTTAAATGTCCTTTAAGAGCCAAAAGCATTTATCAAGAGTTTTTAAGTTAAAAAAAATATTTAACTGATTTTGTTGGTAGTAGAGGGCACTAAGCAGTATTTTAATGAGTAGACAGAGCAGAAGTTAAAATCATTTAATAATATTTGGCTAAAATGTTTGGTATTTATTTTAAAAGCTTATAAGTTTGCATAGATATGATACTAATACTCAAGAGCCACTTAAAAAAACATGTTTTAGATTTAGTATTCTGCATGCCCTTTTAAAATAACTAAATTCACAGTCATCAAGACAGTATGGTGCTGGCACAAAGACAGAAATATAGATCAATGGAACAAAGCAGAAAGCCCAGAGATAAGTCCACATACCTATGGACACCTTATCTTCAACAAAGGAGGCAAGAATATACAATAGATTAAAGACAGTCTGTTTAACAAGTGGTGGTGGGAAAACTGATCAACCACTTGTAAAAGAATGAAACTAGATCACTTTCTAACACCATACACAAAAATAAACTCAAAATCAATTAAAAATCTAAACATAAGACCAGAAACTATAAAACTAGAGGAGAACATAGGCAAAACACTCTCCGACATAAATCACAGCAGGATCCTCTATGAACCACCTCCCAGAATACTGGAAATAAAACCAAAAATAAACAAATGGGATATAATTAAAATTAAAAGCTTCTGCACAACAAAGGAAACTATAAGCAAGGTGAAAAGACAGCCTTCGGAATGGGAAAAAATAATAGCAAATGAAGCAACTGACAACTAATCTCAAAAATATACAAGCAACTCCTGCAGCTCAATTCCAGAAAAATAAACGACCCAATCAAAAAATGAGTATTTTCCTTTTT
>SJYV01045111.1:87845-104587 GCA_006410875.1 Neotragus pygmaeus
ATCAGAGAAATGCAAATCAAAACCACAATGAGGTACCATTTCATGCCAGTCAGAATGGGTGCAATACAAAAGTCTACAAACAATAAATGCTGGAGAGGGTGTGGAGAAAAGGGAACCCTCTTACACTGTTGGTGGGGATGCAAACTAGTACAGCCTCTATGGAGAACAGTGTGGAGATTCCTTAAAAAACTGGAAATAGAACTGCCTATGACCCAGCAATCCCACTGCTGGGCATACACACCGAGGAAACCAGAATTGAAAGAGACACGTGTACCACAATGTTCATCGCAGCACTGTTTATTATAGCCAGGACATGGAAGCAACCTAGATGTTCATCAGCAGATGAATGGATAAGCAAGCTGTGGTACATATACACAATGGAGTATTACTCAGCCACTAAAAGGAACACATTTGACTCAGTTCTAATGAGGTGGATGAAACTGGAGCCGATTATGCAGAGGGAAGTAAGCCAGAAAGAAAAACACCAATACAGTATACTAATGCATATATATGGAATTTAGAAAGATGGTAATGATAACTCTGTATGCACAGAGTAACGATAACTATGTATACACAGGTGTATAGAACAGTCTTTTGGACTCTGTGGGAGAGGGCGAGGGTGGGATGATTTGGGAGAATGGCATTGAAATATGTATAATATCATATAAGAAATGAATCACCAGTCTAGGTTCAATGCAGGGTGCAGTACGTTTGAGGCTGGTGCACTGGGATGACCCAGAGGATGGTGTTGGGCGGGGGATGTGGAAGGAGGGTTCGGGATTGGGAACACGTGTACACCCATGGCGGATTCATGTTGATGTGTGGCAAAACCAATACAATATTGTAAAGTAAAAAAATTATAAAAAAGAGAAAAGAAAAAATAATAAAATAATTTTACATTGCTAATTTTTCATGTTTTAGATTATCTTGAATAATTTATCATGAATTTATTATTAGTTTTACTTTTCCAATCATTTCTTGAAATTTTATTTTAGAGTGTAGTATGTATTATAGAATCTTAGTAAGTGTTAGTAGCTCCATCGTGTCTGACTCTTTATAACCCCGTGGACTGTAGCCTGCCAGGCTCCTCTGTCCAGGGAATTCTCCAGGCAAGAATACTGGAGTAGGTTGCCACTCTCTTCTCTAGAGGATCTTCCAACCCAGGATCAAACCTGGGTTTCCTGCATTGCAGGCAGATTCTTTAAACTATAATATTAATTGTTGTAAATCTGACTATGTCTTGAGAACATTATTTCCTTTAAAACATGAGCTGAAAGCTTGATATGTTTCTTTGCTTAGCATTGTGATGCAGAAGTATATATGTAGCACACAAAATGTCTGAATCTGTAACTAAATTTTAGACACAGAGTATGTGAGAGGTGCAGAATAGTAAATAAAATATTCTTTTAAAATTTATATTCTTTTTAAAAATTTTCTTTATTTTAAATTGGAGGTTAATTGCTTTACAGTCTTCTGTTGGTTTCTGCCATACATCACCATGAAGCAGCCATAGGCATGCATATATCCTTTATATACCCTCCCTCTGGAACCTCCTTCCTACCCCTCTAGGTTGTCGCAGAATACTGAGTTGGGCTCCTTGAAAATGAAAGTCACTCAGTCGTGTCCAACTCTTTGCGACCCCATGGACTATACAGTCCGTGTAATTTTCCAGGTGAGAATACTGGAGTGGGTAGTCTCAATCGCACAGCAAATTTCCGCTAGCTGCTTTACATATGGTAATATATATGTTTCAGTGCTACTCTCTCAACCGCCCCACCCTCTCCTTCCCCTGCTGTGTCCACAAGTCTGTTGTCTATGTCTCCATCTCTATTGCTGCCCTACAGATAGATCCATCAGTACCATTTTTCTAGATTCTATATATATATGTGTGTGTTAATATATGGTATCAAATTTATATTCTTAAAAAACACACTAATGTGTCCACTAATAATGAAAGGAGGGATTGTAATCTAGAAAATCATTGCCCTTCCTCCTCACATATAAACAGGCTAGTCCCAGACTTGATCTTTGAAATGATATGATCTTGGGGAAATTACTTTTCACTCAGTGGAGATTTCTTATTGTAAATAATGCTGCAACAAAAACAGAAATATAGACCAATGGAACAAGATAGAGAGCCCAGAGATAACCCATGCACCTATGGGTACCTTATTTTTGACAGAGGAGGCAAGAATATACAATGGGGCAAAGATAGCCTCTTCAGTAAGTGTTGCTGGGAAAACTGGACAGCTACATGTAAAAGAATGAAATTAGAATACTTCCTAATGCCATACATATGGATAAACTCAAAATGGATTAAAGACCTAAATGTAAGACCAGAAACTATAAAACCCTTAGAGGAAAACATAGGCAGAACACTCGATGATATAAAATCAAAGCAAGATCCTCTATGACCTACCTCCTAGAGTAATGGAAATAAAAACAAACATAAACAAGTGGGACCTAATTAAGCTTAAAAGCTTTTGCACAGTGAAGGAAACTATAGACAGGTGAAAAGACAACTCTCAGAATGGGAGAAAATAATAATAAAGGAAACAACTGACAGTTAATCTCCAAAATGTACAAGCAGCATGTAACTCAATACCAGAAAAACAAACAACCCAATCAAAAAGTGGGGAAAAGACCTCAACAGACATTTCTCCAAAGAATAAATACAGATGGCTGACAAACACATGAAAAGTTGCTCAACATTGCTCATTAGAGAAATGAAAATCAAAACTATAATGAGATACCACCTCACACCAGTCAGTGGTCATCATCAAAAAGTCTACAGACAATAAATGCTGGAGAGGGTGTGGAGAAAAGGGAACCCTCTTGCATTGCTGATGGGATTGTAAATTGATACAGCCACTATGGAAGATGATATGGAGATTCCTTAAAAAAATAGAAATAAAACCACCATATGTCTCAGCAATCCCACTACTAGGCATATACCCTCAGGAAACCAAAATTGAAAAAGACACATGTTCCCCAACGTTCATTGTAGCACTGTTTACAATAGCTAGAACATGGAAGCAACTTAGATGTCCATCAACAAATGAATGGATGAAGCAGCTGTGGTACATATATGCAATGGAATATTGCTTAGTCGTAAAAAGGAACACATTTGAGTCAGTTCTAATGAGGTTGGCAAATCTAGAGCCTATTATACAGCGTGAAGTAAGTCAGAAAGAAAAATATAAATATCATATACTAATGCATATATATGGAATCTAGAAATATGGCACTGATGAATTTATTTGCAGGGCAGCAGTGGAGAAACAGACTTAGAGAACAGATTTATGGACATGGGGGGAGGGAAGGAGGGAGAAGTGAGATGTATGGAGAGAGTAACATGGAAGCCTAAAATACCATTTGTGAAATAGATAGCCAGTGGGAATTTATATTATTCAGGGAACACAAACAGGGGCTCTGTAACAAATCTAGAAGGGTGGGATGGGGAGGGGGATGGGAAAGAGGTTAGGGAGGGAGAGGATATGGGTGTGCCTATGGCTGATTCTTGTTGATGTTTAACAGAAAACAACAAAATTTCGTAATGCAATTATCCTTCAGTTAAAAAATAAAAAATAAATGCTGCCATTTTGGATTTTTGACACACAGGCAATTTGAGGATTAAAACTTATTAAGCTAACTAAAAATATATATTCCAACTTATGCAAATTTGATATGAAATGCCCAAATTGTTAAAACAAAAACAATTGATATAGAAGAAGTTAACACACACACACACATGATATAAAGAAGGAAACATATGCATATGTGGGTATGTATATTCATCAAATATTTCTTTACATAGAAAACTTCTTAGAACACCTAGAATGTGACTCCAGTCACAAAAAGATAGTTTTAGTATAAGGAATCCAAACAAAATAAGGCAGATATTAAATGTTTTAAAATGTGTCAAATGTTTTATTGATGATACTCTTATGGCATTAATGATTATAATGGTCATGGGCATCAACAGTTCTAGGCATTAGTGTACTTAGATATACTTAAACAATTATTTATATATTTTAATCAGTAGATAATTTCTTTACAATATTGTGACAGACTCTGCTATACATCAAGGTGAATCAGCCATAGGCATCACGTGTCCCCTCCCTCCTGAACCCCTCTCCCACCTCCCTCTCAAGGCTGTCACAGAGCACTGGCTTTGGGTTCCTGCGTTATACATCAAACTCCCACTAGCTATCTATTTCCCATGTCCTAATGTATATGTTTCGATGCTATTCTCTCAAATCATCCCACCCTCTCCATCTCCCACTGTATCCAAAAGTCTGTTCTTTACGTCTGTGTCTCCTTTGCTGCCCTACATGTAGAATCATCGGTACTGTCTTTCTAGATTCCATATATATGTGTTAATATACGATATTTGTCTTTCTCTTTATGACTTACTTCGCTGTGTATAAGAGGCTCTAGGTTCATCCACCTCATTAGAATTGACTCAAATGCATTCCTTTTTAAGCTGAGTAATATTGCATTGTGTATATGTGCTACAGCTTCCTTATCCATTCATCTGCTGATGGGCATCTAACTTACTTCCATGTCCTAGCTGTTGTAAATAGTGCTGTGATGAACATTGGGGTACATGTATCTTTTTCAGTTATGATTTCCTCAGGGTATATGCCCAGGAGTGGGATTGCTGGGTTGTATGATAGTTTTATTCCTAATTTTTAAAGGGAACTCCATGCTGTTCTCCATAGTGATTGTATCAGTTTGCATTCCCACCAACAGTGTAAGAGGGTTCTCTTTTTTTCCACACCCCTCTCCATCATTTATTACTTGTAGACTTTTGATGATGGCCATTCTGACTGATATGAGATGGTACCTTATTGTGTTTTGATTTGCATTTCTCTAATAGTGATGTTGAACATGTTTTCATGTGTTTATTAGACATCTGTCTGTCTTCTTTGGAGAAATGTCTGTTTAGGTCTTCTGCCCATTTTTGATTGGGTTGTTTGTAAACAACCAAGCTCTGGTATTGAGCTACATGAACTGCTTGTGTATTTTGGAGATTTATTCTGTCAGTTGTTTCATTTACTCTTGTTTTCTGCCATTCTGAGAGTTGTCTTTTCTCCTTGCTTATAGTTTCCTTTGTGGTGCAAAAGCTTTTAAGTTTAATCAGGTGTTATTTGTTTGTTTTTGTTATTTCCATTACCCTAGGAAGTGGGTCATAGAGGATCTTGCTGTGATTTATGTCAAAGAGCATTCTGCCTATGTTTTCCTCTGAGAGTTTTATAGTTTCTGGTCTTACATTTAGGTCTTCAATCCGTTTTGAGTTTAATTTTGTATATGGTGTTAGGAGTGTTCTAATTTCATTCTTTTACTTGTAATTGACAAGTTTTCCCAGCACCACTTGTTGAAGAGACTGTCTTTATGTCCATTGTATATTTTTGCCTTCTTTGTCAAAGATAAGGTGTCCATAGGTACATGGATTTATCTCCAGGCTATCTTGTTCCATTGGTCTAAATTTCTGTTTTTGTGCCAGTACCATACTGTCTTGATGCTTGTAGCTTTGTAGTATAGTCTGAAGTCAGGAAGTTTGATTCCTTCAGTTCCATTCTTCTCTCTCAAGATTGCTTTGGCTATTTGCGGACTTTTGTGTTTCCATAGAAATTATTTGTTTTAGTTTTGTGAAAAATACTATTGGCAGTTTGATAAGGATTGCATTGAATCTATAGATTGCTTTGGGTAATATAGACATTTTCATTATGTTAATTCTTCCAATCCAAAAGCGTGGTATACTAGATGTACTTTTAATGCATTTGAGTATCTATTCTAAATTTGCTTTACTCAGTGAAAAGTAGTATTGTTCATCTGATGAGAATGGCCATATTTTATACGTTATCCTTTGCTGTAGTTAGCTTTGCTATAGACAGATGTAGATGTGTGTGCTCAGTTGCTTCAGTCATGTCTGACTCATTGCAACTCTATGGATTGTAGCTTGTCAGGCTCCTCTGTCCATGGGATTCTCCAGGTAAGAATAATGAAGTAAGCTGCCATGCCCTCCTTCAGGGAATCTTCTAGACCCAGGGATCGAATGTGGGTCTCCTACATTGCAGGTGGATTCTTTACTGCTGAGCCACTGCGGAAGCCTAGACATAGATACTTGGACAGAAATTAAATCATTTATTTGGGAAAAGAATGGAAATAATGTGCTAAAAATCTAAATTAGCATGGAAAAAAGAATTTCAGAGGAACAAGTACCATAGCAATTATAACTCTCCCAGTAACATGACACTGTAAGAAGTAATATTTGATAATGTATAATATATGTTGAGCGCTCATATTAAAATATGCACTAAAGTCAAATTGCAGCTTCACTGGGAAATTCAATTTTTCTATTTTATGAATGGAATTTTTCTGTTGTGATATTTTACTTATGTCAATGTGTTTGTTTTCTAGATCTGCTGTGACAAAGTCCCATAAACTAGGTGACTTAAAACAACAGAAATACATTGTCTTATGGTTCTGGAGATGAGATGTCTGAAATTCCCAGGGCAAGATCGGTTCCTCCTGAGGGCTGTGAGGGCAGGGTCTGGCCAGGCCTCTCTCCTTGGCTTATTCACGGCCATCTTTACACGTGCTTCCCCATACTGTGTTCCCTGTCCAGATGTCTGGCTCTGTTTCCAAATTTCCTCTTTTTATAATGATACCAGTCATATTGGATTAAGGCCCACACTGATGACCTCACTTTAACTTGATTATATCTATACAGATCCTGTCTCTATTTAAATAAGGACATATTCTGAGATTCTGGGAGTTAGGCCTTCAATATATGAACTTGGTGAGGGACAGGGGCAGGTACACAATTTAATCCCTAACAGTCACCATTGTTTTGTTTTGACGCACAAAGATGCTTCCCTGATAGGGTTAAAGGAATTGAATATGTTGTAAGATATAGTGAGTCACAGTTAATGTCCTTGAGTTTTCTGAATGATAGAGGGTATATAAGAATAACATGTTATGGCTATTACATTGAATTTTTAAATGCTGACATTACTTTTAAAATGCCTGAGAGGACTTGGAATGAATGAATTCATTTGGGGGGGATATTATTCTATTGCCACAGCTAGTGTTCAGGATATTTGGTAGACAGACATGCAAGCACAAATACTTTGTATTATCTCAAATGCCTTTATCATACCACTTACATTTGTCTAGAGGAGTTCATAAATGCCAGATTTTTAGTAAGCTTCTACAAGTAATTCATCATAGATGAAAGGCAATAACATCCCACAAGCACGTACTTTTGCTTATTATGAGTATATTTGTTGTCATCGTTATTATCTCTTTATGTCTGAGGTAGGTAAATGTGTTGAGAATTTCATCAAAAGCCTAATGCACTGCAATCATGCTTTCCTTTAATGTGCAGATCACTATGGATTCCACAACCAGAATTCTCAGATATTGTATATCAACTCTGTTGTTATTTGGTTGTAAGACATATTAAAGTATAACAATTTCAAGAGATGGTAGAGCACTAGCATTAAATATTAAACATTTAAATGAGGAAACACTGATTAATTCATAATATTCTGAGCAGCTCATGAATGTTTAACACCCATATGTTGATTGGATAGTATTTAACTGGAACCTCGGTCACCACAGGACCATTTAGTTACCATTTTTCTTTGAAGAACAAGTTTACAAAATAATTTGTTTTATTTTAGGTAAATATTAGTTTGACCTTCTCACCATTTTTTGTTTGTTGTTTCACAAGCTAGAGAGGAATGAAAAATTAAAGATTAGCAATATCTTTTAAGCATTTTAAGCCCAATTATCTTTAAAAGTAGTAGTTGAGGTTAAGTTTGCACAGTCTTAGTAAAGTGAAAGTACTGTAGTGATAACTTTGCCTCGATTTTAATTTTTAGGTGCTCTTGTATTCATTCAGTAGATGTTATTAAGCAGCTGTTATGTGTAAAGCTTTGGCACAACAGTCAGCAATAATATACTGTCATGGCTTCATGTTATGGGATAGAGATTAAATAAATAACTACTCAGGCAATTTAATTACAATACAGTAAGTGCTAAGCTGGAGGAGTGTGAGGTTTTGTGGAAATATTTAATGGAGTTTGCAACATGGTCAGAGGGGACTAGGAAGAGAAGCTATAGTATGAGTTGCAAGCTGAACGACCATTGGCCCAAGGGAAGGGCTGGAAGAGAGAGCATTTTGGTGAGAGGGTATTATGATGAAAGCCTTGAGGCCCATGAGTCTTTGGGATGGGGAAACGGAATCAGGTTTGAGGTCTGAAGTAATATTACAAATGAGAACTTGCTTTCTCTATAGATTAGAACTAGTTGCTAGGAAGTGTCTGAGAGGCCTGAAGTCGTGTAATCTCAGTTTGTGATGATGGATTATGAGTATTGATCAAGACTGATCAATTGGTGATCAAGACTGATCCTAGTAAAGTAATACAATTACAGAATTTCTTTGGCAGAGTTGGAAGCGAGGAAGAACTATCTTGCATCAGGCAATTTTGTACTTTCCTTTGGTCAGCATTTGAGAGCTCTCCACTTTTTTCCTGGGAGCGCCTGATATTTGACAGTATAGTTCAGAGCTCCTTGCTATTTGTACTTCTGTGTGAGTGTGATTAACTCTTACCAGAATTCTTGCACTTCTGTTTTGGGAGTGAACTAGGGGCACTGCCAGGCACCATAGGTACTACCAGGGTATCTTTAATTGTTGTTTTTAAATCTGGGAGTTGGAGATTTTGACTTCTCAGGAAACAACCATGGAGGATTCTCCTCCTAGTACCTTTGGTATAAAGTTTATAGGGCCCTATTATCCCAAACTGAGACAAGCATGGGTCTCTTTCCAATACTCAGTGCTTGGCCAGTGTCAGAGTCTTTACTGTGTTTATTTGCTCACACCAGTCTGCAAACCTCAGGGGTGAGTGACTATAGGTTCTCACTTATGGCCACCTTGTCACATTGAAAGCCAGCTCAGCCCATCACCCGATAACCTGCAAATCTGTACCAGACGGGGATGCATCTTCAAGAGACTGAGCCATAGCTGTATCACATCTGGTTTCCTTCAGCCCTCCATTGGTAGATGGTCACTAAAGTGCCTTCCCTTTCCTTATCAGCCCTGATTGGCACCAACACACGTGAGAATTCAGGGGACTCCTTGATCATGATGCAATCCAAGTAGTATATTAATTCCTGACTCAAAGTGCCCTTACTTGAATTGGGCTTCGTTATTTCAGACTCCAAGTCTTGGTGTCCTGCTCCTTGGCAGATGACCCACTGCAGTATTTATCCTTGGGCAAACCTGATGTCAGAGCACACTTCCCGGTCTATGCTCAGTCGAGTTATTTTATAGATGTGACCTAAAAATCCTATTCACCCTATACCACCCTCTTGGAATTCTTGACAGACAAATCAGAGTTTTTATTAAGCACTTATTTAATTTACTAATAAGAATTACTACTAAACCCACAAGGTCATTAGCTTAACTTATCAAACATTATCTGTAATCTCTTGCAGTAAGAGTTTCTCTTACCTCCAGTAAGTCTGGAGGTAGTTGGTTCTTCCCAAGAGTTCCAGTGCCTTCTTGATCACAGTAGCAATGCAGTTTCCAGGGTCTGATGTTGGCTAGTGTGGGACACTGAAGACTTAAACTATTCTGACTAGGTCCAACAGTGTCTTGCCATTTAGAAAGGACTATAATTTTCAAGGGGCTTCACTGGTAGCTCAGTTGGTAAAGAATCCACCTGCAATGCAGGAGACCTTGGTTTGATTCCTAGGTCAGGAAGATCCACTGGATTAGGGATGGGCTACCCACTCCAGTATTCTTGGGCTTCCCTTGTGGCTCAGCTGGTAAAGAATCCACTTGAAATGTGGGTGACCTGGGTTTGATTCCTGGGTTGGGAAGATCCCCTGGAGAAGGGAAAGGCTACCCACTCCAGTAGAATTGGAGACAACTGAGTGACTTTTACTCACTCTAAATTTTAAGGAAACTTGTTGATGGAAATCAGGAGGTAGTAATGTTCAATTTATCATTTTTGAAAGGAACTTTTTAAGACTTCTTCAAGTTTTTTTTTTTTTTAACACTCACATGCACTTAGTTCTTCGGCAGGTATAGTTAGTATTCAGGAGTATATTCTCCCAAAGTGTGCACCTTTGAGTACTGTGTAATGCCAAGAAGATATCATTGAATTTCCATTATCATGCCACTAGACGTGATGGTTTCCCCTTCATCAGATCTCATGCACAAAGCTTTGCAAGGTTATTCTAACAATAACATGGTTATTCTAACTGGTGAGGAAATATATGTGTTTCTGGCTCAGGGTGCCTTTCACAATTTTAATCCAAGTTGTACTCAGTGTGCCTTCTTATCTCCCATTCGGTGTCCACCCCTGTTAACATCCATCATGACCAAGCTAGCAGAGAAAGGCTTTTCTCTTTTTAAAGGGGAAAATTAGGATTTAAATAATAGGGTTCTTTCGATCTTATCACATATTATTTATTATATTATGTTTAGGAGAAATTCATTGTCATATATAAATCATATTAAGTATATTTAGTGTGCAGTTGTTACTGACCAAGTCTGTAAAGTGTGTTAACTATTTCTCCAGCAAAAAAGGGTTTATTTAGAATGAGCAGAGAATTTCAATTTGGAGTCTGCAAACATGAGAAGCCCCATATAAGTCCTTAGCAAAAATGGAGGGGAAAGGAAGTTGGGAGGGCTGTTCTCAAAAGAGTCCATAGTTTTTCTTTGGCCGAGTTACTGCCAAAGAACAGGCCATCATCCTCTTCCTGGGCTCTGTTATGATTGCAGGATGTAAGAGCTCCCCCTTCTGGTCTTCTGACTCTACTTAATTGGTGTTTCCGTTTATTAATATTTTGAGATACCAAAAATGTAAATCTGTTTGAGTTTTTATTCTCAAAACAAATGCGGTTGTCTATTAATTCTATTGTTGTCTATTCTTTCTATTAAGAGACAAAGCAGCAGTTTTTCAACTTTAGCACTTTTAAGAATTATTTGGAAAACCTGTTAGACATGCATATCCCTCAGGTCTTCCTGCCTGACACCTACTTAATGCTTAGGAACTCGATTTTCTTGGCTCGTTTTTATAAGGGTTGAAAATATTCACTGCTTCTAGATCTCCTAGGTAATTGTTAGATTGGTTGTAAGACTTTGAGAATCACTGGGTTAACAAATGTATACCTTAATAAGGATACTAATCGAGTTTTTGCTTTCTATAGTAGATTCATGCTTAGAATATTTGTGTAAATTAAATGTACTAAATCAAATTGTATTTTAAGCCCTAACTATCCTGTTTAAGCCAAATACTCTCCCTCTCTATAGATACATTTTTAAATTATGGTGTGCACATTTCACTTAAAGAAATACTCCAGCCTGGCAAGCTCTCTTTATCCCATTGACCTAGTGTTTTATGAATGCTTAAAACAGTATGATAACATCACCAGTAAATTTGCAGCTTTGTAATTTTTTTTCCCCTTTCAGATGGTTATGAGCTCTTTGATTATTAGAGGAGTAGTGGAAAAATGCCCTTTGGTTAAATGTTATAATTGTATATACAGTCATCCCTCAGTGTCTGATTGATTTCCTTTGTGGATACCAAAATCTGCAAATACTAAAGTCCCTTATATAAAGTGGCATAGTATAATAGGCCCTCTGTACATGCCTGTAACAAAATATTGATGGTGATGATTTCTAGATAATAGTATTTAAGGTGACTTAATGTTTTGAAAAACTTCTACTTCAAAATTTTGAATGAATAAGCATTACATTATTAAGTAGAGAAATTGTGAGTTAGTTTTAAAAGGTGAAAAATAATTTTTATTGGCTAGGTATGGTTGGAGATAGAGACTAAAAATAATAAGTGGAATAAAAAATAAATTAAGAAAGGCATTCCAGATAAGAGAAGAAATCGTTCTGCTCACAATGGGGCTTTTACTTGTGAGTTTGCCTGAAGGAGAAAAAAGCCAGTCTCCTTTAAAAGGAAGGAAACAGCTTGAATTCTTCCATGCTTTTCGGACAGTCTTGACCATCTGTATTTGTCTTAATAAGTTCCAGGGTATCTAAAAAGTGTTTTATCTACCATTTAGAGGAAACACAGGAGGGTCTAGGATTTATGGTCAGAGTAAATGCAGTAGAAATTTCAGCTGTGTCTTCTGTTTTCAGCTGTATGAGAACTCTTCCAAGGTGACAGCTTTGAAAGGCTGATCTCTTCTGAGGGGCTAGTTTTGATCTAATGTTTTAGAGGCAAGAAGGGAAAGGGAGGTGACCAAGGGAGTAGTATTTTCCAGAGAGGAAAATTTGGGTCTTGAATATTTGAGTAGAAGCTAACTTTCATTCATCCTTGAACTTTGGAAAAAGAGGTTACTATTAATTTAGCAATGAAGTTTCCTGGTTAGAATTGAATCCAAAGTGCCCATCAGAGTGCTGATAATAGATAAAAACTTTACAGAGGAAGGAAACTTTACTTACAGCTGATACCCTGTAAGTTTCCTTTATTAACAAAGTCAACTGTGGAAAGTTTTGGTTGCAGATAATTCTCCTCTTCCCTGATAGCTCAGTTGATAAAGACTCTGCCTGCAGTGCAGGAGACCCCAGTTTGATTCCTGGATCAGGAAGATCCACTGGATTAGGGAGAGGCTACCCACTCCAATATCCTTGGGCTTCCCTTGTGGCTCAGCTGGTAAAGAATCCACCTGCAGCGCAGGAGACCTGGGTTCGATTCCTGGGTTGGGAAGATCACCTGGAGAAGGGAAAGGGTATCCACTCCAGTATTCTGGCCTGGAGAATTCCATGGACTGTATAATCCATGGGGTAACAAAGAGTCAGACATAACTGAGCGACTTTCACTTTCAATTCTGCTCTAAACTCATAATCTTATCTATCACCCAGCCACCCATCACCAAATAAAATGATTTCACTCATTCTGGAGACACATTAAAGCAATTTGGTTATCCTTAAGGATTAAGATTTGGTTAAGATTAAAACCCTGAGAATTTATGCCTCAGGGTACTCTGAGGCTTAGCCCCAGAACTTTATGGGTACACCCACTCCAGTGTTCTTGCCTGGAGAATCCCAGGGATGGGGGAGCCTGGTGGGCTGCTGTCTGTGGGTCATACAGAGTCGTACATGACTGCAGCGACTTAGCAGCAGCAGCAGCAGCAGCAACAAATGAGAGGTTGGGGGACCCACGTCAGGAGTTGGGTATGGGAATGATAGCAGCTGCTGGTACGTAGTAGTGATTGTGGAGCAGGGGCAGGTAACAGTAGCATAATATTGTCTCCAAATCTGAGTTTTTAGTGATTGTTTTCAATAACTTCATCCTCAGTAAGATTTCAAGTCCTGTTCAAATGGTAGTTTTAAAGGTTAAGTAATAAATCTAACAGTTTTGAACAGACAACATGTACCTTATAGTTTTCAAAAAAAATTCATATAATTTCATTTAATTGTTATAGTCTTTTTTTTTTTTCTTTCTAGATAGGCCTTCCTCCAACCCAGGTAAATTACCAAGGCAAATACTGAGTGATTTGAATTTTTTAAAATAATTTCCTTCTGCTTTTTTGCCTGGCATTTGTATCAGATATAATAAATCAACATTTGATAAATGCTTTATTAATGTATATCAGGGCTTCCCAGGTGGTGCTAGTGGTAAAGAACCCACCTGTCAGTGTAGGAGACATAAGAGACGCGGGTTTGATCCCTGGGTCAGGAAGATCCCCTGGAGGAGGGCATGGCAACCCACTCCAGTATTCCTGCCTGAAGAATCACATGGACAGAGGAGCCTGGTAGGTTATAGTCCATAGGATCGCAGAGTTGGATATGACTGAACCAACTTAACATACACACACACACACGCGCGCACAATGTATATTGTGCCACAAAAAGTAAGGAATAGCATAAATGTATAGATTATTGAGTTTTTCACAAACTGAACACACCTGTATAACTTTCACCCGAATCAGCAAGTAGAGCCTTTTAAAATATACTTTAAACAGAGTTGGATCCCACTGTTATCTGAAGATTGGCATCCTGCTTTTTCTACTTAACATTTTATTACCAAATATGTCCCATGACACTACATATTCCTCAAAAGCTTTTTAACGGCTGCATGACTAAACTTCAGATGGGCGTACAATAATTTATTCAACTATTCTTTGAATATTGGATATTTAACCTGTTTCAGTTTTTCATTATTATGAGTAGTACTGAACATAAATCTCTGACTGCATCTTTGATTATTTCCTTAGGATACATTTCTAGGTGTGTAATTACTAGATCAAAGACCATGAATACTTTAAAGTTCTTGATACACATTGACAAATTACTCCACAGAATGATTATAGCAGTCCACCAGAGTTTATGAATGCCCACATTCCAGTACTGGGTGTGTGTGTGTGTATGTGAGTGCATGTACATGTGTGTGTGTATCTTTGCCTTCTTGATAGACAAAAATTGATATCTGGCCACCTTTCAAGTTTTCTTTGTTAATGAAGGTTAATGTTTTCGTATGTCTGTTGGACATGTTAATTTATTTTTCTATTTCTTATATGTAGACATTAAAACTATAAAATTTCTTCTTACTGATTTTTTAAAAGTTTCTTTGGGACAGTAAGGCTTATAAAACTTAAGGATTATGTCTTTTTTAAGCTCATAAAAATTTGGGAAAGTAACAATATGTTTTCTTTTTATTATCACTTTTTCAAAGCATCCATATAACTCTTTCAGAGAAAAATTGGTGTCCATTCCTGAGATTTAAGGAGGATTGTAAATAAATTGGAATCAAAATTATACATTTCAAAGCATTTACAGTTGGCTGTTTCAGGCTTTAAAGGTACCTTTGATTTCTTTGTTACCATATCTGGGAGACATAGTCTTTATAATTTAAGGAACTAGAGATTTTCTAAAGTAGCTTTTGCATGAAGGCAGTAAAATTTTAATAAGAAATAATCCATTCACAAAAGTAAGGGTCAATGAGGGTGAGGAGGGAGATCTGTTTCTCATTGCCAAATGTATCTCTATTTTCCTCTGGTTCTATTCTGAGCCTTGTTACTGAGCAGAGACTATTGAGACTGGCAGATTGTGCTGTGTTTTATATAATATGGACAAATAACCTGCGGTTTTGAGCCTCTTAGGATGAGGCCATTTTAACATGTGTGTCTTAATCCCTGTGCTAGAATTCTGATTTCCAGATGTTATAAGCCTTAAGCCTTAAGCTATTCTTTCCTCTTTTGGAAATAAGTTGGCAGAATATTTTTGTATCTCTTAGTACCTGGATATTAACTTTGAGCTTTACCTGTTGTTTATTATTTGCTCTATATTTTGATGTCAACCAAATCCAGTTTTTCCCATTATTTCCCAAATATTTCCTGTATTATAAGGACATAAATGATTTTTTGTAGTCGAAAAGGACTTTAGAGATCATAAAGTTTTTGGATTCTCGAACTTACACGTTTTCCAGGGCCAGCAGTACCCATGTTATCTAGGGTAGGGTAAAAGGAAGTGACAGTTACTATGCAATCCAGAGGGTATTAGGCCCCAAATAAAGACACTAAGTTCAAAAGTTTATTCAAACACTGTGCTGTGCTAACAAAACATATCCATGGCCACATTTGGCCTGCAGGTGTCCACTGTGTAGTCTCTCTATATCTTATTTTAAAAATAAATTGATCTTCCTCATGAAGTTAGTGTGAGCAGGAATTAGAGACCAGGTTTTCTGACTTCCAATTAATTGATTAATTAAAAATCTCTTCAGTGCCCATTTCCACCAGACATTTTCATATGGTTATCTAATTTATTATGTATATGTCATTTACTTACAAAACTGGATTTGAGGCTAAGGACAATAAATGCACACATAAACATATCTGTAATGGGTTGAAACCCACAGAGGAAAAAAGAAAAATAGAAAAATAATATTAAAGGTGTTAGAAACAGCCAGAGATGGAACATGGTAGCTAACTTTTAAAACAGAAAATGGAACAGAATGTGTGTAAACCTTTGACGACTTTCATTAGTTGACAGATAACAATGGAAATAGTTCAAAGCAAGCATATAATTGTAAATTGAATAAACATAGGGAAATTTAGAGAAAGTTTATCTGCTAAGTTTGAAGAAGAAATAGAATTTTACCATTTAGAGGATGTGTGTGTGTGTGTGTGTGTGTGTGTGTGTGTGTGTGGTGTAAGAATGTTCACAGTAAAGGGAATAGCAGCAGCATGCACACAGATCCTGTGATGGGAGGAAGGAAAGTTAAATGTAGTTAGAACAGTTAGGGTAGCGATATATTGTTCAAGATGAAGCTTAGCATTTAAAGGGTTTGTGAAAGTGAAGTCGCTCAGTTGTGTCCGACTCTTAGCGACTCCATGGACTGTAGCCTACCAGGCTTCTCCGTCCATGGGATTTTCCAGGCAAGAGTACTGGAGTGGGTTGCCATTTCCTTCTCCAGGGGATCTTTCCGACCCAGGAATTGAACCCAGGTCTCCCGCAATGCAAGCAAACGCTTTACCCTCTGAGCCACCAGGGAAGCCCCACTAAAGGGTTTGTACTGGTTCCAAATAGGAAAAGGAGTACATCAAGGCTGTATATTGTCACCCTGCTTATTTAACTTATATGCAGAGTACATCATGAGAAACGCTGGACTGGAGGAAGCACAAGCTGGAATCAAGATTGCCGGGAGAAATATCAACCACCTCAGATATGCAGATGACACCACCCTTATGGCAGAAAGTGAAGA
>SJYV01045111.1:105157-263118 GCA_006410875.1 Neotragus pygmaeus
ATTTTGGGGGGCTCCAAAATCACTGCAGATGGTGACTGCAGCCATGAAATTAAAAGACACTTACTCCTTGGAAGGAAAGTTATGACCAACCTAGATAGCATATTAAAAAGCAGAGACATTACTTTGCCAACAAAGGTCCATCTAGCCAAGGCTATGTTTTTTCCAGTGGTCATGTATGGATGTGAGAGTTGGACTGTGAAGAAAGCTGAGTACTGAAGAATTGATGCTTTTGAACTGTGGTGTTGGAGAAGACTCTTGAGAGTCCCTTGAACTGCAAGGAGATCCAACCAGTCCATTCTGAAGGAGATCAGTCCTGGGTGTTCTTTGGAAGGACTGATGCTAAAGCTGAAACTCCAATACTTTGGCCACCTGATGTGAAGTGTTGACTCATTGGAAAAGACTCTGATGCTGGGAGGGATTAGGGGCAGGAGGAGAAGGGGATGACCGAGGATGAGATGGCTGGATGGCATCACTGACTCGATGGACTTGAGTTTGGATGAACTCCAGGAGTTGGTGATGGACAGGGAGGCCTGGCCTGCTGTGATTCATGGGATCGCAAAGAGTTGGACATGACTGAGCGACTGAACTGACTGACTGAGACCATTGCTTGTTGTGTTTTTCTGTATCCAAAGAAAAAAAGGAGCTAAAGAGAAGTTTTAAATTGGAGATATGAATGAGTCCCATGATCAGATCTACCTCTTAAAGAGACCCCTCTGGCTGCTGTGTGGAGAGGTGGCTAGAGTGAATGCTGAAAGACCAATTAAGAGGTGACTGAAGCAATAAATGTGAGGTTGATAGAAGTATGGAATAGGGTAAATGAACAGACTTGAGATATGGACAGACTTTAGATACATTGAAGAGAGAAAATTGGCAGTTTTGGGATTGGGTGCATGAAGAGCAGAAAGAGAGATTTTTAAATGATTCCAGTCCTTGTATTTGCATCAGGTTGTATGGCTGTACCATTTAGGAACATGGGGAACAATGAGAAAGGATCAAATTGGAGATGAGGAAATGGAGAGTGTTTTGTGCTTACTAACATCAGGAGCACAGTCTTATTCACTGATGTTGTTCAGCTATAGAACAGTGTCTGGCATAGTAGGTACTCACCAAATATTTTTTACAGAAATCAGTTATGCACTCATTTTTGGACAGATTGAGTTTGAATGTCTTTGAGACATTCAAGTGGTGATGCCAAGTAGCTGTCTGGACTTAGGAGGATCTACTAGAGCTTAGAGGAGGAAAGCTTGGGATCCACTGACATGTAGATGTTAGAAGACACTGATGTAATCTAGGCATAAAAGATAGAACAAGAATTGATCAAAGCCCAGGACAGAAGCTTAAAGTGTATTGCTTTAGAGATTGAGAATAGTTGGCTAAAAATGGATGAGAAGAAGTTTCTAGCTAGGTAGCAGAAAACCAGAAAATGAGGCTCAGAGAGACAGAAAGAAGAAAGAACAGAATAGTACAGAGAGGTCAAGTAAAGAAAAATGCCTTTGGATTTAGCAACATGGAAGCCAATAGTAACTTTAGTGAGAGCCATTCTAGTTGAGTATTTGTGGTGGAAGCTAGATTGCAATTAACTGAGCAGTCCGTAAGAAGTGAAGGAAGAGAGGCCATAGTTTGGAGGCAAAAGATGAAGACATTTGATCGCTTATAAAATACGATTATAGAACAACTAAAAGCCCAGAACTAGGGAAACTGGAATGTACTTTAACATAAATACTGAGGAGGCAGAGAAATTTCATTCACGTATGATTAACCATTTTCTGAGCACTCTTTTGTGTTATGCTGGAGAAATAAACAAGTCATGTTGATGGTTTTTCTCTTATATAGTCACTGTGGTTAGAGATGTCTGCATTTCAGCCACTGGTGGTTATGTGTTAACAGCAAATGGGTAAAAATGCTGTTCTTTGTGGGATACCTCCCAGGATGGTTGCTTCTTCAGAGATTGTGATGCTGCCTGGGTGCACGTATGGTGAAAATTCTTCTCATTGCCATCTTGAAATCCCTCTATGTCTGAGTTTAATGGGAATCTCAGTTAGTGAAGTGTCCTCTCTTGCTATTGCCAGCCCTTCTGACCTCAGATCCAGTGAATAAGTGCTGCCACTGCCACCAGGTGGAAAAGTAGGAGCACATATATGCTGCCAGTCATCATGGTTGCCTAGCAACAGGAGGAGATGCTGATGTCTGTCAATGTGTGGGCACAGTGTATTCCAGCTCCAGGTACTTGATGGGCACACTGATTACATGTACACTCCACATCACCTTTGAAAGTTGTGATTCCGAGCTGGGAAGCTGGATTATCTTTGGAAGCTGAATTTGGAAGAAAGAGGGGAATATAGGATATGATCATCTGGTTACATAGATAAGTACTGAAAAACAGGATTTGGGTTCCTGCCTATGGCTTAAGCTACCAGAATAATGGGCACCTGGCAAAGGATAAAGTATATTTCATTGAGATAAGAAGCAATGTGTCTAGCAGTCACATGTGATTTTCATTGAATATGAAGAATTGAGAAACAGATGTCTACATAAATCTCAGAAACAAATAAACCAAAAGATAGATTTTACAGTTTTAACCAGGTGTGAAGTAGAAAGAAACACAGTGGAAAAGTTATACAGAATGAATATGAAATTTTAATTCTAGACAATAATTTATTTCCTAGCTATTATTGAGATTTGGAAGCGTGTCTTGCAAGGTGAATCCCTTTGTGCTCATCACTGTCCTGAAGGCTGTGGGACAAATTCCACAATGTGATGTTTTGGATGAATAAATAACCATTACTGAGAAACTTAAAGGACAAAGAGCCGCAGTCAGAAAATTTGTGCAGTCTCTCATCATTCCCAGAAGAGATATATAGGGACTGGGGTCTGTGTTTCAGTGGAGGGACCCTCACCTCCCTGTGGTTTTCCCTTTGTATAGAGCAAGAGAGAGGGGGAAAAGCAGTCTTGCCAATGGCAGGATAATCAATCTGCTTGGGGCTGGGCAATCAGAAACCAGAGTTATCTGGAAAGTCACTTGCCCAGCCTCTGGAATCGTTGGGTTCATGGAGTGTTGCAGCCCCCACTGGAGGAAGAAGCGCCTCATCCTAATGATGAGCATCCTGATATAGGAAACATCACATACTATAGGGATGTGATGAACTATTGGCCACTAGTTCCAAGAAGCTTATAACCTTTCAAAGGATATCAGATGTATGCACATAGGGAAACTGAGCTTGATTGCAGTCTCTCCTACTGAGGAGAGGAGGATCCATCTCCAACTAGTTCCGAGGGCATCTGGACTTTTAAACAATTCTGCTCATTGCCATATAGGTGGAATAAAATTCATGCTAGAAATACAACATAGAAAAGGTGTAATTTGTTCAAAAAGAACAGATGTTGCAAGTGATACTTTAGTGCCATCCTATACCTATCAGCTCCCAAAGACCCTGTGTTATATTTTCAGGAATTCTGTGAGTCAGTGTTAAGTGTAATGATTATTAAAAATTAAATTATGTAGAATTATCAGTGAAATATGAAGTGAAAGTCACTCAGTCATGTCCGAGTCCCCATGGACTATACAGTTCATGGAATTCTCCAGGCCAGAATACTGGAGTGGGTAGCTTTTCCCTTCTTCAGGAGATCTTCCCAATCCAGGGGTCAAACCCAGGTCTCCCGCATTGCAGGTGGATTCTTTACCAGTTGAGCCACAAGGGAATTATCAGTACATAAATAATATTAAAAATGAAAGTAATACACATTCAAATCTCATCACTTCCTAATTGCTTTAGTACATTTTACTATTTATATCTCTTGCGTCTCTTTGGGGAAAATACCCAATGGTGAAGTAATGGTGTGCTGCTGTTTCCCTTCCCAATTCAGCTCTCTTGGTGAGGTGGCAGCTGGTACCTTGATGTGAGCCATAGTGGGAGTTTATAATATTTATAAAACACTGGAATCTTTTGCCCAGAGAGGCAGTTGTTGCACATTTAGCAACATACTGCTGCCCATATCCTTAAACCTTGGCATTTGATTGTGCTCCAATATGCTTCTAACTGCAAAATCTGCATCTCTGATCCAGAGGACTTTTTCTGGAAGGTCACTTCACTCATGCCCAAGTTCACTGAAGGCAGGAGCTAATTCCCCCAGGAGCAGCCTTCACATTGAATGACGGGAATCAGTGTATAAATATCCCGGCTCCCTTCACCCTCAAGGGGGATAATTTTGAGGCAAGTGTTCTTTACCGTTTCCCAAAGTTTTCCCATAAGATTAAGTGTCAGTTGCCCACAATGGTATCTTATTTCATATTGTGCTTTCTGTTGCCCTCCCTTCCCTTATCACTTCTTTTCACTTCTGCTCTCTGCCTTGCCTCAGGGGCCACTCTGAGGGAGTTGTGTAGAAGTAAAGGGAGTAGTGCAGTGTGGAAGGTGGAAGCATATTGGAGAACTTTGGGGTAGGATCAAGGGAAGAAGCCGAGGTATGGTTTCCTGTGAGAATTAATGATAAACCTGTCAGATGGCAGGCATAGATGGTGATGTTCTCATAGCTGGCAGAAAAGCAAGATAGAGGAGTTGTGGGGGACTTTGATTGTATTCACTTAGTTCTAATTCAAAATCATACTTAGATCTGAGTATATTTTCTTAAAATATACTTAGTCTATTAGGTACTGTAATCAGTGGTATAGGGATGTGATGAATCATTGCCACTAGTTCCAAGAAGCTTATAACCTACCAAGGGGTATCAGATGTATGCACATAAATATTTCGAGGTAGAAGATGGTGAGCTTTACATAGCTGAGAATGATTGCAGCTTTCAGGAAGGAGAAGGAAGGCTTCGATGGATATGGAGTGTGCTATTATAGTTTTAAGAAATTTGGGGTTTTATTGAGGGAACATAGGTTTATACATGTTTCATGTGTATGTCATTATATTTCTACTTTTATATACACTGTAGCATGCTTAACACCAAAAATTTAGGTTTCATCTGTCAACATGAAGTTGATCCCATTTATCCATTTGCACCCCTCTCACACCCACCTCTGTTAACTACTATTCTATTCTCCATATCTGTCTGTTTGTTTTTGTTTGGTTTATTTTTATTCACTTGTTTTTTGTTTGTTTTTATTTTGGTCACTCTGTTTTTGTTTTGTTCGTTTTTACATATGGGTGAAGTCATACAGTATTTGTCTTTCTCTATCTGATTTATTGTACTTATTAATACTCTTAGGTCTATCCATGTTGCAGATGGCAAGACCTTATCTTTTATGATTGAATAGTATTCCATTTGTATGTATGCATATATACCACATGTTCTCTATCCGTTCATTTGTTGATAGGCACCTAGATTGTTTCCATATCTTGGCTATTGTAAATAAAACTGTGATGAACATAGGGTGCATATATCTTTTTAAATTACCGTTTTTATTTTCCTTGGATGAATACCCAGAAGTGGAAAAACTGGATCATGTGGTAATTCTGTTCTTAATTTTTTGAGGAATTTCCATACTGCTTTCCATAGTGGCTGCACCAGCTTAAATTTCCAGCAATAGCACATAAGAATGGTCTTTTCTCTACATCATGACCAATACTTGTTATTTTTTGCCTTTTTGATGATAATCATTTTGTCAAGCATGAAGTAATAGTGTGATTTATAATAAAAAAATGTGTATTTGTTCTTCATCCCTGTTTCTGGCACAGAACTCCAAAACCCTTGGGATTTTCTAAGTGGTGAGAGCTATTAAACGTGTCATTTGTTATTATAATGAGGTGACTTTTAGAAGGCACCTAAGGATGGGGACAGGTTGCTAGTGGGGCCAGCAACATGATTAGAAGGTTGGAACTTTGAGCCTCCACCCCTCCCTCCAGGGAGGGGAAAGGGACTAAAGATTGAGTTATGGCCAGTGATTTTATAAGTCATAGGTATATACTGAGCCTGGGGTTTAGGGAGCTTTCATGTTGGTGAACTCATAGAGATCTGGGGAGAGTGGGACACTTGTATAGCATGGAAGCTCTGTGTTTTCTTCCCACATACTTCACTCTAAGCATTTCTTCCATCTGGCTGTTGGTTCATCCTTTAATAGCCATAGTAATTAACCACTAATGTGTGCCTCACTAGCAAATTAATCAAACCCAAAGAGGGAGTTGTGGCAACCTTGGATATATGAGGCTTGAATATTTGTGCTTTGGTTAGAAGCACAGATGGCAGCCTGGGCCTCTGATTGGCTTCTGAAGGGGGAAGCCGTCTTGTGGGACTGAGCCCTTAGTCTGGGGAGTGTGCTTCTGTCCCTGGGTAGACAGTGTCAGAACTGAGTTGAATTGTAGGACTCCCATTGGTATGGTGTCAGAGAATTGCTTGATGGCATGAGAAAATCCCCCCACATGTTGGAATTGGTGATAAGAATTGTAGGGAGCATCCCTGGTGGCTCAGATGGTAAAAAGTCTGCCTGCAGTGTGGGAGACCCAGGGTCAATCCCTGGATCAGGAAGATCCCCTGGAGAAGGAAATGGCAACCCATTTCAGTTATTCTTCTCTGGAAAATCCCATGGATGGAGGAGCCTGGTCAGCTACAGCCCATGGAATTACAAAAGAGTTGGATATGACTGAGCGACTTCTCTTTCTTTCTCTTTTCCTGAAGGCTGGACATTTAGATAAGACCTTGAGAAACTGGAGGTATTTCAACAGGGAGAGACAGAGAAGAGAGGAGTTCTGGGTAAATAAAATAGTAAGAATAAAGGCCTGAAACTGGGGAAAGCAATCCTTGAGTTCATCTTCTAGGAAATATAGAGGTACGTAGGAGCGTGGAATTGTAGGAAAGCCTGGAAAGGTGATTTCTAGACAGTTTGTGGAGGACTGGATGAAATTCTGGTGAATTCTTCCTATGCCTTCTAATATAATAATTGTTTAAGAGGCAGTGAAACTATGTAAGGGTTCTAATCTTTTGAGCACAGGCTCCAAAAGGGAATTTTATGACTCGAGAGGGACAGGGGTCTCTAAGGAGTCAATTCTAATGTTAGATTATAACTTGTTATAATAAGGAATAAAGGGGATACAGCCCTTATCAACTTGGATTTCAAAAAACATTGAAAAAGGCAAAAGAGAGAGGCACACAAGGAAGCATACACCCTGAAGAATGCTTGAGGGAGGTCCAAGACTGAAGTGAACTGAAGCTTGGAGAAAGCTGATATGTGCTAGAGAGGCATTGATGGTTTCTCCCTCCAAATTAACATGTTGAAGTCCTAATTCTGAGCATCTCAGAATAAGACTGTATTTGTAGAAAGGCCTTAAAAAAGGTTATTAACTTAAAATGAGATCTTTTGGGTGGGACCTACTCTGATATGACTGACGTAATTATCAGAAGGGGAAGTTTGGACATGAACATACGTACATACAAAGAAGGACACAGTTTGAAGGTGGCCATCTGCAAGCCAAGGAGAGGGGCCAGAAGAAATAGAAACAAAACCTGTTGACACCTTGATTTTGGACTTCCAGCCTCCAGCACTGTGAGGAATTACATGTCTGTTATTTAACCCACCCAGTCTGTGGTACTTTGCATGGCAAAAGTAAGCAATGGATAGGCCTTAGCTTGGGGCAGATGATACAGTCAATCTTCATTTTTCATAGGTTCCATGTTCACAACTTTGTCTACTTGATAAAAATTATTGGTATCTCCCCAAATCAATACTTGCTCCTCTTTTGCAGCCATTCTCAGAACTGCCAGGCTTGCATTTTCCCAGCTGAGGTTGAATGCTCTGTCATCTTGTTTCAGCCCTCATATTATAAACAAGTGTCCTTCTCACAGTCTATTTGAGTGTGATCTCTTGCATTTTTGTGTTTTTTTCTAGGCAATTTTGCTGTTTTAAATGGTTCCCAAGTGGTAGTACTAAGGTGCTGAAAAGATAAGCTTGACTCAGACATGAGTCCTAGTGTGCTGGCCCTAAGTTAAATGTTAATGAATCAATAATACCTATTAAATCAGGTCATCTTTAAACAGGAGCATGCGTAAAACAAAGCTATATAATGATGGATTGATGAAAATGTTGTGACGAGAGGCTCAGAGAAGCCTAAACCTGTCTGTTCTCTGGAAACAGTGGTTCAGTTTTCATTAATTCAGTGTTTGTGGTGTCTTTCAAGAACATAACTACCAGAAATAACCACACTCAACCGTATGATATTGGAAAATGGTGGGAAAGTCTAGCTATCCAAATTCTATTTTCACCTTTCCACCAAGAATTTTATTCCAAATGAAAAATGTAGTATCCAAGTACCTTTAGAAAAGAGTTGGAGCTCAAGATAGAAAAAGAGAGAGTGAGAGCATCTAACCCTGGACGTGAGCTCAGTTCTCCAGCCATGGTATCAAAAAATGTACATATGTGGTTCTTGAGCCCCTATATCCCTGTCTCATGGGTAATAGTAGTTCCATGAGCACTTCTGATAGTAAAATTCCAGCAACCGCAGACCTTTAACCTCATGGTGTTCCATTAGTAAATTCTGGAAATTCTAATGACCTAGCAATCAGAAAAAAGAGGGTGCACCACAGCATCCAGAAAGGGTTTCCTGCAAGATATAGGCACTTAACCTCCGCTGTCTTCTCCTTCCTTATTTTTGTTGGTATTGAATTCATAACATGTAACATTTTGAAAATGTTTGCCAAGTTCAGGAAATAGCTAGCTGTTTTTCTTTATTACTGATTCAGAGTCAGGACATAGAGTGGGGTCTCCATTTGCCTTAAAGTCTCCACAGGCTCTGACATTGCTCTTTAGTCCTTGCTCCAAATCTACTGCCTTGGCTGCTAATCCTCATTTTAGATTCATTTCTGTCCTCGTCAGTAAGAGAAAAGTCACTGCACATATGAGATCTCCTAAGAACAGGTGTCCCATTACATCCTCATTTTGTTAAACATCATTTGCACTAGGAGGAAGTTGCAGTGTAATAAAAGGCAAAGTGGATTTTTTACTGTAGTGGAATTCTTAATATAGTTTCAATTCAATTATAATTTTTAGTTCTGTGGATAGCCTTCACGGCAAATTCTATTTCCCATGAGGTATCAATCTGGAGCTTTTCATGTTGCTATAATTGATCTTTCATAACCACCTACACAGAATTTATTGGGTTGGAAACTTGTTAGACCTGCTAATTCCTGGGCTTTATACCAATCCTATAGAATCAGAATCCCTGATGGAGTCAAATGGGGGAAGAGGGAGACCTAGTAATCTGAATTTTAAGAAGTTTCTCAGGTGACTGGAAGTTTTGGTTAATAAAGTAAAATAATCTTTGAGAGAATTTAATTTGGCTCATCATTCTACCAGATACTCATTATTTGACTAAAAAGCAACACTTTCATTAGTGAGAATTTGTAGAATATGAATCCATCTATGTNCTCAGGTGACTGGAAGTTTTGGTTAATAAAGTAAAATAATCTTTGAGAGAATTTAATTTGGCTCATCATTCTACCAGATACTCATTATTTGACTAAAAAGCAACACTTTCATTAGTGAGAATTTGTAGAATATGAATCCATCTATGTTGAATAGATATTATAACTGATAATTTAAAATTCTGTTTAAAATTCTTAGATAAGCATTTCTGTTTATAAATACTTGCACATAAAATAAGTTTATAAAAATGTATCTTTATGCAAGCTTGCCTTTTATCCAACTCTTTTTTTTAATAGAAATCTTCAACTTAAGAATTTATATCAATTTTCTCAAGAAAAACACCCCAACAAATCAAAAACAAATATGCACTAAGGCTAGATTAATATTTTCTTAGAAATCCTACACCAGAAAATAAGGAATACTACAGGTGCAAAACACATTTAGTTCTTTACAAACTCCTCTCATTTAAACAGTTTTTGCATAACTGTTCACTTAACTTTTCCCTATATTCCTAAACCTAACATGTTTCTTGATAGTTATTCACACCTGGAGTTTTTAATCTTCATCTTTGGAAAAACTGTCTTATGATTGTATTGAAAATGCAAATTTATAATAAAGTACAAGAGATTTTAGTATTTTAAAAAGGAGTTTAAGACTCATGATACTAAATGCCATGTTGTAAAATATAAGGGGTGACATTTTCCATTTTTTACACATCAGAGAAATAGNATTTCTTGGAAAAACTGTCTTATGATTGTATTGAAAATGCAAATTTATAATAAAGTACAAGAGATTTTAGTATTTTAAAAAGGAGTTTAAGACTCATGATACTAAATGCCATGTTGTAAAATATAAGGGGTGACATTTTCCATTTTTTACACATCAGAGAAATAGTATATGTAATTATAATTTGATGTTATATAAATTAGTTATACATTTATTCTTTCTTTTATAACTTATCAAAGAACTATCAGATAGCATCTGTCAATGTAAATGTCATTTAAATTATTTTCTTATTTAGTTATTCTTATCTAAAATTCTTAGAAAAGTATTTAATTGTAGCTTATTTAGAATAGCCACTAGCTGTGCCTGTACATGAACATTTCTCTGTCACATCATTTATTTAACATTATTTTGTGAATTTCAATGCTAGCAATTTTGGAGTTTATGATTTAGATTTTAAAATATAGAATAAGGATGATTCTGCAAGTGGACAAGAATAGTTACTCAAATACTGTTTTTATAAACATCTAGATGGTTCACATTATATTACCAGTATCAGGTAGTAGCACTTTGTAAATATTTGTTTAGTGAATGAATGAGCTGGGCAGGACACATGTGCGTGCATGCACACACACACACACACACACACACACACACACAAGGTCTGATTAGTCTGACTATAAAGTAAATGAGAATATTCTATTTGTCCTGTTTAAGTTAATTGTAGAGTTTCATAGTTTATTTTTTCCATATGTATGTCATATGTGTGATGACCTCAGTATATATTTAAATGGATGCTTTGATGTTAGCACTGTTGCTTGTAATTAGTTAAGTGAATTGAAATGAACATACCGAAGTGCCAAATGAGAATACTATGAAAATGCCCTTTTTGTAAAAAAGAAAATATTTCTACAGCTACATTTAGTTTAACTATGTCTATTAGAAGTTCTGTTAATTGTTGATTATTAATGTTGATTTAGTCAATCTACAAGTATAAGAGATATATGATACATCTCTGTCACATAACATATAGATATATATTACACACAATTACCATGTTGAAAATTTGTAGTAGTACATTATCAATATGTTAAGTTGCAAACAAAAGCATACCTTTATGTTCTGTACAACTTGGGACACTGTTGAGAGCCACCCTATGATTTGTTACATGAGCTCAGATTTTCTTTAGTTAACGCTAGTCAAAACCACATTTTGGAGGAATTGTGAGGGCACTTCATGTTAAAAAATATCCAAGATAGAGTAATAAAAACAAAATAACTGCAGGCCCTTTTAATTTGTAAATTCTTTAAACATCTGATTATTCTGGAAAAAAATTACATATGTACTTATTCCCTAGGCATCTGTGCATTTTATTATAACATATTTACCTGTATATGTGCTTATAAGATTACTAGGCTTATTTTTCCCCTAGAAAACCTTAATTAACATCCATATGTTAAAGGAAACATTCTTAGAATTTCTTTGAAAAGGTTAGAGTTCATAAGTTCCCCAAAATGCTTTCTTTTAAAGCTAATTTTTGCTTAAATTTTAAAAAGTTATGATGAGTTATAGACAAGGTAGTCTTTCATTTAAAAAAATAAAGAACAAAAGGGTAAAAATTGCTGAAAATGTGAATACCACATTCTTATTCACATCACTTTAATAATTTATTGAGTGCAGGGCCAACAATATGAAATTTTCATGTATGAGTATCATCTGACCTCATATAAAAGTAACACATGAAAAATAAGGGCAGAGATAAATCACAAATACCAGTAATTCTTGGCAAGAGTTCTCTCAATTATAATAAAGTGCTATTTATAAAGAAAATAAGTATTTGGGGGTTTAGAAACTAAACAATTTTATTATGGAATTATTGAAACTTCAGAATCACGTTACAAAAGCCAAAAGTGGATGACAGGAAATAATCATTACTGCTTTAACTTCACTTGGGACTAAAAAGTAGGGAAAATCATTGTAAAATCCTATTTTTCTCCTTTATATTCAAGGTCACTAGTAAAGAATTTGTGTTTAGCATAAATTGAACAATCTTAAGGCAGTTTCAAAAATATTGTTCAGGACCTCACCTCAGGTGCTTATTCTGAACCTAGTCTCTAAGTCTCAGGAAGGGATTTTATCCCAGTTGTTGGTGTTTTCAGAAATGCTGGTAAGAGAGAGAGAGAGAAGGAAAAAAAGACAACCCTGGGGCATAAAGGAAAGGGTATGTTGAGGGACAGAGAAACAAAAGATTTACATTAATACTGATGTTTAAAGTTACTTCCAAAGGGCTTAATTTTAAAAATAATAAGTTCACAAACACATTTGACTATATCTATTTTATCTCCTAGGAAGAATTTAAAGGAGGGAAAAACCTCAGTGGCTCTCCTTTTATTATTGGTGGTGCCGGAAAGATAAGACTTAGAGACTCCTTGTGGCTCATCTGATTCTGTGAATCTGTAATATAAATATATCATAATAGACTTCCACAGAGGTGCTGGATTCCTCTTCCAGCCAGCAAAGGACATTTTTACAAACCCTCAAAAATGTTTTAGTACATCATTAAATTTTGCATGTAATAGGTTCCCTGCGCCTGTCATAATCCCCAGACTGTACTCAGTTTTCACCCTCCTTTCAGATGGAAACAAAGGTGGGAGGGCGTTTGACAGGGTATGCTCCCTCTGTTTTAGGAGGTGGGCTGATCCAGGGTTTTCTGACCTTATTATTGTGATCTTCAACTTAGTCCTCCATCACCCTGCATTTAGTCCTCCCTGGAGGCCATTTTTTCTGCCCTCTTTGTCCCCAAGGAACAAAAGTACATAGCCCAAAGTACAAAGCCATATAAAATGAAAAAGAAGAGTAATAATAATAATGATCTTTTCTTTAAAAAGGGCTGTGATAATCGGTGCAGCAGACATCAGATTAAATGCTGGGCAGATGCCCGAAAGAGTACCACTGTGCCACTGCCTTCTGCGAGAAGGTCAAGCCCCTGCCACCCTCTCAGGTCTTCCAGGAGATGAATGAAGTGCATTTGGGATGAGGAGCATGGCTTCCATTTCTTACAGTCACCTTTTCCATGCCATGTAAAATGTGTTTCTCAGCCCACCCTCACCTCTTTGTTTCAGCATTCTCATGGATGAAAGCGTGTATTTATAGTACTTATTTCATAGGGATATTGAAATGATTAAATATTCTTATAAGACTTACCACAGCACCTGGCATATAGTGGTCAAATATTGTTTAGCTGTGATGATCATGATGATGATGAAGAGGAGGAGGAGGAATTGAGATGACAATTACATTTGAGGGTAAAATGCTGTTAGAGATGTTCTAGGTCAGCCATTTAATAGAGACTTACAGAAGCAGGAAAGAGTGAGTGAGGTTCATTTAGCAGTGCCTCTCTAGAGACTGACGCTGGTGGACAACCGTAACCTTCCTCTTGTGCCTGTTTTGAGTAGCTGTTAGAGTAAATAGGTAAGGCATGAGTGCTCTCTCTCTACCTCTCACAAGGTTGACTGGAGTCTATTTTTTCCTGGTCTCATTATAAGATTTCTGTGTCCAGTTCATTGCTATGGATTCATTCCTTCTATCTCAGTGAATCTTGACCTCCAGTCATTTCTTTTACATGTCAGTGGGATTTTTTTTTTTCAGCTATTGTTGGTTTGGGGATGCTATTATTGAAATGGCTGGCTTAATATTTGAAAACCACATAAAACCATGTCATAATGGAATTAATATATGTAATGAAAAGTAGTTTGAGGATCATGTTTTATAGATTTTGAATGTNTTCCTGGTCTCATTATAAGATTTCTGTGTCCAGTTCATTGCTATGGATTCATTCCTTCTATCTCAGTGAATCTTGACCTCCAGTCATTTCTTTTACATGTCAGTGGGATTTTTTTTTTTCAGCTATTGTTGGTTTGGGGATGCTATTATTGAAATGGCTGGCTTAATATTTGAAAACCACATAAAACCATGTCATAATGGAATTAATATATGTAATGAAAAGTAGTTTGAGGATCATGTTTTATAGATTTTGAATGTAGATTGTAATGTATTTTTAGATAGTCTCTATTTGGTACTCAGGGCTAGTGGCAGTTTAAGGAAGAATCAGTAGTTGAACACATCATGTTGATGAAATTTTGTGGCAAATAAACTGAGTTGGTTTCATTTTCACAGTAATATGTTTGTTCCTCAGGCTATTTAATCTGTTCTGTATTCAAAGGCAAATGAGTTTCTGGTCATAAGGCAAAATGCAGCAGCATTTTTTTTTTTAATATTGACAGTATTAGTTCTGGTGCTTTTCATTTTCAAAATATATAAAAATAAGAAATGGAAGCTTTTTGCAATAGGTTCATCATCACTAATACTTAATTTCAAGATTTTTGCCATTTTCTGTCCTCTGATGTTTGTCATCTTGGAAGAAAAGGAAACATCATTTCAGATATTACAAAATATGTTTCTTTTCTGCACATATTAAAGGTCTTTTGTATAAAGTAGTAATGGAATATGCTTGAAGTGATCAAAATTTAATGGCCCATAGAGCATTTGTAAGCCAGAAGCTTTAGGATGAAATGCAAACAGCATTAAATGTCTAAATTTATTTTCTTCCAGACTTTCATCTTGCAGTGATTTTCTGCAAGAATGGTATTAGGGTCATATTGGAAACAGTTAATAGACGCTATAATAGATAATAACTGACTCTGTAATTAGTCATTTTAAGACAGAGGTTCTCTTTGAGCCACTGATAAGAATTGAATTGTGTCACTACATCATGTTTTCATTCAGCTGTCACAACCCAGCAATCCATATTCATAGACTCCCAGTGCTAAGCTCATTGCCAATTTAACACAGATGTGAGAGAGATATGTACAACCTCCTCAGCCTTTTGATCCTTTCTTATTTTTCATTTGAGGAAATGGCAGAGTAGCTTCAGAGTGAGGATAAGAGTGTCTTAGTGACAAAATTATGAGAAGATTAATTTGGTATATACATAAAATATGTATATATACAGACATATGCACACACAAAGTATATATATATGTATATATATATGCAAAATAACCACTTTTATGGTTAAATATAAAATTCAACCAGAGATTTCTTAGATATTTCTGATTTTTTGAGTACTATAAAAATACTGCATTAATTTTTGTTTTTGTTTTCTTTCAGGAATAACTTCTACTTTCATATTCCTGAATGAATAGCACTGGTCCTTTTTTTTTCTGTAGAAGAGATAGAGATTTCACAATTTTAGTTACATTGGCTATACTATATTCTCAGTTATATTTTATTTTTATGTTGCTTTATGTTGTAACAAGGGCTTCCCAGGTGGCTCAGTGCATAAAGAATCTACCTGCAATTCAAGAGATGCAGGTTTGATCCCTGGGTCAGAACGATCTCCTGGAATAAGGCATAGCAACATACTGCAGTGTTTTTGCTTGGAGAATTCCATAGACAGAGGATCCTGATGGGCTATAGTCCATAGGGTCAGAAAGAGTCAGACACGACTGAAGCAACTGAGTGCACACCCACAATGATGTAACAAATGTTTCTGTATGGTTGATTTTTTAAAAACTATTTAATTTTTTAAAGTATATGTAATTTTTAAAGGTTACTTTCCATTTATAGTTATTACAAAATATAGGCCGTATTTCCTGTATTGTTCAATACATTCTTGAGCCCGTCTTATACACAGTAGTTTTTACCTTCCATGCCCCTCATCCCTGTAATGCCACTCCCTGACTGGTAACCACTAGTTTACTCTCTGTGTCTATAAGTTTGTTTCTTTTATGTTATATTCTCTAGTTTGTTGAAGGTTACACATATAAGTGATATCATACAGTATTTATCTTTCTCTGACTTACTTTGCTTAGCATAATGCCCTCTAGGTCCATCTGTGTTGCTGCAAATGGCAACATTTTGTTCTTTTTTATGGTTGAGTAGTATTCCATTGTGTACAGCATTTTCTTTATCCATTCATCTGTCAGTGAGCACTTAGGTTGTCTCCGTGTCTTGGCAATTGTAAATAATGCTCCTATGAACATTGAGGTGCATGTATCTTTTCATATAGGTGTTTATTTTTCTTTCAGATATTTCATGGTTGAATTTTTTTATTTTTTTGCTAATCCAATAACAGAAAAATTTATTTAAAAGCACAGGAAAGAGATTTAAAAAATAAAAATCTGGACAGAATGTCCAAATAATTTTGATAGCATATATTATTATCTCCCTTTTTTAAGGAATAGGGTCAATTACCTAACTTTCCATAGTTAAGTTGCATTATGATGCCATAAGATTAAAGAAATTGGATGGTTGAATTTAACAAACATCTGTTGAATTTAACAAACATCTTCCTCTGGGCCAGGCTCTGTGGAAGTTAGAATTTTTCAAGTATTCCGTGTTACTAGACCCCTCTCACTGGGGTCAGTGAGAGGAGAGAGGAGCTTTCCCTAGGAAGTCAGAAGAGCCTTCATGAGAGAGATATCTTTTGAACCTGTCCCTGAAGAATGGATAGAATTTCAGCAAAAGGAAACCAGGAAAGTAACTCTTGGTGAAGGTACCCTTTACAGAAAGGCACGGAAACAGGTTAGTTAAGAACATGTCCTAGTTGAAGTGGATCAAAGGATATTTGCAGCTAAAATGGCGAAAATTGACTGTAGAGACTGGTTATGGCCACAACATGAAGTACTTTGAAATCACACTAAATATAAGATTTTAATCTGTGGATGATAGGGAGCTAGAGATGTTTGTTAAACAAGGGTGTTATGTGATCTGCTTTCTGATTATAGGTAATAATATACTTGCTTTATTTTTTCCCTAAAATGTACTGGTAACTTCAAAATTCTACTTACAGTCCATATTATTTATATTGCTTTTTTCCCCCTGTAGTTAAAGTGGCTATTTCTCCATGCAGCAGTTTTTAATGAAAATATTAAAAGATAAAAAAGTTGACTCCAAGGTAAAAAGTCTTCTAGAAAAGAATTTTATAAAATTATCATGAACATTTGTAAAACCATGAAAATAAGTAGATCATAGTGTTAGTTAGTGTTAGTCGCTCAGTCGTGTCCAACTCTTTGCGACCCCATGGACTGCAGCCCACCAGGCTCCTCTGTCAATGAGATTTTCCAGGCAAGGATACTGGAGTGGGTTGCCGTTTCCTTCTCCAAAGTAGATCATAAGGCAGACTGAATTGTTTAAATGTGTTTACCTATGTAAACCATTAAGTTATTATCATGATTTTTATATAAACCATTGACCCCTCAGTATCTGGAGAAAGAGAGTCCAAGGCAGAGAGGAAAGAGCTAGGACAAAGGCTTGATATATGTGGTTACAGCAAGGAGGCTAGCATACCTGGAGTGGGGTGAGCCAGGAGGAGAGCAGAAGGTGATGAGAACAGAGAGGGAACAGTGACAGATCGCATATGACCTTGTAGGCCACTATAAAGACATTGATTGAGAGCATTGGAGAGTTCTAAGCCCTGGAGTGATGTGACTGGAAGTCTTAAAAGAATTCCTCTGACTCTTATACTGGGAAGATACTACAGAGAAGGATAGAACCAGGAAGACCAGATTAATGTCTAATGCAACAATGGGAGAGATGATGGTAGCTCAAAACAGTGTGGTAAGTGGTCAGATTCTGGATATGATCTGAAGGCAGAACAACATGATTTACTGATGGGCTGCATTCAGAGTATGGGAGAAGGTGGTTCCAAAATTAACTTAGAGTGTTTTGGCCTAAGCAGCAGGAACAATGGTGTTGCCATCAGCAGAGTTGAGAAAGGCTGCAGGAAAAGCAGTTTTGGGGGGTGGGTTGGGTTTTTGGTTTTGGTCCTGTTGAAGTTGAGATGTCTCACAGACCTCTGAGTGGGAGTATTGAGTATACGTATTAAGCAGTATGTGTATGTGTATACAGAGAGAGAATGTATAAAGAGGTTTGGACTGGAGATAGAAATTTGAGAGTAGTCAGCTTATGGATGGTATATAAAGTCAAGAGTCTCTAAGAGTAGTGTTTTTCTTATGATTTTTTTTCTAAGTCATTTAATATTTAGAAATGACGTCTTGCATATTTAGCAAGGAAGGGGGCAGCAGAGGGTGAGATGGTTAGGAACCATCACTGAATCAATGGACATAAATTTGAGCAAACTCCAGGAGATAGTGGAGGAGAGGGGAGCCTGGCATGCTGCAATCTGTGAGGTCACAAGGAGTTGGACATGCCTTAGCTGAACAAGAACAACTCACATGACGTTACCAAGTAATAGATGTTTACATCACTACTAGAAATAGAATCAAGTAGAGATAAAAACTTAGTCAGTCTGAGCATAGCAAATTAATGATACTGGAAATTAAGTACAGTTCTCTTAGTCATGGACTGTTTTTACTAGACCTGGCTGCTTCAGCACCCAAGAATCTAAGTAAAGAAAAGGACTAATCTGACATAGGCTTCCTGTGTGGTGTGTGGAAAAATTAAGATCAGAATTTGCTTCATCCTCAGATCTAAAGAGGCACTGGGTGGAGGTTAAGAGGGGAGTTCTGGCAAGGATTAACGATCTGAATTGATATCTAAGGGGCAGAACAGACTGTGGCCATGCTCAGTAATCACATGAGTCACAGACCACCTAGACAGCTTCCTCGATGCACGTCTCTAAGGGACTGAAACTTCCCTAGATATATACAAGCCATCAATAAACTGAATTTATCAATTGTCACAGCAGGCATGGCAGGGCTTATGTTTTTCTGGGAGAAGCATAGCTGTTTGAGGCCAGAAATGAATAATTGAGAGCAGTGGAAGAAAGATTGAGAGCTGCCATGCATCGTTCTTTTCTGTCTTAGCCACTTCTCTGAGAGTGTTCAGCTTCTGTTCTAAGTTAACATGAACAGATGTTTTGGAAAGGAAGATAAAGGAATAACAAGCTGGGGATGCTATTTATCTTGGGCCCACTTGCAGTCACAGTTCAGACTTGAGTGAACTTTGGTCGCAAATGAAGTAGGGTACATGGAGAACCCTTGCAGGCAGCAGGACTCAGATGTGGGCAGTCCAGTGATTAGGCACACCCAGGCATCTAGCGAGGGAGATGCCAGGATGTCTGTACAGGAGTCCAGCTCTCAGGAAGGGAAGAGCAAAGCAGGGCTTTCAGGTCTACAAAAGGGCAGGGAAAAGTAACTCACTTTTACTGATTCATTACTATATGCATGATGGTGTGTTAATGATCTGGATACATTGATAGGTAATAAACATTTGCCTTTATTTTTTACAGTAAACCTGATAGTATTATCATTCCTTTTTGTATATGGATATCTATGACTTTGAGCAAACTCCGGGAGATAGTGAAGGACAGGGAAGCCTGATGTGCTGCAGTCCCTGGAGTTGCAAAGAGTCAGACATGACTTAGTGACTGAACAGCAACAGTCAGTGACTCACCCCAGGATCACACATGGGACAAGGTAGAGACAGCGTGAGACTCAAATTATTTTTGCCTCAATCCCCAAACCAAAAGCCCTTACATTTTTCAGAATCTTGGGAATAGGAACCAGAATAGAAGCATAAGGAAATGGAGAGAAATCCGCAGTGGCTGTGCTTGTGCATTAACACCAGATAGGTGCCATCTTTCTGGACTGGAGTGGAGTGGATTGAGAGGCAGTAGGTAAAAGCAGGATCCTGTGAATCCACACTGAGGCTCCACGGGCTGTGAAGGATGACCTGAGACAACAGTATTTGAGTCCTGTGGTTAGTATAGGCAACTTAACAGGAAGTGACTTAATTCTAAAACTCCTAGATGGGAGGGACGTTTAAGAACCTTTTTTATCTCAGGAAACTGAAGGCTGAAGGCATCAGTAGAACCAGTTGTGGGAATCTGGGGTAAGCAAAACAGATGGCTGACAACTAAGCTGTGATTCTATAAATGAGGAAATTTAGACTCTGAGAGGCAAAGTGGTTTTGCTGAAGAACAGGTAGCAGCATATGAGGGCCCAGGAAGCAGATCTCATCCGTTATCTGGCCTAGGTTTTAACCAACATGCCATGGGGGATACCTCCTGGCTGCCTTTGGCCTTCTTCCTTTCTGGTCAACAGTGATATTGACTCCTATAGCTTTCATTTTGTTTTTGAAATACTCCTAATACATGTGAATAATGTGGGAAAGAGGTTACTGAACAAAAGTTTGGCCACAGCCAGTTTGCAACTGTGGGATCCAGTTGGGCAGGGGGGTGGGGGCAGAGAGGCAGAGAAAAAAGTGGGAGAGAAGCCAGATAAACAGCATCAAAAAGTTTAGATGTTATCAAATGGTCCTGGGCAAGGTTCCTCATTGCTCCATGCCACAGATTCCTCACTTGTATTCTGGGAATAGTAACAGTACCCCTCTACAGTGATGTTTTGATAATGAAATGAGATAATGCATATAAGCTACTTATCTTAGTGCCCCGCTGAATGGTTTTCATGTGGTTTACATGCCAGCACTCAAATCTGACTAAAGAATATGGCGACGATTTACTTCAACATCCAGTGCCGTTTTAGGAGTAGTGTGTTGTTAGGCTCTTCTGTTGATACGTGTGTTTTATGTGTGTTTTATGATATGGATGTTTCAAACCATTTTGCTCTACTCACTGGATTTCCTGGAGTTTAATTTAAACATTCTCATCACAGTTAATGCGACTCTGGTCATTCTCCTTACTGTCAGCAAGCATGATTTCAGTCTTACACTGTGTACTGCCACAATAATAATACCTTCTCTTGGCTGCTTCCTACAAATGACTTCATCTTGGTATAATAAAAGCAATGCAGGAGAAAAAATTATTTTCAAGGAGGAAATTATGACCAACTTTTAGGGTGGTGAGCAAGATACAATTTTAAGAAGCCAAACCTAAGTAGTGTACAGATACAGTTTTAACCCTTTTTTCCTCAGGAACATCCTGATTTTCTGATTATGAAACCATTTGGACTCTTGTAGACTTTGTTCTAAAACTTGAGGCATGCAGTGGTCTTCTTTTCTTGTTCTCAAAAGGAAAAGGGCTGACTGTCTTCATGCAAATGAGCCTGTTTTTGTTAAAGACTTCATCTATGAAACACAGACTAACAATAAGAAGTGCAGCACAACTTACTGTTCTGCTTTCAGCTGATGTAAGATTGTTTCCCACAGTATGGAATATTTTAAAAAATAAGAGTGTTTCATCACAATGCCAAAACTCCAGCAGTGCCTGTGACTGCCTTCAGGGGTGGTGGTGAAGGTGGGAAACCGACTGTTCAGTACCACATTATTTTCTGATGAGTTTGCACATAGCTAGGGAAAGTGTAAATGAATGCGGAAAGATGGGGCTGATGCGCTAAATTTAGGACCAGTGATTACAGACATTGGAGTTCTGAGTTTCTTTTTGCTCGTATGTAATTTCTGATATTAAGGAAATACTAAGTAGGGATAGTATAAAAATAATTTGTTAATAATGAGTAAAGACTGTTTTGACAGTGACTAACACTTCAGAAATGTATCTCATTATTCTGACTGTATTAATTGAGGTTTCTTTTTTCCCCTGTGTTTCAGTGACAATTTCGACAAGCACCTTCTTTGACGGCTTGCTGGTGACTGGACTGTACACATCTACCAGTGTTCAGGCTTCACAGAGCATTGGAGGGTCTAATGCATTTGGGTTTGGTAAGCTATATTTTACACAGTTGTAGGTCTTATTTTTGAAATATCAAAAAGTATTTGACATTTATTATTTCAGAGAAAATAATCTGAAGTGATTTTTGTATGTTTGCTTAAAGTTAAGTGAGTTGAAGTAAATCATAAATATGCAACCAACCATGAGTTTGGTGTGATGGCCATTCTATTCCTCTTTCTGTGTACTGCTGCTATTATACTTGGTCCTGTGGGATTTGAGTGGATTCCTGTGTTCTGTCATTTAGGTTGATGGAATTGGAATTCATTCTGATGCCCATGCATTTATTCAGTAACCTGTTTTTTATAAACAGTTCTTAAAATCTTGGAGTGGGTGACAAGTGTCATATTGTTTGGCAAGTAAGCATCATACACAGTGAAAGATAGCAATAATTGTTGAAACCATTGCATTCTCTGAGGATTCATAAAATAATGTGATTTAATATTTAAAATACTTATATGGAGCCTTTGTCCTTAACCCAGAGACCTGGAAGTTTACTTAAGTGGAGGCAGAAGGCTATGAGATGGTCACTGATCACAGAGGGTTCTAGATTTGGAAATCTGTAGTTTACCCATAACTTGATTAACATGCCAATCTGAAATTCAGTAGACCCTTTATAGCATCAAAAATGCAAATTTGCTGTATCAATTTATGTAAGACATGAAATCTTTGATCCTACTCTGAGATTAGAAAACTGTATGAGATTTCCTCCATTAATGTGAGAAAGAATTTTTTTATGTAAGGCAGCCACGTGTTCAATGTTTTCTTTTTCCTAGGGTATTTATTAAATAAATAAATTTTACCTATTTTTGATATATGAAGGAGCATCCCCCTCTATGTTGAGTCCCAGCAGAGCTCTGCCCAGATGCATTACTGCTTGATGTCAGAGTAATAATGTTGAGGCTGCAGTGGTACCCTGCTGACCTAAGATGAGGTTCACAGCCTCAGGGTAAAAAAACCATTTAATCTAGGGTAAAGAAGTCATTTAATCATCTTGTTAAAATTATCTGACATTGAGAATTTGCCCTATTTTTAAACCCAGATAAGCTTTTATAATCTGTTGGTTACAACTTTTAAGGTCTAACTAATCCTTCAGAAAAAATAAAATTCTCTTAAGTCTAAAAATTCCACTTTTTTATTCCCATCCTTACTGTGCTCTGTAGAAGTGAGAGGTCAGTTATAATCATATATATATATAATATGTGTACCTGCTGCTGCTGCTAAGTTGCTTCAGTCGTGTCCGACTCTGTGCCACCCCATAAATGTGTACCTAAATATATGCTATACTGTGTGTTATGTTATGTAGAATTTCAAGTAGGGTCACCAGATTTAACAAATAAAAATGTACAGGATACTGGCTAAATTTAAATTTTAGATAAAAAACAGTTTTAGGATAAATATGCCGTGTTTGGGATAAGATGTCCTGGGTTCTGCCTTAACCCAGTTGAATGGCTTTGGTTCCCGGGTGATTTTACTGTTTATCCAGGGTTGAGAACCACTGTACTGGATCAGTCCAGGGTCCACACCTTCAGCATCCCTGGGAACTTGTAACTAGAGAGTTCCCTGGCCTTACTCCAGACTCAGTGAATTAGATACTGTGGGCGGTGAGACAGTGTTCAGTTTTTTAATAAGCAATTGAGGTGATTTTGATACCTACTAAATTTTGAGAACCACTCGTCTACATTAATTAAATGGGAGAGACATTATTTAAATGACCATATAAATATGTAATAGTAAATCTTGCTAAGGGCTAGCTAGGAATGTACTGAGTGCTGGGAAAGGGTGTGACAGAGAAATGAAATCTAAACTGGAATAAAATGGCATGTAGTTAGGAAAAGCTTTCCTGGGGAAGTCGTACTGAGCTGAGATGTGAAGAATGAGAGGGAATTAGCTCCCTGTGGAAGGTGGGGCACGGCAGGCCTGAAGGAGAGAACAATAGATGCAAAGGCCTCAGGGTGGGAAGAGGCTGGCTGTGTTCTAGGAATGAAAAGAAAACCTTGGAGTGACTGACCTGCAACCAAGAGGGAAAGAGATGAGGCTGAATAGGAGACCAGGACCAGAGCATTCAGGAGCAGAGAATGCTTTGAGGGTCTCAGCTGAAGAGTGACTTGAACAGACTTTCCTTTTAAAGGGATCACTTTGTTGTCAGCATGGAGAACAAACTGTTAGGTCCAGGAGTGGATGCAAAGAGACTGTTCAATGGTTAAAGGTCTGATGTGACAGGGCAGGGAAAGAGTCCGGGTGCATACTGATATCAACCAAGCCTGGACCAGAAGGAGCATATGTGGGGGGTGTGGGTGAGGTAAGAGTGTGCACCGTGCAGTCAGGCAGACCTGCTCACAGATCCAAACCCCAGCCTTCATTAGTCATGTGCCTCAGCCTCGTTGCTTACTAAGCTTAATTTCCTCATCTATGAAATGCTGATGACAATGGCACCTGCTTCATAAGGTGTTGAGCAGTTGGCAAGGATGAAAGGAAGTGATAAAGCCCTCACCACATAGAAAATATTTAATAAAACTTGTTGTTCAGTCACTCAGTTGTGTCCAACTTTTTGCAAACCCATGGACTGCAGCATATCAGGCTTCCCTGTCAATTATAAATCTTGATACCTGAAGCAACTGCTATTCTCAGTTCAGGACTTTTATGTACTTCCTTTGGCTAGACCAGGGTGGGGTGAAGAAGAAGCATATACACAGAGAAACAGTTCTCACGTGGAATTAATTTGAGGATTATAGCTCCAGATGATTTGAGAGAACTTTGCTGATTGAAGTAACCATCATTTGCCAAGATGGAGGCTTTTAATGAAAAGAGTCATTAAGTATCATTTATAAGTATATTGTAAACATATACTGAAAGAATATATACAATGCATGTATCATATGCCTCAGATTTTAGCTAGTAAGCCAATGGAAAAACTAAGAATTGAAAATTGTTAGAAATGATTTAAGACACCTTGGCCTTAAGATATTTTCCATGGTGACTTTGAAAGCTTGTAAAAAGGCAGTTTCACTTGAATTAGAATGTATTTTGGTTTGGCTAAGTGGCATGTAGTCTTCCTATGACCTCCAGCCCTAATATATACAGGCTGAAGAGACTTCTGAACTTGAAGTCTATTGATGGTAGTTTGACCTCCATAATCAAATGCTCAGGTCTCCCACTGGTCACTTGGTGTTTTTATAGGACATGATTTTTATGTGAATGGATAGGTAATTGAGATCTTTTTTTAAGTTCCAGTAATATCCAAATAATTTTTTGTGTATTTATGTGATAGTGGTGAGTTACCTTAAAAACAAAATTTAATAAAATAACTTGAAAACTATCAGTTAATCTTTATAAATAATATAATAGAAAACAAGATTAAATGTCTTTTTAGATAAACGATCATTTTGGAAACAAAAGCACATTAAATTTTTGGTACTTATAGTCTATAATTTAAATAGAATGGAAAAGATTTCAGTAGGGTACAGATAAGAAAATAAAAGAACATAGAAGGTAAAATGTAACAGAATTGCTGCTTTTTAAAATAGTTTTGCAGCTATAGGAATCAGACTGAAATAATGTGGCAGTCTTTGATCTAGAACAAAAGAATTAATGAATACATAATCTATCATTAGGCTCTGACTTAAGGTGGCTCAGTCAGTAAAGAAACCACCTGCAGTGCAAGAGACCCAGGTTTGATCCCTAGGTTGGAAATATCTCCTGGAGAAGGGAATGGCAACCCACTCCAGTATTCTTGCTTGGAGAATTCCATGGACAGTGACTAACACTTTTAACTGATGAAATTTTAAGCAATTATGACTTATTTGCATTTTTCCAATATATTGTGGAATTAGTGTGTGATAAGCTTAGCTGGTAAAGAACCGCCTGCCAATACACGACTGAGTGACTGAGCACATATGCACATAAGTGGGAAAAAACGTCCAGAAGTACTTTTCTAGGCCCAGCTACATGTTTTACTTTGCGTTGCTTATCACAACTAGTTAAATGTGTGTGTATGCATGTGTGTGCTCAACTCTTTGTGACCTCCATGGATTACAGCCCACCAGGCTCCTCTGTCCACGGGGTTTTTCAGGCAGGGATGCTGGAGTGGGTTGCCATTTCCTTCTCCAGGGGATCTTCCTGATTCAGGAATCAAACCTACGTCTCCTGTATTAGCAGGTGGACTCTTAACCACTGAGCCACCTGAGAAGCCCTTTTTTCCGCTTATAGTTAATTTTAGTTGTACTAATTACACTAAAGTTATAGTCACTCTCTTTTGAATATAATATGTGTGTATGACCAGCCAAACTGAGGCCATAATTACTCTTAAGATATTGTTGTATAAATGTAATCCCTCTAGCATAACTACATATGCTTCTGTGTAAAACCAGAATTCTTTAAAATGTATGTCTCACTGACCCAAAATAGACAAATGCCTAATGGCCAGAAATACATGAAAACAATAGCTACACAAAAGCTGACTGTATACCAGTAACGCATGATTTGAAATACCTCATTTTGCTTGTCAATATAAGAAAACATGCTGCCCTAAGGAGGACTGATGTTTAATTATGGATATCTCTTTGTGTATCCCAGAAAAAAATGCTTCCCTCTTGTCTTTGGCACCGAATTCCAGCTCAATCATGTAAATCTTCAAGGCTCATTGTGGTTGCTAAATGAAAGGCTTTTTGAATATCCTTTCATACAAAATTGTTCCTTGTCCAGACACTGAAATTCATTTTACTCAATACTTAGTATTCTGGCTCTAAAAGCATATTGCTTAGTTTTTGGTGTTTTGGCTTTCTAAAACCTGAGAATCAGGTTTGCAGTTCTGATGAGTAGCAGCCACACTTCAAATTGTTAGACCCTGCATAAATTAAACTTTTGTTAGACCCTGCATAAATTGCTTTGTAATTCCTAGATAATTTTGCTCAGCTAATACATCAGCCATCTTAGTGGTTTTTCACTTAAGCTTTTATAATTTCCTTTGCTTTTAATTTATTTTTCAGTAAGACCCATTCTAGAATGACAAGATTTGATGAAATACAAGTTTGGGGAGAAAATGTAGTACTCAGATCCAATATGTGTTCTTGGATTCAGTCAATCATATCATGTTCTAACAGAGATTAAGCAAGTACCATAAAAATTTAATATTTTCAGTATTATCTTTAAGACATGGTATTAGAACTTTAGAACTTAATGATTTTATTCCCAGAGTGTTATGGCACTCTAGATGAATAGGGATAGATCTACAAAACAAAGTAAATATTTTAAGACTTCAAGTTTTAGTAAATCTTTTTTTTTTTTTATTTTTTTTTNGGGGTAAACAACACCTCTGAGTGATGGAGGGAAAAGTACCGAGAGGTAGAAAAGCAGTGGGCACTGAAACACCAGACCTGTGGGCAGTTCATGAACATACCAGAAAGATCCGCCTCCCCCAAAATGTAATTCAGGCCTTCCTCTCCTGTCTCCTCAAACTTCCCACATCCTTCAGGCTCAAGAACTTCTTCCTTGGTCGCAGTGAATATAGTGACTACTCGAATGTTTGTGCCAACAGAGAAGTAAAAGAGCCCAGTTAACAGAAAATAATGAAAGGTCCTGTCAAGTAACACACACAGTCGCGGCCTCTGTCCCTGCTCCGCAAAATGCTGCAGTAGGAGATATAGGCCCAGCAACCAGTTTTTGCTAGAAAATTATTAGGACAAATGAACGAGATTCAGACGGATACATAAAATCTGTTCATGTAGCATCACCTCTCAGAGCTTCTGTTCAAAGTCTGTAAAACAAGTGGTGGCTCGAAAAGCACCGGGTGGCAGTGAGGGGAGGGGTGGGAATGGGAAGAGCAACATGGAAGGGGAGCCAGGAGATACTGGTGCCACTCTCATTGCTAACTGTCTGCTTCCTGCCACGGGGGGCAGGGTTCAGAGACCATCTAAACTTTCTCTGTTGATAGAGGTTTTTCTACAGTGACGACAAAACGAGACCATTCAGTGTATACTGCATCAACTAGATTACATTAAACAGATACAGATGGATATTTCCTCTGTGTCTGACACTGTGTTGAGCACAGAGGACACGAAAATGAGTAAAACATCATCCCCATCTTGGAGATATTTACAATTTATTAAGAAAGTGTAAATAACTCTCTAAGAAATAAATCTACAAAGTACAGTACTAATAGTGTTCAAAGCAGAAATAATTAATCAAACCATTCATCCATCACTTATTTACTTAGATGCTTCGGGCCTGGAAAATTGTATCAGAATACTCTTAAAATTGATCTAAAAGCTCATCGATTATTTTCTTATTTGTTTTGTCTTTTTTCTAAAACCTTTCATTTCAGTGATAGACTGATAGCAATTTTTGGCATCTAAAACAGAGAGGTGGTCCTGAAAATAATGGATTAAAAGGCTTCAGATAGAAAAATAGATATCACAAAATGTGTGCACATTTCTATAATTCTACAAAATTTCTTTCAACCCTCTTCCAAACTAGCGTAAAACAAGCATTTAAATTAGATACAGAAAAGAACACTGACATCGATAAAACTGACAGCTGACAGAAGAGGAAGGAAGGGGTAAAAATGTTTGAAGCAAACAGAAGAGCTGAAGGATAGTCACTGAGACTCAGTTAGTGTATAGCCACAATCCCTTGAAGTTAGATTAAGGGCAGCATGGGGATTACCAGAAGAAACAGGTACACTGGCGTAAGTAAAAAGCATCAGGCAATAGCAAGGGAGGTGACAGGTAACAAGTTTAAAAATTTCAAATAGTGCAGTGGTCCTGGACCGCTCAGTGGGGACTGGCTACTCTACTCACCTTCATAATCCCTGGGAAATCACATCATTATGAAACTGTTTTCCATAATGGTGGCCCTGAGTCATCAAGGGAAACTTTAAATCCTGTTCAGTATTCTCTATTTTGAAAAGCAGGAAATGTCTGGGGGTGGGGGTGGGGCAGAAGACTGAGTAATCCATTTTAGAGGTTTTTAGGCAAGATTTCGGAGAAGGCAATGGCACCCCACTCCAGTATTCTTGCCTGGAAAATCCCATGGGCGGAGGAGCCTGGTAGGCTGCAGTCCATGGAGTCGCTAAGAGTCGGACACGACTGAGCGACTTCACTTTCACTTTTCACTTTCATGCATTGGAGAAGGAAATGACAACCCACTCCAGCGTTCTTGCCTGGAGAATCCCAGGGACAGAGGAGCCTGGTGGGCTGCCATCTGTGGGGTCGCACAGAGTCGGACATGACTGAAGCGACTTAGCAGCAGCAGCAGCAGGAAAGATTTGGTTGTGTAGACATTTACATTTTTCCGAGCAACTGACATCTCTCTGGTTAAACAAGAGTTTACCATATTTTGGATCGATAAAAATTTTAAAGAATTTTCTTTAATAAATACCACACATGTTAACATATAATTAGAAATGGCTAGTCAGAAAAATATGTTTTCCATATATCCCTAAAATTATTTTTAGGTATAAATGTGGCTTATACTGGGGAAAGCATTTTGTGTTGAATATGTATTGATGAGAGATGACAGGGAGAACATTGAAAGCAGTAAAACAACTTGAAGAATCTGCGGTGTTTTGGCACCTTTGCTAATGCTAGTATGAACTCACTGTGCCACCAGGTCTGTACTGCTCAGCACATGGCAGTCCAGTAAGTCAAGAGGCGCTGGGGCAAGGCAGAGTGACTTTATTCCGAAAGCCAGCAGATTGAGATGATGGTGGACGAGTGTCTCCACCTTGTCCTGGTTTGGATGCTAGTTTCTTTCACAGAACAAAGAAAGGGTGGTAAGGAGGTAAAGCAAAAAAGGCAGTAAATTGTTGCGAATATTTTCTGGTTCTGGCCAAGACTCTGGAAGGGATGTGTTAATTTCTTGCAGCCATTTACAGGTTGGCCAGGTCAGGATGTTTCCTGTGAGCTAAAAAGAGGTATTTTAACTTAACACTCAGGCATGGAGGCAGAACTCCCAGAGATGGACCATTATGTGTACTTCAAGCTATATATAGGCAACATCCCTTTGGTGATTAACTTGTTTTTTGTGTTAGTCCCTCAGTCATGTCTGACTCTTTGCGACCCCGTGGACTGTAGCCTGCCAGGCTCCTCTGTCCATGGGATTCCTCCAGGCAAAAATACTGGAGTGGGTTGCCATTTCCTTCTCCAGGGAATCTTCCCAACCCAGGGATTGAACCCGAGTCTCTGGCATTGCAGGTGGATTCTTTACCAGCTGAGCCACCAGGGAAGCCCTGTAGCAAAAGCAATAGATACAAAGGCTAAAGTGAGAGAAAGGGATCCAGTACGGAGTCAGACNCTCAGTCATGTCTGACTCTTTGCGACCCCGTGGACTGTAGCCTGCCAGGCTCCTCTGTCCATGGGATTCCTCCAGGCAAAAATACTGGAGTGGGTTGCCATTTCCTTCTCCAGGGAATCTTCCCAACCCAGGGATTGAACCCGAGTCTCTGGCATTGCAGGTGGATTCTTTACCAGCTGAGCCACCAGGGAAGCCCTGTAGCAAAAGCAATAGATACAAAGGCTAAAGTGAGAGAAAGGGATCCAGTACGGAGTCAGACTTGGTCTTCCCCATACCACTGCACAGGGTCTGTGGTGGAAAGAGGAGGTAGGTCCCCACAGGCGAGGCCCTGAGGTTTAGAGAACACGCCTCTAAATATCTCACTGTAACAGATGTGAAGACTACAGTATTTTACCCCAATATGCAAATCCTGTCCAGGCCCTGCGGAAGGGATATACCTCTGGGAATGGGAAATAAATCTGACAAGCAGGGGAGAGAAGACACCTAATTTTCAAAGAGCCTCGTTTTTCTGGGCTTTGACTTGGAGCTGTCTAGATACGCTTGAGGTGCTGTGTGAAGGAACACCTGGATGAAAGCAGAAGCTGCTGTCTTGAGGCAGGAAGGTAGGGACATAAGCCCAAACATACCCTTGGGTCTTACAAGGATAAGCAAGTCTCGTCTAATGAGCTCAAGTTCTTTGTTACAGGTGGGTTCTGTTTGCCTGAATAACTGTGGAAACTTTGTAGAGTCTTCCCTAAACATTACAGCCTCTTCTCAAGTGGTCATCCAGTTCACGCCGTAAATAACCATGATGGATGACTTCCTAGGCTTAGAGAATCGTTTAGAAGGTAGTCACTGTGAAGTTAATTCACCTCACATGAGTAAGACCTTCATTTGTGGTTTACCAGAGGATCTCACTTATAATCATTCTTCTTCTTGCTCTTTGTGGAATCATGCCTTTTCTGTTTTTTCTAGTTCTGCTCCACACCAATCAAGGAACATTTAAGTTAGAATATGTGGAGGCTGATTATAATATCCACTTGGTAGATTTTCCAGGACGTTTTCTCATCCATTAGTCATTCAAATTTTAACACCTGCACCAGAGGCTGAGTGGGAAGGGAAAGGTGTTAACAAAGATAGAAATGACTAATGGACCAGAATTTTTTAAAAAACAAAATTATAGGCATGGGATTACCTTAAATTATCACCTATCTTATGTGTGTTTATGGAAATTTACTAGTGTATTGGTCATCACTAAATATATCTAAAAGATAGTCATGCTGGAACATAACTCAGATGTACCACTATTTCCCACCAAGAGACATGCAGGGTTTTCCCACAATCCTTGTCTCAGCTGCCTGCCTTAATGGAATTCCCACTCCTTTGGTCTGGTTTTGGGAGTTAGGACATCATTTTTGTCTACTGGCTTCTGTGGTATTNGTGCACACAAGCTCCCAATCCCGAGTCCCCCTCCCACCTCCCACCCCACAACGTCTCTCTGGATCATCTAGTTACCACTTAATAAAAATGTGTACTTTACCAGTAGATGTAGATCATATCTTTCATTTCCAGAACACAAGTTTTTGTTACTGCTTTGTTTCATTGTAACTAAGAATAAAAATCTAAGGTCTATTTGAGCTAAGTTTTGGTTATCCTTCCCATCAAAACTAAGTAGAACTTTTTGCAAATTTGTAATTATCACCAAAACCTCTGCATCCCTGGACATTAGCTACAGTTGTTTTGGATATCATATCTGTATGAGTTTGAGACACACATGTGTTATGAATACATGCAAATGTTTAGGCTGTAATATCTGTAAAGAAGGGGCAGCCACTAACAACTTCATTAAGTAGTGTCTTATATATTGTGATATTTGTTTACTAGCTGCAATCAAGTTTAACTACTCAGATGATCTTGTTAAATTTATTTTTTCTGTCCCTTTACAGAGAAATATGTTGTAACATACATAAGAAATTTTAAACACATTGAGGGACTGAAAGCATGACCTTTTTTGGGGTATGGTAAATGAGCTATAATATAATTGAGAAGAAGACTTTAATTAAACAAATTACTGTAGTCTTGGTGGCTCAGTCCATAAAGAATCACCTGCAATGCAGAGACATGGGTTTGATCCCTGGGTTGGGAAGATCTCCCAGAGAAGGAAACGGAGATCTACTCCAGTATTCTTGCCTCTTGGAGAAGGCAATGGCACCCCACTCTAGTACTCTTGCCTAGAAAATCCCAGGGACAGAGGAGCCTGTTAGGCTGCCGTCTATGGGGTCGCACAGAGTCGAACACAACTGAAGCGACTTAGCAGCAGCAGCAGCCGCATTCTTGCCTCTGGGAAATCCCAGGGACAAAGGAGCCTGGTGGATTATAATCCATGGGGTCACAAGAGCTATATGTGACTTAACAACTAAACCACCACCACCACTGTAATAAATGGTACAAGGAACATAGTTGACAAGAGATGAAGTTGCCATTCATCTTTCCTCTTTATGGAATATTAGCCTAAGTTTATTCTTTATTTTTTCCATTAGGGTATGCCAGCATTACCTTCATTAAGAAATACTATTATATGATTCACATTTGACATATGACAAAGAATTTAGGATTATTTCCCAATTCATAAATCACTAGAAAATCACTTACAAGAGTAATGGGCATGATGAATATAACTGTTGAATTAATCAGTTGACAAATTGCTAGAGAAAATGTTGAGGAGTGTGAGATTTGGGTCAAGTGGAAGAGTTGGTGGAGAAAAGAAGCTCAGTGCAGGGGTCATGATGTGACCTCTGGAGTTAGGCAGCTCTGGCTCCATGCCTGGCTCTGCTTCTTGCTGCCCTAGACCATGTCCTTTCCTCCCCTGAGCTTCAGTGTCTGCATTTGTAAGATGAGGTTGATAGGAAAGGCCAGTTTACAAAGTTGTTGGGTGAGTTAAGTGAGATTTTCCCATTCAACTGCCATGTACTGTATATATGTTCAAAATAGGTATTTTTAAAAAAATAATCAGAAATTCTTTCTTTGAAATAGGAAACAGAATGAGAAGACAGTTCAAGTGGTAGAAGATTTAAAGAGGGAGGTAGACTTTAATTTGAAATGGGAATGAACTCAATTTCTTACCCATAGAACTTAGATCTGAGATGTACCTTGGGTGGAGCCTGCCTCAGCCCCTGCTCTCATGTAGGAAGGGCATGTGGTGGCTCTGAATGAGAGATTGTGCGTATGAAGACTAAAACCAGGTGTTCTGACATCATACCCAGTCTCAGATACTTTTTAAAAAATGTAATTCACATACTATAAATTTACCATTTGACATTTTCTTTTCAATGATTTCTAGTATATTCACAAGGTTGTGCAACTGACATATATATCTGATGGCAGAATATTTCATCACCTGCAAAGGAAATCCTACCCCCATTAGCACTCACTCACCATTCTTTCCTCCCCTCTGTCACTGACAGCCACTAATCTCCTTTCTGTCTCTCTGTTGTTGTTTGTTGTTATTCAGTCGCTAAATTGTGTCTGATTCTTTGTGAACCTGTGGATTGCAGCACACCAGCATTTCCTCTCCATCACGACCTCCCCGAGTTTGCTCAAACTCGTGTCCATTGAGTCAGTGATGCCATCCAACTATTGCATCCTCTGTCACCCCATTCTCCTCTTGCCCTCAGGCATTCCCAGCATTAGAGTCTTTTCCAATGAGTCAGCTCTTCGCATCAGGTGGCCAAAGGATTGGAGCTTTAGCTACAGCATTAGTCCTTCTAATGAATATTCAGAGTTGATTTCCTTTAGGATGGACTGGTTTGATCTCCTTGCTGTCCAAAGGACTCTCAAGAGTCTTCTCCAGCACCACAATTCAAAAGCATCAATTCTTCAGTGCCCAGCCTTCTGTCCCTGTAGACGTGCCTATTTTAAACATTGCAAGTATGATATATGGCTTTGTATCTGGCTTCTTTACCTTAGCTTGATGTTTTCAAGGTTCATTTATGTTGTAGCATGTATCTTCATTTCTTTTTCTAAGTCATAATTCTATTGTATGGATATACTACATTTTTATAGTGATATACCACAGTTGGTTGTTTCCAGATTCTTGAAAGGAGTTCAGTTCAGTTCAGTCACTCAGTCTTTGTGACCCCATGAATCGCAGCACGCCAGGCCTCCCTGTGGTTAGGGCTGTGCAAATTGGAAATGTTTAAGGAGGAAATAAGGCAAAAGACCACCAAATTCCTTAAGAAATTCATCATCAGCTGTAAAAGCTCTGAAGATGCACATGCACTTAGCTTTCTCTGTGGTTCAGACCTGAAAATGGTTGGAAATCAAGACGAGTGACTCCTTTGCCTTTCTTCATGCCATTCTAGGGAGATGGGTTACTATGGCATTGTTTTTACCCTATCACTTTGGCCTCAGATTAAACCATGGGGTACACAAGCCAAACTGTTGCTGTTGTTGTTGTTGTTTAGTCACTAAGTTGTGTCTGACTCTTTGTGACTTCATGGACTACAGCATGCTAGGCTTTCCTGTCCTTCACTATCTCCTGGAATTTGCTGAAATTCATGTCCGTTGAATCAGTGATGCTATCTAACCATCTCATCCTCTACCACTCCCTTCTCCTTTGTTCTCAATCTTTCCCAGCATCACGGTCTTTTCGAATGAATCGGCTTTTTGCATTAAGTGACCAAAGTATTGGAGCTTCAGCTTCAGTATCAGTCCTTCCAGTGAATATTCAGGACTGATTTTCTTTAGGATTGACTGGTTTGATCTTCTTGCAGTCTGAGGGATTCTCAATAGTCTTCTCCAGCACCACAATTTGAAAGCATCAGTTCTTTGGTGCTCAATCTTCTTTATGGTCCAGCTCTCACATCTGTACATGACTACTGGAAAAAAACAAACAAACATATCTTTGGCTATATGGACCTTTGTCAGCAAAGTGATGTCTCTACTTTTCAATGTGCTCTCTAGGTTTGTTGTAGCTTTCCTTCCAAGGAGCAAGTGTCTTTTAATTTCATGGTTGCAGTCATCATCTGCAGTGATTTTGGAGCCCAAGAAAATAAAATCAGTCATTGCTTCCGCTTTCCCCACTTCTATTTGCCATGAAGTGATGGGACCAGATGTCATGATCTTAGTTTTTTTAATGTTGAGTTTCAGGCCAGCTTTTCCATTCTCCTCTTTTACCGTCATCAAGACGCTCTTTAGCTACTTTTTACTGTCTGCCATTTGCATGGTATCATCTGTGTATCTGAGGTTGATATTTCTCCTGGCAATCTTGATTCCAGCTTATACTTCATCCAGCCTGGCATTTCACATGATGTACTCTGCATATAAGTTAAATAAGCAAGGTGACAATATACAGCCTTGTGGTGCTCCTTTCCCAATTTTAAAGCCAAGCTGAGTCAATCAAATTTACTAGTATAGGAATTTAGAATTAAGACTCATCCATCACAGTCCAACTCTTCATGAGCTCAGTCAAGGCAGATATAAACTTTCGGGAGCTCTGAGCAGCTGTTNTGGTGCTCCTTTCCCAATTTTAAAGCCAAGCTGAGTCAATCAAATTTACTAGTATAGGAATTTAGAATTAAGACTCATCCATCACAGTCCAACTCTTCATGAGCTCAGTCAAGGCAGATATAAACTTTCGGGAGCTCTGAGCAGCTGTTTTCCATAGTGGCTCAGAGGAAGATCATGCAGAAATAGGAGAAGGGGAGAGACGGAATGCTGCCTGAGGTGTGAGAGCTTTCCAAGCTCTTATTTTAGGCTTTCTTCCCATCAGGCTCAGATATTCTTGGGCTCTAACAAACAATTAAAAAAAGCTAACATCTATTAAACACTAGCTGTGTGTCAGATGTGTTGCAGGTATTAACTCTTCTGATCTGAGCAAAAATCCTACTATAGTTATTCTCATTTTGTTGATAGAGAAGCAAAGGTACAGAGATGGCAGGTAACCTGCCCAGGGTGACACATAAGGAGTTGCAAAGCCATAATCCAAACCTGGCTCTGTAGCCACTCGTTAAACTCCACTTAACAGCCTGAGCCAGCTTGAACTGGTTTCTATTACAGCCAAAATAAACTTCACTTTTAAAAAGCCCTTCTCTGCTTATCCCCATCTGTCCATAATTCTTGTTTCTTCCCAGCCTCCTTCTATTCCTTTCCAGTCACCTACTCCCTCTACATTTACACATACATATCCATGCACCAATCATGGGAGCCCACACATTGTTCCAAAATCCTAGCTACTTTCGACCTTGTTTATAGGGCTTGGAATTCCTTCTGGCTCTGTCCACTGGGCAGACATCCTGCCATTTTTAAAGCCTCTGTCCTGACTCACCTCCTCTACTGAGCCCATGTGACCCCTCCTCTCTGTTCCTCTGTGGTCCCTGCCTTCATAAACCTCTTTGCTCCTTCCTCAATGCTCCACCCTCTGACCTTCACCAGATATCTCTAACAATCTGCTGAATTTACTTGTTTAAAAACTTTTGTATCTCTTTGAGGATGAGAGATGGTCTAGTCAGCCTCACTCTCATGGCACATAACCAGTGCTCAAAAAATATTTATTGAATGAATAACAAAAATCTTTGATCTTTATAAGGTATTTTACTAGCACTGACATTAGTAAAATGCATGTATTAATATGTACACAAGTGGACAAGTATGGACAAGAGAGAGAAAGTATTATTGTCTTTAAGTTGGAGGATATTTCCAAATGTACATATGTATTTATATCTCTATACATCTGTACAAACACTTGAGACTGTAGGAACAGATGTATAGTTTATTGTTAGAGATCCTGGAAAATTTATTATCTTGCCCATTACTTTGTTCCTTTCTCTCTGGAGGTAGCAGACATGAATGCCTTCAGATAGGAGAGTGATTGATTAAGGGCCTTCTATAGAATCAAGAGAGTAGAAACATTGTCAAGAGATTGTCCAGTTCATCTTCATATCATAGGGGCAAGTCAATGTAATGAAACATGTAATGATCATTGTAATGATACATGTATGTATCAATGTAATGGTACATGTAATGATCATACAATGTAATGTATCACGTAATGATACATGACAGTAAATTTCTTATTTTATTTCTTAGATCTTTCAGAAAATAATGACAAAATATGGTGACTCTAATTTTTTGGGAACACAGTTGAAGAGAATAGACTTCATTAAAGTCTAGTCAAGTGAGGTGATTAAAGGTTTTCTGGTATATATGTGTAACACTTTGCATAATTTCAAATGTTTTTTATATAATTGAAAATGGTATATATTTGTTTAAAAGTAGTTCTTTCCTTTAGGCAAAGAGCAAACAAATAACAAAAACTCAACCAAATAAAAAAACTAAAAAAAATCCCCACACCTGACCTATGATTCATCCATTTCATAGCTCTTTAATTATTTAACTTGTCTGTTTTCTCTTGATGCATATTCTAGATAGATAAATCCAGCCCTGGTAAGATATGTGCCCAGAAATCACTGTAGGTACTTTTAAAATGTATCCCTAAGGAAGAGTTCTTTTAAGCTCCGTTCTCTTCCTTATTCTTACTCAAATCCATGTGCTCAGGAACACAGTAAATTGGCTGCTCACAAATAAAAACATTGGTAAAGTCATATTTTTAGAGCAGATTCTAGTAAAAGTTGCCAATGTGCTGTAAAAGTTATGAATTTTGAAATTGTTTTGTTATAATGTTGTCTGTTAGTGTTTAAAAATTATTGGCAAAGAGACTCCTCTGTTTTGGCAAATATAACTTTATTTCTCTCTTTAAAGAAAATATTTGCCCCAAAGACTGAACACCAAACAACAAGGACAGAGCAGTAGGTCATTATGTGGGGGTGCTTTCTCATGCCTAAGTTTTTAACAATAATTCTGGAAGATAAATGAGGTCTTATTGCTCTGTAAAATTGTTTCTGTAAATGAGGTCTTAGTGCTCACTGGATAAAAGCAGAATCAGAAATACTTTTCTCTCTTTTTCTTAAATAATAATTTTTAAAGCTACTTTGTAATAGTATGTCTTTTCTAGTAAGAGAAAACTGTTTTTCTGTGAGAGTGAGGCTTTTCACAGCCCGTCAGTCTGTCCACTTTAACCAGAGACAAGATCGAGTATATGCTTAAGGGAATAAACTTCAGAACAGCTGGTCTAGTGGTTATTTAGCTTCTAGTGTAGTTTCCTCTTCAGGTTTTCCAGTCCTTTTTTAAGGTATCCAAGTAATGATACGCTTGGATACGCTTACTCCTTGGAAGAAAAGTTATGACCAACCTAGATGGTATATTCAAAAGCAGAGACATTACTTTGCCAACTAAGGCCCGTCTGGTCAAGGCTATGGTTTTTCCTGTGGTCATGTATGGATGTGAGAGTTGGACTGTGAAGAAGACTGAGTGCCGAAGAATTGATNTTAACCTCAAATGATCCAACAGCATTTCTAACAATAATAATAAAAATGGAGAAAAATCTGTTATTAATAAAAGAATTCAATTGGGATTTGGCTTTCTCCTTCTACAGAATGGGACAAATGACCAGCTCTAGACCAATGATAAGGTTGGTGAAGTCTATCCTTAAGCCCCGAGCCCTCCCCTCCCTTTTCTCTCTTTCTTGCTGCAGTTTCAACAAGAAGATGGTATCAGCCATATCTTAGAATGAATTTTAAAATGTTGTGTTGATAACAGCTTCTCCCACACTGTTTCTTGTGAACATCTAGTTTCTCCTTGTATACTAATAAGTCTCACATGGAAAAAGAGTAAAAAAATCTTGGTTAAAGAAAGGTAAACAGTGCTTCTTAGAATCTTTAATATGCTTTTTGTTTGTTTTTATTTTTGAGCTATAATTCACATAACATAAAATTTTCCATTTAAGAGTGTACAGTTCAGTGATTCTTAGTATATTCACTATGTTCTGCAACCATCACCACTAATTTGAAAATATTTCCATCACCCCAGAAAGAACCTTATATCTTAAATTAACAGTCAGTCCCAAATCACGCCTCCTCCAACCCATGACAACCAATAAATTTCTGTCTATATAGCTATTCTGGACATTTTATATAAATTAAATAATGGTATGTGACCTTTTGTGACTAGGTACTTTTACTTATGGTTTCAAGTTCATCCATATTGAAGTATATTTAAAAAATTAAGTGCTTCATGCTTATGTATGGCTAAATAATAGTCCATTGTATGGATATTCAGTATCTTATTTATCCACTTATTTGTTGACATTTATTTATAAAACAGAAATAGATTCACAGATAGAGAAAACAAGCTTATGGTTACCAAAGGGAACCCAGCAGATAGGCACATTGGTAGAAGCACAAAAATGAAACACAGAAGCAGTGGTATCTACGCCCCCAAGTGCAAAGCTGATGTGACCAAGTCAATTGGTGAAAGAAATGTTATCAGTCATGTTTACATGGTTTTATAATATGTGTAGGTACTCATCTAATGAGTTGATATTATTTTAGAAAGTATAGAAATTTGAAGTAATCTCAATCTACTTTTAATATTTTATTTTATGAAAATTTTCACATATGTATCAAAGTTGAAAGAATATTACGGTAAGTACCCACCACTTTGGTAAAGTTTATATACAGTAGCAGCAGTGTTAGTTGCTCAGTCATGTCCAACTCCTTGGGACCCCGTGAACTCTAGCCCGCCAGGCTCCTCTGCCCATGGGATTCTCCAGGCAAGAATACTGGAGTGGATTGCCATTCTCTTCTCCAGAGGATCTTCCTGACCCAGGGATCGAACCCAGGTCTCCTGCATTGTAAGCAGATTCTTTATCATCTGAGCTATAGGGAAGATCTAAATCCATGGGGTTTTCCAGGCAAAAGTACTGGAGTGGGTTGCCATTTCCTTCTCCAGGGAATCTTCCTGACCCAGGCATTGAACCCAGGTCTCCCACTTTGCAGGTAGACACTTTACCATCTGAGCCACCAGGGAAGTCCAAGTTTGTATACGGTGTAATGCATAAATCTCAAGGATACATGAAAAGACAGTTGATAAATCTACACATCTGTGTAACGCAAACCATTATCAAAATACAGACCTTAATCCCCAAAAGTTCCCTTTCCTCCACTAACTTTTACTCCCACTGCTGGTGCTGCTGCTAAGTCACTTCAGTTGTGTCCAACTCTGTGCGATCTCNTTGATAAATCTACACATCTGTGTAACGCAAACCATTATCAAAATACAGACCTTAATCCCCAAAAGTTCCCTTTCCTCCACTAACTTTTACTCCCACTGCTGGTGCTGCTGCTAAGTCACTTCAGTTGTGTCCAACTCTGTGCGATCTCATAGACGGCAGCCCACCAGGCTCCTCTGTCCCTGGGATTCTCCAGGCAAGAACACTGGAGTGGGTTGCCATTTCCTTCTCCAATGCATTGAAGTGAAGTCGCTCAGTCGTGTCTGACTCCTAGCGACTCCATGGACTTCAGCCTACTAGGCTCCTCCATCCATGGGATTTTCCAGGCAAAAGTACTGGAGTGGGTTGCCATTGCCTTACTCCCACTACCCAGAGGCAATTATGTTTACTTTATTCCACCAGAGATATATTTTTCATGTTCTTGAACTGTTGTAAATGCTCTCATTCAGTATGTACTCTTCTGTATAAGGCTTCTCTCACTAGACACATTTGTGAGAACTATCCTTGTTGTATCCATCAGTAGCTTGCTCTTTTTTATTACCGGCTATGGCAGTCCACTCCAGTGTTCTTACCTGGAGAATCCCACGGACAGGGGAGCCTGGTGGGCTGCCGTCTATAGGGTCTCACAGAGTTGGATAAAACTGAAGCGACTTAGCAGTAGCAGCAATAGCATTCTTTTGCTTTTCTGTTTTCTTATTGTTATGATTATTGTGCATACAGCTATATGTTATTTTGCACATAGCTGCACATAAACATACCTGTATAAGTCTTTTTGTGAATATATGCTTTTATTTTTATTGAATAAATATTTAGTAGTGTATGGTTTTCATTTCCTAAGAAGCTGCCAGATCTTTTCCAGAGTGGTTATACCTTTTTACACTCTTGACAGATTAGTAATAGAATTGCAGTTGCTTTGCATCTTCACCTATATTAAACATCGTTATTGTTTTTAATTTTAGCCATTTTTGTGCCTGTATTGTGGTGTCATGTTGTAGTTTTAATTTGCATTTCCTAGCTGACCACTGATGTTGACCACTTTCTCATGTGCTCATTGGCCACTTTTGTCAAGTTCAAATCTTATGCTCATTCTTTTAAAAATTGAGTTTTTTTAAAAATCTTTGAGTTATAGGAGTTTTAATACATCCTGGGTACCAGTCCTTTATCAGAGGTATGTTTTGTAAAAGTATTTTCCCATTTGTGGCTTGCCTATTATCTTCTCAGTGGTATCTGTGCCTCATCTAGGGATCTGTTGCCTGCCTTAATGCAAATCTGAGTTTTTGTAAAATGTGTGCTCCAGGTGATGGAGCCTAAAAATTACATATCTTTCAATCATCATAACATTTGGGTGACTAGAGAGCAGATACCAGAAAGCATATGGAATCTGTCTAAAAGTTTCTCTTTGAGTATTGCCTGCTTGTCTTTAAAAAAAAAATCAGGAAACTCCATTATGTGACGTCTTTTTTATACTTAAAACTTTTCCATTCACATGTGTAAGGTTCTGATTTTAATGTGCCACTTTAAACAACTGAAATTGCTTCAGACTACTGGATTACACTGTGATAAGCCAAATGGGGTTTAGGACACTCCCTTCACACTAGAGACACATGCCAGAAGCCAAACAGATGGTAAATTAGGCAGAAATGACCCTCGGCATTCTCATTAGAGCAGTTGGGAAAATTTTAATGGGCCCCCATTTGCCTGGTCCGGTATCTAATACCCTTTGAACTGCCACTTTTTTTCTTGTTACAAGTCAACAACCACCATGTATATTTTAATAGGGATTATCAAACAATTTGCCCAGAAGATGTACAGCCCTCTAATGCTAATTAGCCAAGTTTAAATAATCACTGAGTTCTGGGATAATTGGAAAGAAACACTGTTTTTCTTGCCAGTGCATAATTACCAATTAACAGGAAGATGAAATATCTGTGTGGCAGTCATATATAGAAGAATCTGTTAAGAGTTAATTAATTGATGAGTTGCTGCCAAGTCAAGGTTGGTCAAGAAAGTTTATAGATCAACTTCTCTTGTTAAATAAGTAAATAAATATACACAATATGTAAAGATTATGTTGTTGAACCAGAGCAGAGCATGGGTGGAGTTAAGACGGTGACTTTTTGGCTTACTGTAATAGTGCTTAAAGGCAGACGGTCATTACATTAAAGAATTAGTGTCGTTGATTCTTAATATTAAGAATAACAACTGTTGGTTGCTATTCTACTGCTAACATATAAGATTTGAAGCTTTATTAATATGCTTTTCTCTTGACCCTAATAATTGCATGGGCTTTCTCACCCTTTAAATATTCTCATGAAATTGGGCCACAGACTCCTCTGTGTTTTTCAGCATTTTAGTGTTAGGACTTGAGTGAATGAAATGGATAGTTGGGAGATTCACATAGAAGACAATAAAAGCTTGACTCCCAATTTTCTTTGTTTTTGCTAATGTAGAAGTTACCATTGTGTTGCTCTTCAAAACAAACAAAAGAACAACAGCAAAAAAGATTAAACCCTTTTTAAAAAGTATTTTTATTAAATAATAGCATGCTTTTAAATTTTAAATTTGTTCATTTAAACAAGTCAGTGGGTAGTGTCAAGTATTTAATACTCACCACTTTAGATTTAAATGTTTTAAAATTCCATTTGTTTAGGGAGTCTTTTAATCACTGGGAAAAAATAAAAATTCAATTATTTATGAATGTGTACATTTTATTAATTTTTTTCAAAATCTACTGCAGTGAAGAGTGTACTGTATGTAGAAATATTTTAGAACTAGAAGTTTTGTAAATAATAAAGTGTTGAATTCAAATAATAAAGTGTTTATTCAATAATAAAGTGTTCAAAAGATGATAGAACACTTCGGAAAACTATAGTTTCATAAATGATGGTGGAAATGAAGAATATTTTTGCTGGTTTCTTTTGAAATAAAATAGAAATGAATAAAGAAAAGTTTGTAATAGGAACATTTTAAACCTTAACCCACTTAACATTTAACATTGCAATTTCTGAAAATGTTATTGAAATAGGAATTCTAATGTTTTGGTTTATTCTCATATATTTAGGACTTAGTCATACCTAAAATAGTCTGTCTTCAAAGAATAAAAGAATAAGTGACTGTTTTACTTCTCTTGATTTGTCTTCTCTTCTGATGATGGGGAATCAATTAACCAATTTGCTTATCATTTATAATTATCTTCAGCCTTGGATATGTAATATTCTTTAGTTAATGTTTCAACGCATCATAACAGATACTTATTGTTTCATGATTTTTGCTTGTTTGTTGGGTGTATATTTGTGTGTCCTTGGTTGCAGAGTAAAAGGTAGATTCTGTGTTGAGTTGTGGTATTATAGAAGATTGAAAAGCACTCACTGCTTTACAGGGTCCCTCTAACACTGTTTGCTTAAGTCTGTGTGCATTTGTGTTCAGATATTTTATATACATTACGGAATTTCCAGATGGCGCTACTGGTAAAGAACTCATCTGCCAATGCAGGAGACATTAGAGACCTGGGTTCAGTGGCTGGGTGTGGAAGATCTCTGGAGGAGGAAATGGCTACCCAATCCAGTATTCTTGCCTGGAGAATCCCATGGGCTGAGAAGGCTGGTGGGCTACAGTCCACCGGGTAGCAAAGAGTTGGACATGACTGAAGTGACTCAGAGTGCACACATACATTTGTATACATGAGATCTTTGGCATGTAAGATTTAGCATTTGTAGTTTTAATGGCTAGTAAGCCTCCTCAGAGAACAAGACCGTATAATAATATGTTACTCATCTAAGGCACAAATTTGAATGATACATGTTTCACGAGTTGTTGAGGAGCCCCTCGGTATCCATATTTCAGTGAATTATTATGTTTCTCTGATTGTTCTCATTCATTATGACAGTGATGACTTTTATTCCTTTGTGAAAATCGCCTTACAAAGGAGGTCAACCATTCGAGCTAGAGATGAACATGAGGAGAAAGAGAAGAGTCTCAGCTTGAGTGCTTACATTCCAGGGTCCAATTTTATGGCCCCTACTTGAGGCCTCTGCATCCTATAAGGAATATCTGGGGGAATCTGGTTCATCTCTAGCTGTGTGCTGGCATCCTTATATTCAATCCTCCACGGAGTCCCCTGTGAATGCAGCTTTGGGAGCAGGAAGGGAAACCTTCATTTCTTTCTTTTCTCCCTATGCATTGTCTCTCTCTCCTCTGCCCATGCAACTGGGCTGTGCAGAGAGATCCTTCTTGTCTCCCTTTGAGGCTCTTTCTGCATTGTCAGACTCAGAAACCTGCCCCAGAGTTACTCTTCTCTTTTTGGAAACTCCCATATTGGACTCAGAACTAAAGATCCTTTTGGCTAAGACATCATATTTCCTGTTATACATCTACCATATAGATTAATGATTGATTACAGGTATATTCTGAGCTATATTATTTCCTGTAGGCATAGAGGAATTTTCTAAATTGATCTTAGTTTCCAAATGATAGTATGAGTCTGTATTTAAAAAGGCAGTATTATGCTGGCAAAACCTAGTGATTTTCATTTTAAACTAGACACTAATTTTTATGCTAGGGAATTAAAAAAATAAGCAAAATATATTATAGTCTTGAAGGGATGCACTGGCTTTTGAACTAAAGTCACTATTTAGAAAAACAGGGTATGCAATTGGACCTAAATTTTTTAAAAAATGGTTTGGTCCAAGAAATTTTAAATAAAAAAAAATAGATCTTAAATTCTCTTCTGAATAATTGAAACACTTACTACTACAGTTATTTCTTTACTCTTCTCCAGTAGCATATTGAGTACCTACCGACCTGGGGAGTTCATCTTTCAGTGTCATACCTTTTTGCCTTTTCATACTGTTCATGGGGTTCTCAAGGCAAGAGTACTGAAGTGGTTTGCCATTCCCCTCTCCAGTGGACCATGTTTTGTCAGAACTCTATGCCATGACCCATCCATCTTGGGTGGCTCTACATGGCATGACTCATAGTTTCATTGAGCTAGACAAGGCTGTGGTCCATGTGATCAGTTTGGTTAGTTTTCTGTGACTGTGGAGAAATAACTCCAGAAAGAATGAAGAGATGGAGTCAAAGCAAAAACAGCACCCAGTTTTGGATGTTACAGGTAATGGAAGTAAAGTCCGATGCTGTAGACAACAATATTGCATAGGAACCTGGAATGCTAGGTCCATGAATCAAGGCTAATTGGAAGTGGTCAAACAGGACATGGCAAGAATGAACACTGACGTTTTAGGAATCAGCAAACTTAAATGGACTAAAATGGGTGAACTTAACTCAGATGACCACTATATTTCCACTGTTGGCAAGAATCCCCTAGAAGAAATGGAATAGCCATTCATAGTCAACAAAAGAGTCCAAAATATAGTACTTGGATGCAGTCTTAAAAACGATACAGAATGATCTCGTTTGTTTCCAAGGCACATTCAATGTAAGAATAATCCAAGTCTATGCCCTGACCAGTAATGCTGAAGAAGCTGAAGTTGAATGGTTCTATGAAGACCTATAAGACCTTCTAGAATTAACACCCCAAAAAGATGTCCTCTTCATTATACAAGACTAGAATGCAAAAGTAGGAAGTCAAGAGCTACCTGGAGTAACAGGCAAATTTGGCCTTGGGGTACAAAACAAAGCAGGGCAAAGGCTAATAGAGTTTTGCCAAGAGAACGTACTGGTCATAGCAAACGCCCTCTTCCAACAACATAAGAGAAGACTCTACAAATGGACACACCAGCTGGTCAATACCAAAATCAGATTGATTATATTCTCTGCAGCTGAAGAAGAAGTTCTATACAGTCAGCAAAAACAAGACTGGGAGCTGACTGTGACTCAGATCATGAATTCCTTATTGCCAAATTCATACTTAAAGAAAGTAGGGAAAACCACTAGACCATTCAGGTGTGACCTAAATCAAATCCCTTACAATTATACAGTGGAAGTGAGAAATAGATTCAAGGGTAGACAGATAGACAGAGTGCAAGTAGAACTATAGGCGGAGGTTCGTGACATTGTACAGGAGGCAGGGATCAAGACCATCCCCAAGAAAAAGAAATGCAAAAAGGCAAAATGGCTGTCTGGGGAGGCCTTACAAATAGCTGAGAAAAGAAGAGAAGTAAAAGGCAAAGGAGAAAAGGAAAGATAAACCCAGTTGAATGCAGAGTTCCAAAGAATAGCAAGGAGAGATAAGAAAGACTTCCTCAGTGATCAATGCAAAGAAATAGAGGAAAACAATAGAATGGGAAAGACTAGAGATCTCTTCAAGAAAATTAGAGATACCAAGGGAACATTTCATGCAAAGATGGGCTCAATAAAGGACAGAAATGGTATGGACCTAACAGAAGGAGAAGATATTAAAAAGAGGTGGCAAGAATACACAAAAGGACTATACAAAAAATATCTTCATGACCTAGATAACTACAATGCTGTGATCATTCACCTAGAGCAAGACATCCTGCAATGCGAAGTCAAGTGGACCTTAGGAAGCATCACTACAAGCAAAGCTAGTGGAGGTGATGGAATTCCAGTGGAGCTATTTCAAATCCTAAAAGATGGTGCTGTGAAAGTGCTGCATTTAATATGCCAGCAAATCTGGAAAACTCAGCAGTCGCCACAGGACCAGAAAGGTTCAGTTTTCATTCCAACCCAAAGAAAGGCAATGCCAAAGAATGCCCAAACTACCATACCATTGTACTCATCTCACACACTAGTAAAGTAATGCTCAAACTTCTCCAAGCCAGGCTTCAGCAATACGTAACCGTGAACTTCCAGATGTTCAAACTGGATTTAGAAAAGTCAGAGGAGCTGGAGATCAAATTGCCAACATCTGCTGGATCATTGAAAAGGCAAGAGAGTTCCAGAAAAACATCTATTTCTGCTTTATTGACTATGCCAAAGCCTTTGACTGTGTGGATCACAACAAACGGTGGAAAATACTGAACGAGATGAGAATGCCAGACCACTTGATCTGCCTCCTGAGAAGTCTGTACGCAGGTCAGGAAGCAACAGTTAGAACTGGACATGGAACAACAGACTGGTTCCAAAGATGGGAAAGGAGTACATCAAGACTGTATATTGTCACCCTGCTTATTTAACTTCTATGCAGAGTACATCATGAGAAATGCTAACTGGATGAAGCACAAGCTAGAATCAAGATTGCCAGGAGAAATATCAATAACCTCAGATATGCAGATGACACGACCCTTATGGCAGAAAGTGAAGAGGAACTAAAGAGCCTCTTGATGAAAGTGAAAGAGGAGAGTGAAAAAGTTGGCTTAAAACTCAACATTCAGAATACATTTGAATCAGTTCTAATGAGGTGGATGAAACTAGAGCCTATTATACAGAGTGAAGTAAGTCAGAAAGAAAAACACCAATACAGTATACTAATGTATATATATGGAATTTAGAAAGATGCTCATGATAACCCTATATGTGAGACAGCAAAGGAGACACAGATGTATAGAACAGTCTTTTGGACTCTGTGGGAGAAAGCGGGGTGGGATGATTTAAGAGAATAGCATTGAAACGTGTATTATCATATGTGAAACAGATCGCCAGTCCAGGTTCGATGCATGATTCAGGGTGCTCAGAGCTGGTGCACTGGGATGAACCAGAGGGATGGGATGGGGAGGGAGGTGACTGTGGGGTTCAGGATGGGGAATGCATGTGCACCCATGGCTGATTCATGTCAATGTATGGCAAAAACCACTATAATATTGTAAAGTNGGGTGCTCAGAGCTGGTGCACTGGGATGAACCAGAGGGATGGGATGGGGAGGGAGGTGACTGTGGGGTTCAGGATGGGGAATGCATGTGCACCCATGGCTGATTCATGTCAATGTATGGCAAAAACCACTATAATATTGTAAAGTAAAACTCAACATTCAGAAAACTGAGATCATGGCATCTGGTCCCATCACTTCATGGCAAATAGATGGGGAAACAGTGAGAGACTTTATTTTCTTGGGCTCCAAAATCACTATAGATGGTGACTGCAGCCATAAAATTAGAAGATGCTTGCTCCTTGGAAGAAAAGTTTTGACTAACCTAGACAGCAGATTAAAAAGAAGAGACATTACTTTACAGCAAAGGTCCATCTAGTCAAAGCTATGGTTTTCCTAGTACTCATGTATGGATGGGAGAGTTGGACTATAAAGAAAGCTGAATGCCAAAGAATTGATGCTTTTCAACTGTGGCATTGGAGAGGATTCTTGAGAGTCCCTTGGACTACAAGGAGATCCAGTCTGTCAATCCTAAATGAAATCAGTCCTGAATACTCATTGGAAGGACTGATGCTGAAGCTGAAGCTCCAATACTTTGGCGCCCTGATGCGAAGGACTGAGTCATTGGAAAAGACCCTGATGCTGGGAAAGATTGAAGGCAGGAGGAGAAGGGAATGACAGAGGATGAGATGGTTGGATGGCATCACTGACTCAACGGACACGAGTTTGAGTAAACTCCAGGAGTTGGTGATGGACAGGAAAGCCTGGCGTGCTGCAGTCCATGGGGTCACAAAGAGTTGGACACAACTGAGCGACTAAACTGAACTACTACAGTTTTATGTAGGAAGAAGGGCTATGTCAGAGATGGATATGTTGACACACACCCCCCTAAACCTGAGTTTTTGCATGAGCTAGATTCCTCGGAAATAAGACAAGATGCCTCGACAGAGAGGAACAACAGTGGAGGGAGAGCAAGAGATTTAACAACTGATGGAAGGAGCACACCAGGCTTATGACAGGGATGATGACTTTTACTGGTACTCCTTACTTTTCCTTTTATTTTCTTTTTCCCTGTCCCACTTCTTTTTCTTTTTCTTTCTTCTTTTTTTTTTTAAAAAATCCTCTTTTTAATCCCTCTATAGTGCTTTTACTTATTTTCTCTCCCTCCGAATCCAGGTGGCTTCTCACTAATTTACTTTTTAAAATTGGCACAAAAAGTGAAAGTGAAGTCGCTCAGTTGTGTCCGACTCTTTGCGACCCCATGGACTGTAATTTATCAGGCTCATCTGTCCATGGGATTTTCCAGGCAATAGTATTGGAGTGGATTGCCTTTTCCTTCTCCAGCGGATCTTCCCCACCCAGGGATCGAACCCAGGTCTCCAGCATTGTAGACAGACGCTTTACCATCTGAGCCACCGCACAACATTATATTTTTTGTAGATGTACACCATACATTGTTATACAATTTTTTTTCTTGTGATAAGGACTTCTAAGATTACTTTCTTAGCAACTTCCAAATATGCAATATAGTATTTTTAACTCTAGCTACCATGCTCTAACTTACACCCTACAACTTATTTACTTTATAACTGGAACTTTTTACTTTTTCAACCCCTTCACCCATTTTGCCCCATTAAAAAAAAAAAAGCCAATAATCTTTATGTTGCACTCCTCACCGCTCATCCCTCTCCAAAAAGCACTAATGGATAGATTTGTGCATGTGAAAATATAGTTAAGAAGTATTGAGGATGATCTCAAATTAATAGAAAAAAAACACACTTATCTCAACATAGCTTCTTTGTTTCTCTGTATGGACAGAAAAAATTTGGCTTGTAACACAAGGAGGGCTATGAAATACTCTACTTTTGAAAAGTTGGCTACATTTCCACTGATCTGCAATTTAACATTAATGGCAAAAAACATTTCTGTAACTCCACTGTCCTACCTCTGGCACGCACCAATCCATTTTCTGTATCTGTGAGCTTGGTTTATTTGTTTGTTAAATTTCATATGTAAAAGAGATCATACAGTATTTATTTTTCTTTGACTTATTTCACTTAGTATATAATGCCCTCAGGGTCCTTCCATATTGCTACAAATGGCAAGGTTTCATTCTGCTTTTATGGATGAATAACATATAAATATTTTTATGGCTGAATAATATATATATATATGTGTGTGGGTGTATGTGTCTGTTATACATCACATCTTCTGTATTAATTCATTGATGGACATGTAGGTTATTGCCATATTTTGGCTACTATGAATAATGCTGCAATGAACATAGGATTGCATCTATTTTTTCAACTTAATGTTTTAATTTTCTTTAGATAAATATCCAGAAGTGGAATTTCTAGGTGATATTTTGGCTTTATTCTTAATTTTTTGAGCAACCTCTACACTTTTCCATAGTGACTGTCCCAATTTACATTTACACCAACAGTGTACAAAAGTTCCCTTTCCTGCACATCCTCATCAATACTTGTTATTTTTTGTTTTTTTGACGATAGCCATTAGAGAAAAGTGTGAGGTGATATATCACTGTGATTTTGATTTGCATTTCCCTGATGATTAGTGATGATGAGCATCTTTGCACCTATCTGTTGACCGTCTTTGTGTCATCCTTGGAAACTGTCCTCTGCTCATTTTTAAACCAGATTGAGTGTTTTTGCTATTGAATTATACTAATTCTTTATACACTTTTTGGTACTAACTCCTTTATCACATTTGCAAATATTCTCTCCTTTTCATTTTGTTGAAGGTTTCCTTTTAGACCCTTTTTAGTGCTTTTACTTATTTTTTCTGATTTTGCTTCTAGTGGTTCCTCATTTATTTCAATTCTCTACTCCGTTTTATCCTTCCTTTAATCTTGTGTTTCTCTTCTCTTCTCCCTGCCTCCACTTTTCTTCCTTTCTTCAATGTATCTTTTCTGTTGACATGAACTCACTTTCTCCTCTTGTCCCCTCATCCTTTCCCTCATTATGTAAGCATCCTCTACTCCTTTGGTATATCCAGAGGAATAGTATTTAGGTTTCTGGCATTCTCTTCATAATCAAGCAGAGCATGTGCTATGTTTACAGTATGTCAGGTGCAGAGCAGACTTATGAAGATATGCCAAGAGGAAGGCAGAGAAATGGCAGCCCTAAGTGAAAGGCTTAAATTGTGAGACCTTGTCAGGTGATAGGTCATAATGTTGGGGAAAACAGTATATTTTAAATTACGTTTTATTTTTTTTTTACTTTAAAATATTGTATTGGTTTTGCCATATTTTAAATTACATTTTAAAGTAACAAATATAGGGCTTTCCTCATGGCTTAGTGGTAAAGAATCTGCCTGCCAATGTAGAAGCCATGGATTCAATCTTTGATCCAGGAAGCTCCCACATAATGAAGTGCAGCTAAGCCTGTGCACCACAACTAATGAACCTGTGCTCTAGAGCCTGGGAGCAGCAACTGCTGAGCCCACATGCGGAAACTATCGAAGCCCACCTGTTCTAAAGCCCGTGTTCCACAACAAGAGAAGTAACTGCAGTAAGCCCATGCATTCACAGCCAAAAATAAATAAAAGTATTTAAAAATTAAATAACAAGTATAATATGAAAGCATATTTTAAATTATATTTAAAATTATTGAATAAGGTTTTATGCTCTTTGTTCATAATTTTTCTTTCAAATATTTGAGATATCTTATGAATTCCAAAGTACAAAATATCACCAGTATATTCAGTTCGGTTCAAGTTCACTTGCTCAGTCGTGTCTGACTCTTTGCAACCCATGAATCACAGCATACCAGACCTCCCAGTCCATCACCAACTCCTGGACTTCACTCAAACTCATGTCCATCAAGTCAGTGATGCCATCCAGCCATCTCATCCCCGGTCGTTCCCTTCTCCTCCTGCCCCCAATCGCTCCCAGCATCAGGGTCTGTTCTAATGAGTCAGTTCTTCCCATGAGGTGGCCAAAGTATTGGAGTTTCAGCTTCAGCATCAGTCCTTCCAAAGAACACCCAGGACTGATTTCCTTTAGAATGGACTGGTTGGATCTCCTTGCAGTCCAAGGGACTCTCAAGAGTCTTCTCCAACACCACAGTTCAAAAGCATCAATTCTTTGGNTTTTGCATTTCTTTTCCATGGGGATGGTCTTGATCCCTGTCTCCTGTACAATGTCATGAACCTCCATCTGTAGTTCATCAGGCACTCTGTCTATCAGATCTAAGACCGGTATATTAGTCCTCTATAATTTTTAAAGACTTCAAAGCAAACCTGAGCAGAGTTGGTTGTGATCTTATAAAAGGGAGTTACATGAATTCCCTAATACACGTCTGGAAAATTAATCTTCACATGGCTCTGGTGAGGACTGGTTGTAATTATAGGGTAAAACTACTGAGCGTATAATATGAGCTCTCAATGATTGTTTTCCTATCCCTGCTTTGATCCTTTAAATTTGCTAATGATCCTGTAGATATTGTCATATATTCCCGCAAAATTTTAGTGGCTTACGTCTAGAGACTTTTTCCCCTCACTTGTGTATCTATCCATAATGGTGATTTCTGGTCAGTATGGAGGGTTTGCTTCACATAGTCATTCAAATCTGACGGAGGCTCTGTGATCATCAAAAGACTTCTGAGGTCACCTTGGGCATCAATTTCCAGCTGATAGAAGAGAGAAAGGAGAGGAAAGAAAGTACAATTACTTAACTGCCTTAGCCTAGCAATGGTACATCATTTCTATTCACATTCCCTGAGTAAAAAGTAGTCATATAGCTTCACCTAGATGTAAGGGGTTTGGGAAAAGGTGTGCTGGAAAATGTAGTTTTACATGGAGAAGCTGCTTCTCAGCAACAGTTCTGTTCTGTGTTAGGGAAGCATGACTCTTTGTGGACAGTGAGCTGCCTCTCACCCTTTGCCCCAGCACACTCTATTTTTCTCTTCTCTCTTTCACTCTGCTCCCTGGCTTGAAGCATGGGAAGCTAGGGTGCTGATGAGAGAGTGTCCATGATGCAAATAGCATGATGCACAGTGGGTCTAAATTGGTTGGAAAAGGAACTGATTAGCAGGTGATTAGCAGGAAAAGGAAAGGAATTGGAGGGCTCATTGAGGTTATAAAAGCAGTAGGTATTTGCTGAATAAATGACTAATAAATGAGCAGTGAGGTAGGAGTAAAGTGATAATAACAAAAGAAGAGGAGCATTTGGTCAGAGTTGACATGTGAAGAGCTAGTATTTCACAAGTAGAATAATTCCACGTGAGAAAAATGTCCATTGTGTCCGTTGAAATATTGCTGACATGGAGAGAAGATAAATGGCATTGAGTTTGTTGTAAAGCTGGTAGGAAAGGCTATAAGAGGAGCCATCGATGTATTACAGCAGGTGTTGTTCTAGAGGGAAGACTGCTGACTGAGCCAGATGCAAAGTCACTGGGAGCACATTGGAGATAAGCCTCCTGCCTCACCAGTAACATTAATTACCACATGTAGTATAATGCAATGAGTATCACCACCCCAACAGCAAAAGGAAGAATGCTCCATTAGATCAATGGTTAATTTCTTCTCAAGCAACTAAAGTCTTTGAAGGAGTTTCACTTTCAGTTGCTATTATCCATTTCTTGATTTAGACAGAGAATGGGACTCAAGAATCATGCCATTCTCCGCTCCGTAGTGTTTAGTTCTCACTTTAGGGAGCTTGATTGGTCAAATAGCAAAAGGACCTTGGTCTCCCCATAATAGAATCTCACAATGTGAAATCCCAAGGACAGATCCTCTACAGCTTGATAGACATATCATGCTAGAGCTGCAGTTAGGTGAAATGTCAGAGTCTCGTTTACTAGAAATAAAAACCTTTGAAAAAATTCTGAGTGCCACTCCCTGTGCCCACGCAGATCCAGAAGGTGGTTTCAGCTGCTGTGCATAAAAGACACAGGGAGAGGGAAACCAAAGGCACAGAGGCCAGCAGAGTGCAAAAACTATTTCCAGAAGTTGGGAAGGCCTGGAGTAAAGTTAACGAAACATAAGAGAATCAAAGGGTGTATCAATAAAAAAAAGAAAGTCATAGAATTGAAAAAAGAATTGAGCTGGTGGTAACTAGTTGGTGAGAATTTAAAGAAGCCCATTCAAAAAGTGCCAGCTAAGTCAATGTTGAAAAGGTCATGTTTTTAGCTGGTATCAACTCTGTGGTGTGCTACCTACTTGGAGAAGGCTGGAAAAATGTTTCTTACAGGAGGCCATTAGACAAGAAAGTCAAGATTAGTACATCTAAAGTGCCTCATTCCTTTCCATCAAGGAAGCAGTTGAGTCTTTGTAGGTAGCTACAGAAAATATATCCATTTGGAAGAACCTCACCAATTTTTACAATGTTATCCTCATTTGTTGTCTGTGTCTGCCAGCCTCCCTCTGTCTTCTTCCTCTCTTTTTCTTCCTGTCTTAATCTGTCTCCATGAGGTGGAAAGATTAAGAAAACTCCTGGAAAATATGTAATATCTTTGAAGGGAGCCTCTGATACATTTAAGCCTGATTCTGCCAATAATCACTGAAGAAAAGAAAAGCAAAAAGAGGCTCCTTTACCAGGGCTTATCATGGTCAACAAAAGAATCCGAAATGCAGTACTTGGATGCAATTTCAAAAATGACAGAATGATCTCTGTTCGTTTCCAAGGCAAACCATTCAATATCACAGTAATCCAAGTCTATGACCCAACAAGTAATGCTGAAGAAGCTGAAGTTGAATGGTTCTATGAAGATCTACAAGACCTTTTAGAACTAACACCCAAAAAAGATGTTCTTTTCATTATAGGGGACTGGAATGCAAAAGTAGGAAGTCAAGAAACACCTGGAGTAACAGGCAAATTTGGCCTTGGAATATGGAATGAAGCAGGGCAAAGGCTAATAGGGTTTTGCCAAGAGAACGCACTAGTCATAGCAAACACCCTCTTCTAACAACACAAGAGAAGACTCTACACATGGACATCACCAGGTGATCAACACCAAAATCAGATTGATTATATTCTTTGCAGTCGAAGATGGAGAAGCTCTATATAGTCAGCAAAAACAAGAACAGGAGCTGACTACGGCTCAGATCATGAACTCCTTATTGCCAAATTCAGACTTAAATTGAAGAAAGTAGGGAAAATCACTAGACCATTCAGGTATGACCAAAATCAAATCCCTTATGATTATACAGTGGATGTGAGAAATAGATTTAAGGGACTAGATCTGAGAGACAGAGTGCCTGATGAACTGTGGACGGAGCTTCGTGACATTGTACAGGAGATAGGGATCAAGACCATCCCCATGGAAAAGAAATGCAAAAAAGCAAAATGGTTGTCTGAGGAGGCCTTACTAACAGCTGTGAAAAGAAGAGAAGTGAAAAGCAAAGGAGAAAAGGAAAGATATAAGCATCAATGCAAAGTTCCAAAGAATAGCAAGGAGAGATAAGAAAGACTTCCTCAATGATCAGTGCAAAGAAATAGAGGAAAACAACAGAATGGGAAAGACTAGAGATCTCTTCAAGAAAATTAGAGTTACCAAAGGAACATTTCATGCAAAGATGGGCTCGATAAAGGACAGAAATGGTATGGACCTAACAGAAGTAGAAATTAAGAAGAGGTGGCAAGAATACACAGAAGAACTGTACAAAAAGGATCTTCACAAGCAAGATAATCACGATGGTATAATCACTCACCTAGAGCCAGACATCCTGCAATGTGAAGTCAAGTGGGCCTTAGAAAGCATCACCATGCACAAAGCTAGTGGAGATGATGGAATTCCAGTTGAGCTATTTCAAATCCTAAAAGGTGGTGCTGTGAAAATGCTGCACTTAATATGCCTGCAAATTTGGAAAACTCAGCAGTGGCCACAGGACTGGAAAAGGTCAGTTTTCATTCCAATCCCAAAGAAAGGCAATGCCAAAGAATGCTCAAACTACCGCATAATTGCACTCATCTCACACTCTAGTAAAGTAATGCTCGAACTTCTCCAAGCCAGGCTTCAGCAATATGTGAACCATGAACTTCCAGATGTACAAGCTGGTTTTAGAAAAGGCAGAGGAACCAGAGATCAAATTGCCAACATGCGCTGGATCATCAAAAAAGCAAAAGAGTTCCAGAAAAACATCTATTTCTGCTTTATTGACTATGCCAGAGCTTTTGACTATGTGGATCACAATAAACTGTGGAAAATTTTGAAAGAAATGGGAATACCAGACCACTTGACCTGTCTCTTGAGAAACCTGTATGCAGGTCAGGAAGCAACAGTTAGAACTGGACATGGAACAACAGACTGGTTCCAAATCGGAAAAGGAGGACGTCAAGGCTGTATATTGTCACCCTGCTTATTTAACTTACATGCAGAGTACATCGTGAGAAACGTGGACTGGAAGAAACACAAGCTGGAATCAAGATTGCCAGGAGAAATATCAGTAACCTCAGATATGCAGATTACCCTGCCCTTATGGCAGAAAGTGAAGAGGAACTAAAAAGCCTGTTGATGAAAATGAAAGAGGAGAGTGAAAAAGTTGGCTTAAAGCTCAACATTCAGAAAACGAAGATCATGGCATCTGGTCCCATCACTTCCTGGGAAATAGATGGGGAAACAGTGGAAACAGTGTCAGACTTTATTTTTTTGGGCTCCAACATCACTGCAAATGGTTACTGCAGCCATGAAATTAAAAGATGCTTACTCCTTGGAAGGAAAGTTATGAGTAACCTAGATAGCATATTCAAAAGCAGAGACATTACTTTGCCAACAAAGGTCCGTCTAGTCAAGGCTATGGTTCCAGTGGTCATGTATGGATGTGAGAGTTGGACTGTGAAGAAAGCTGTGCACTGAAGAATTGATGCTTTTGAACTGTGGTGTTGGAGAAGACTCTTGAGAATCCCTTGGACTGCAAGGAGATCCAACCAGTCCATTCTAAAGGAGATCCACCCTGGGTGTTCTTTGGAAGGAATGATGCTAAAGCTGAAACTCCAATACTTTGGCTACCTCATGGGAAGAGTTGACTCATTGGAACAGACTCTGATGCTGGGAGGGATTCAGGGCAGGAGGAAAAGGGGACGATAGAGGATGAGATGGCTGGATGGCATCACCAACTCGATGGACATGAGTTTGAGTGAACCCCAGGAGTTGGTAATGGACAGGGAGGCCTGGTGTGCTACGATTCATGGGGTCTCATAGAGTTGGACATGATTGAGTGACTGAACTGACTGACTGACTGATGTACCAGGGCTTTCTTCACTAAACCTTGATGTTCAGAAGTATAAAATTTGATTTGGCTTTTCATACTTTCTGTGAGCTTTGCACTTTAGCTTATAAGTTTCACATTCCATTCCTGGTAGCATTCTCAAAAGAAAAATAAGGGTGACAGCCCTCAGTGCTCTGCAATTAATATTCTTCTCAGATGGAATTGGCTGCTTTGTCATGATCAACATTCCAGTGTAGCTCAAGGTGGCTAGCGATGCTAATCACCTCCTAAAGGTGTGACGTTAGAAAGTAAGAGTGTTTTATTTACATGGCACGAAGTATAAATTGTTTTTACCTTCTAAAGCAGACTGCGAGACCCTCAACCTTATAATATTTACAAGATGGTATAAACTGTCTCTCCACTCCTGACATTATCACCCTTGATAAATATAAGCTTGTATAATTGGATGTTTTGGCCTCTGCCTTTTCTCTTTTGTTGCAATCAGGGCTGGGTGACAGGGGATCAGAAGAAGGAGCTGTAATTCGCGAGTCCTCAACACACTGGGGTCATGGCTTGTGGGTCGGTGGCCAGCAGGCCAAGTAGAAACATCAGGGGGCTTTTGGGGCTGAGAACCAGAAAGCCAGAATGATAAGCATGAGTCAGTGGGAGTCACCAGAGACGTAAGACAGAAGGCTGGAAACTGGAGAACAGAGCTGTTGTGAACGGCAGCTGAGCAGTCTGTGTTTTACACAAAGCCTCTTGCTGGTTGGGGCTGAAATATGGCTCCTGTTGTGCTTGCCAGGTTTTGTGCTTTGGTGCAGGACCTAGCTGCTTTCAGAAAAAAGTACCCATGGATTACCAAACTGGGACTATGGGGCTTCTTTCATCCAGAGGGAATATCTTTCTACTTTCTGCAGAAGCCAAGAATAGAGTGATGTCTTTGCCAGAGAATCTTATTATTATACTTTCAGGCCCTCTTTTTTTTTCCTACAATAAAGCTTTGGAACTTATTTATTTTTTGTATAACTGTCTGACACCTCCCATTTATACCTTCCCCAGCCCCCGACAAGTATCGTTCTACTCCCTGCTTCCATGTATTTGACTTTTAGATTCCATATGTAAATAAGATCATACAATATTTGTCTTCCTCTGACTTATTTCGTGTGGCACAATGTCCTCCCAGTCCATCCATATTGTCACAAATAACAGGATTTCGTTCTCTTTTAAAGCTGAATAATACTGCTGTTGCTGCTAAGTCACTTCAGTCGTGTCCGACTCTGTGCGACCCCATAGATGACAGCCCACCAGGGTCCCCTGTCCCTGGGATTCTCCAGGCAAGAACAATGGAGTGGACTGCCATTTCCTTCTCCAATGTATGAAAGTGAAAAGTGAAAGTGAAGTCGTTCAGTTGTGTCTGACTCTTTGTGACCCCATGGACTGCAGCCCACCAGGCTCCTCCGCCCATGGGATTTTCCAGGCAAGAGTACTGGAATGGGGTGCCATTGTATTCTCCTGTGAAATAGTGCGCGGCGTTTCAATCATCAGGGAAATGCAACTCTAAACCACAGTGAGTTATCACCTCACGCTTGTTAGGATGGCTGTCATAAAAAATAAGAGAACAGATGTTGGTGAGGATATAGAGAAAAGAGAACCCTTGTGCACTGTTAGTGGGAGTATATATATATTGGTGCAGCCAGTGTGGAAAAGAGTATGAAGGATTCTCAAAATATTTAAATAGAAGTACCATTTCATATGCAATCTCATTTCTGGGTAGATATCAAAAGAAATTGAGATCTGGATCTTAAAGACTTACCTGTACCCCCATGTTCCATGTAACATTATTCACAGTAGTCAAGATATGCAAACAACCTAAATTTCCATCAATGGATGGATAAAGAAAATGAGACCATTTCTTTAGCATGAGGTTAAATAAGTGGTCACTAGAAAAGTTAAATGATAAGGTGAGATTAGGCAATGCCAAATATTACTAATGCACTAATATCAAGGAAATATAAACTCTAAAGCAGTTTCTGCTTCAACATTTGGAATTCTCTATGGCTTTCAACAGTCAGTCTCAGAGATCTTGGTCTAAGCCTCATCTGTGGTAAGAGACTACTGAAAATCCCCAATGAGGTAAGAAGAGCAAAAGCAGTCCTTTGTGATTCCTCTCCAGGAATCTCTAGAGGATTATAAAATCTATAGAGTAAGGTATCTCTATACCTTCACTCCATAAACACTTATTTGATTCTAGGTTATATATATATTTTTTTCTTAGAAGGGCTAATATAGGAGAACTCAGATCCAGAAATCAGTTTGGGAAACCAGGGTGGGGTTAGGGGAAAGAAACTTGGTGTGAGATTTTGGGACAGGCTAGAAAGTATACTTAGAGCTCTCAAAATGCCCTGGAATATCTGGAAGCAGTAGAGAAGCCCTTCAGGGAGGGATAAGGCAATGAAAATGCTGGAGGTCTGAGGCTAGTTACTATTTTGCCACTAGCTTCTGGAACAAAGGAGCACAGTTGATCAGTGCCACTGAAAGTTTTCTCCAGAATTCTGTGGGCTAATTCAGTCCTAGTTATTTTCCATATTATGTCTATGTATAAGATGAGAAATGACCATATTCTTCCTAGAATTCTTCTGAAACTGTCAAAGGCAAGGGTAAGGAAATAGATCTTTCCCAGTTCTGTTGCTTCTTCATTATATCCAGCCGCCCATCTTCCTTTCCACCAAAGACACTCATATACCCACCAAAACACTAATTAGGGCAAAGACACAGCACTTCTGCATATGACATTCTTGTGAATGTCCTTCTTGTCTAGACTCCGTTGATCTCATGTCTGACCACAGAAACCTCTAAATCATACAACATTCAACACTTATTTCTCCACCCCTTCCTCCCAAGCAACTGCCACAACCAGAGTAGACCACAAAGCATGTTTATGCCACACCCTCCACTTATTTTTCTTTTGCCTTTTTGTTGTATAGGAGACTTAACTCTCTATTAGCACTTTGACTCTCACTTAAGTAATTTCCTTTTAGTTGCCAATATTTGAGTTAGTATTTTCCCATTCATGCAAGTGTCCATCTCTCTTGCAACTCATCTTTTGGTTTGTTCGTGTACACTGTGTTAGTATCAGACTCCTCCATTCTTCCTTTCAGGTGCAATGGCTAGTGAATTGTCTTCTGTTCACTTAGCTGCACCTAAGATCATCATAAGGAATTCAGGTAACCCTCACTTGAATATTACTATTAATTGTATGTGAGTACTTAGTCACTCAGTCATGTCTAGTTCTTTGCGACCCCATGAACTGTAGCCTGCCAGACTCCTCTATCTATGGGATTCTCCAGGCAAGAATACTGTAGTGGGTATCCATTCCCTTCTCTGGGGATCTTCCTGACTCAAGGATTGAACCCAGGTCTCCTGCATTGCAGATGGATTCTTTACCATCGGAGTCACCAAGGAAGCCCCTAATGGTTAATCATCCAACACCAAATTCATATAAACTATGAGATTGTCTGGGGTGCCAAATTTTGAAGTTAGAAGAGGAAGTAGATTCTGAATTCAGTAGCTACCTTGTATTATGACTGACATGCTTTTGTTTTGACAGTTAAATCACTGCAAGGACCAGGGATGGGATCAGTCAGAGGTTGTACAGTAACTATTCTGTTCATTAATAAAGACCCCTTAATAGAAATCTACATATGAAGAACACTTGCATGAAGCAGAAAATCACCTTGCACTGATCCTCATATTGTCCTTTTTACTGTTTTGTCTTTACTTGTATTCTGTTTTGCTAGTTATTTTTCCTATTCTTAATTTCTGCTTGTTCATGTTATGTCTCCACTAGATTGTTAGTAATTTGTTCAAGGGTGGCAGCTGCCTAGTATAAACTCCATGACACCTAACATGAAGACAGATATTTTTTGTGTATAGAGTTGTCACTGGTGATGACATACATCCTTACAATGTCAGAAAATGTGACATTTCATTAGGGAATGATAAGTTTAGCTGACCTGAATTGTTATCACAATTGTTAGTCCACAAACAGCTATCCTTATCTCATAGCTGTTTCCCAGATAACATTATAACATTATAGGATTTGCTTAATTAGAATTACCTTTTTTTTTCCTGTTCTGAATATCAAAATGACTTTTATGTTCCTACAAAACAAATAACTCACCATAGCTTAAAATCAAGATGTGCATTAATTTGTACATGAAAGATAATCCCTTGATTGAGAAAGGCTAATTGGGGTTAGCTTCTGTTAGTACAGACTCAGGAAATAGCTTTGATAGATTTTAGCATATGGATAAATCCCTTCTCCAAAATTCCCATGATGAAGAATATCTTTCAGTTTAATATTTTTTAAAGAATTTGATGCATAAAGAAAAAATCTTATCAGCCACAAAATGTTTGTCCATTTTCTCTTGATATGGATAATGAATTCCTTATCCTATTAACAGATACTGGACTCATGTATACCAAAGAGCTGGAGTTCCAACTTGTTTTATTTATTTTCTTTCTTTTTTCCTGTTGATTTCACCTTGGTTTTTAAGACTAACCAAAACAAGTTTAAATTGCTTCCTTACTGCAAATATCATCTATTGCCTCACCTATTCTTACAGCATTGCTCATGAATAAAACTCATTAAATAATAAGCTCTAATATTGAGTTCCTTCACAGAAATTATTTTTTAAATCTATTTACTTTCACCCTTGCAAATAATATGATTTGTTTTTGGAAGAGCCTATTAAATAATCACCATTTCTTCTGGAAAACAAATGACCTAATTAGTTTGATGTTGAATATTTAGCTTGTGAAAGACCTTTAGGTTGGACACATCTGTGACTTGGAAATGCAACTAACTGTAAAGCTCTCCATACATTTTATTATTTTATTTTATTTTATTTTTTTGATGTGTTCAGCAATGTTCAAGGCTTTAGAGGCAATATAAGAGAAAAATAAAATATTATATAATGTGATTGGGGGGAGCACACACATTACATTAGGTCACAGTAATCAAGTACTACCATGAGAGGCAACCATTTTCTTTCTGGTTTTATTGAGAAATAATTGACATACATCACTTTGTAAATTTAAGACATTCAGCATGATGTTTTGACTTAATGCATATTGTGAAATGATTACCACAGTAGATTTAGCATCCATCTTCTTACATAGATTCAATATGAAGAAATGAAAGAAGAAAAGAATAAGGGGATTAAAAAAATTTTTTTGCCTTACAATGAGAAGAACTCTAAGGAGTTACTCTCTTAATAACCTTCCTGTGTGTCATACAACAGCATCTGCTATAATCATCATGTTGTACATGGTATACTTAATACTACCTTATTTTATAACTAGAAGTTTGTTCCTTTTCACCACCTTCCTCCAGGTTCTCCTCCCTCAGCCCCTACCTCTGATAACCACAGTCTGTTCTTTTTTTCTATGGAAGTTTTATATTTATTTATTTATTTATTGGTTGTTGCTGTTGCAATAAGATTCCACATACAAGTGAGAGAAATCAGGTGGTAAGAGTCAGGACTAAAATGAAGACAGAAGGATTTTAAACAAAGGGATGAATTTTTTTTTTAACTAGTTAAACCAAATTGTTGGGACAAGACATATTTATGAGACAAGACATACTGATGAGAAGATGAGGGAAGAAGTCAAAAGTAACTTTTAGATTTAAGGAATGAACAATTACTGTAATATAGCCAGAATGATCAAATAAATTTGGAGGGTTTATAAAAGTTTAATTTGAAGTCGCAGAGGGGGATGTAGCTGAGTGAAAATATGTAGAAAATGTGAGACTAACTGTAGAAACAAATCAGAGCTGGAGCTTTAGTTTGGAGGGTCCTCCACAGGCATTAGTTTTTTTTTCCCCCATTTATTTCTCCCTTTCCCTAATTTTGTTGTGTTTTGATTCAAAGAAATATTTAGTTAAAGGAAAAATACTAAATTTAAGAGTCCTTGTTTGATGGACTGGCTGATTGATTAGTTGATTGGTTGACTGACTTCTTGGTTCATTCATTCATTCACGGGAACTTCATGAATAAGGAAATGTATTGGTTTAAAGACAGTCAATGAGACATGATTCTGATTCTGCCTTTGAGGAACTTTCGATTTAGTGGATTGGGAGTATTTTTGTATATGAATTGTTGTCTAACAAACTACCAAAAGCTTAGTTGCTTAGCTTATAGTCATCATTTATTTGTTATGATTCTGTAATTTGTGTAGGGCTTAATGGGGAAATTTGTCTCTATTCCATGACCATTTACCTAGGCTGGAATATCCAAGTTGACTTTTTCATTCACAAACATGTTGCCTTAACTGCAATGGCTGGAGCTTAAGGTGATACTTGAACTAAATTTTGAAGAACAAATATAAAGGACAAGGGGAGAGAGGAGAAAGAAACATTTTTTTTAAACAAGAAATTATATATGGAAGACTGAGGAATAGTATAGAATATAATGCATTTAGGGTACTTCATTTAGGTCAATGACATGAAGGAACCAGAAAAAGGGTGCCAAAAATAAGAGACTGTGGTTAATTGTGGGAACTGAGATTGCAGAAGCAAGTAGGAATCGACTGAAGAGGGTCATATTTGTTGTACCAGAAAGAGTCCAAAGCAGAGGGTGTTGATTATGTCAGTTATTTAGGGTCTATTAAGGAGGAGGGGTTTATAGGAAATCAGAAGGAGCAGACAGAAGTAGGAAGTAAATTAAGAGAGGGTTGTCACAGAAATTAAAGGAGAGAGTTTTCAGAAGAACAACATAATCAATAACATCAAATGCTCTCAAGCAGTTCAAGGAGATGAGGAATGAGAAGTGTCCATTAGATCTAGCAATGAGAACTTGTGGCCGATGACCTCAGTAAGACCACTTGTAGTAGAAGCAGAGGCCAAATTATGACAAATTGAGCATTTAACAGGAAGTAAGGAAACGAGAAAGAGAACAGTAGCTAGAGGGAGATGGAGATGGAAAGAATTGTTTGTTTAAGATAGGAGAGGCCTTGGTGTACTATGAGAAGTAACTGGCAGACAACAAACAAAGTATATTTATTAAGGGCTTATTAAGTCCTGGATGAAGACATGAGAGCTCAGAGAAATTAAGCAACTTGTTCTGGGTCACACAGCTAGGAAGGGAAGGAACAGGGATTTAAACCTAGGTCCCACTTTCCAGAGCTCATAGTCTTAACTATTGTGCTCTTAACCACTATGTAAGATGCTGCTGCTGATGACAATGGTAGTGATAATGGTGATGATAAGGCAAGGATTCTTCCTTTGAAGGATAAAAAATTAATGAAATGGATACTGTGCATGTGAAGCTTATAATTATTGGTGGCTTAATTTTTTTGCAATTGAAATTGTAGCTTTGTAATGGTAATGATTTGAGAAGACCCTGATGCTGGGAAAGATTGAGGGCAGGAGGAGAAGGGGATGACAGGATGAGATGGTTGGATGGCATCACCGACTCAATGGACATAGGTTTGGGTGGACTCAAGGAGTTGGTGACGGACAAGGAGGCCTGGCGTGCTGCGATTCTTGGGGTCGCAAAGAGTCGGACACGACTGAGCGACTGAACTGAACTGAACTGAATGGTAATGATTCATGATCTACATCACAAGTCAGCTAAAAATAAAACAGGTAAAATAGCTTTAAAAAGATGTGAAGTATTTGCACGTATAAAATTCTAAATCTGTGTTTTAAATCATTTTACAGGTTCTAAATGAAGTTACTTATAAATTGCACTTAGGATATGTAAGACTTTCTACCTAGATGTGCTATGCCACCTTTATGCTTGTGACGATGGATGTTAAAATTGACTGCTTCTTAAATCAGCCATCTGTTTGTAGTCTGGAAGTAACGATGAAAAACAAATGGGATACTGTTGGGAAGAAACATATTTTTGTAGTTTTTTACTTCAGAAAAGAATGAATGTCTTATTTAAATGCACTATCATATTAAACTTCAGCTTGTGGAAAATGCTTACAAGCAGTTTTTATGATATTTTGATAAACATTGCAGTAATATGTAAGTGGGGAAGAAAATGGCTCAAGGCAAAGGAAATTAATGATGTCTGGGGAGGAGCCAGCTGTATGACTACCTGTGTGGAGGATCAGATTTTAGGAAAGCATTTTTATTTCTCCTACCAATGTCTTAAGTTGTCAAATATTAAAATTTAGAAATATGTCCAAGACAAAATTGACCCATGGGAAAGACAGCAGCAAAGGTTAGGAAAACATTAGAAAACACTGAGTTATCCCACCTCCTCATCGTACCTGTGAGAAACTACAAAATGATGAAAATGCATATGCTGCCAGCTGGGCCATCTGTTCTAGCTAGTGCTGGCCTGGTCAGCGTTGAGAATGGAGACACCTGGCAGAGAGATTCACGTGTTGCAGGAAGTATAGTTGTGGTGTCTTGGCAGGTCATTCTCTTTGAATCAAAATGAAACAAATGTTTTGGCATAGAGAGCTGCATGCTGTGCACCATCCTTCCAGTGGAATAGGGATGTATGGTTTGGTTCCCTGACTGTGGTGGCCAGTCCTATATCATATATCAGAACATGAAAATCACGAAAAACCAAGAGATGTTCTCCCTTTCCCCTCCTTACTAACCCAGTTATCTCTGCCTGACCTATAAAACAGAATAGGAAGGAATGGCAATCATACTAAAGAAAGCTAAGTGCTCTGCATGTATTAGCTGAAATGTCCTATTTAAAATTCTTTGGAAAAGATAATACATGTGAAAATTAAAGCCAGGAGTGTTTGAATGACTTGCCCCAAATCAGACAGGCAATGAGCTGAGCATAGACTCAGGGTGTGTCTAACTGCTGAGCTCAGTCTTTTAATCATAAAGTTATAGTCCTTTGTATGTCTGAAGAGGATGTGGTTGATGCTATTTTGCAGATGACTTAAAACTCAAGGTAGCTTAAACATGTCTATTTTCCTTTGCCTTCCTTCCTTGCTGAGCACTGGGGTCTCAGCCTAAACTTCACTTTATTAGTAAAAGCCTGAGTTATGGCTTGACTTGAGTCTAATGTTTGAAAATTGACCAATAAGAGTGTGAAACCCTGATCATCTACCCACTTATTGGGAAAGAGGTAATTAATGAAAAATCATCTGCATTCAGAAGCATATATTCTGATTGAGACAGACATTTGGACAGATTTTTTAATTTATTTCTTATTTTTTANAGGTAAAATTGGGTACTGAAGATTGGGTTTTTAAATGTACAAAATTGACAACCAGTACCAAAATGCAAAGATTAAAAATATGGAGTAGAGACTGGATTTTCGAAAATATAATATTAAAGAAAAGAAGAAGGAGAGAGAGAAAAAAAAAAACAAGAACAACAACAAAAAAAGCCACAAGAATTATTAAAAAAAAGCAACAACATCAACCACAAAAAGACTATATACAGCATTTGCTTTAAAAATAGGGTTTTTTTTTTTGAAAAGTAATAATAGGTTTTAAAAATAATAATTAGAGAAATAGAGGACTTAAAAATTTAAGAAAGTTAAAAAAAGAAAAAGAAAAGATGAAAAAATAAAATTTTAAGAAAAGGAAGAATAAACAATCACGCAATCATATCGACTATAAAAAAAAAAAGATTGATCATAAAAGTATTAAAGGTATATCTGGCCCTTTCTCTGGCATTGTGGGCTATGTGGGGTCACTACCAAGTCAGTTCCCTCTGTTTAACTTCCTCTTTTTGCTGGTCTCTTCAGTGTCTGATTTCCAACTTGTCACAGGGAGGGCGGTGATGGACTCCTCACTGGGCTTGCCTCTGCTCGTGGCGCTCACCACTCAGGCTCAATGTTGCTCTTTTTTAATGTTGAGTTTTAAGCCAGCTTTTTCACTCTCCTCCTTCGCCTTCATTAAGGGAGTAACCCCTGGGAAAGGGAATGCTACGACTTCAGTATTCTTGCCTTGAGATTTCCATGGACAGTGGAGCCTGGTAAGCTACAGTCCGTGGGGTTGCAAAGAGCCAGACATGATTGACTAACACTATGGTGGCCAAGTAACAAAAATGGTGTAGTCCTGGCAAAGACACACAAAACAACAGATGAAAAGATAGATCAGAACCAGATATATGATAAGGGTAACACAGTAAATAAATAGGAAAAGGATGTTTAGTACATGGTATAAAAAAACTTACCTGTAGTATGACTTAAAGACACAAATGTAAAGTTAATATACATTTACTTAAGTATGTGAATGTAAGTAAATGAAGACTTTTTCTTTTTACCTTGATATTAGAGAAAGTCTTCTTAATCAATATCCCCAAAGTGGTAATCATACTGTTGCAATAAAGAGGGACCCTTTCCAGGGCCCTTGAGTGGGCTTTTTCTAACACTCAGAAATGAATTGTACAAGGGGACACGTGCTGACACAGCAAGAGACCTTACTGGAAAGGGTCGCCAGGGCAGAGCACAGTAGGGTAAAGGAACCCATGAGAACTGCTCTGCCATGTGGCTCACAATCTCAGGTTTTATGGCAATGGGGTTAGTTTCCAGGTTGTCTCTGGTCAGTTATCATGCTTGGCCCACATCTGATGACTCAGGGTCCTTCCCGGTGACTCGCACATCTCCCAGCCAATATAGAGTCCAGCACGAAGGATTCTGGGAGGTTGATAGGGCAAGATGTATGGTCTCCTCCTCCTTCCTTTTGGGCCCTCCTGAATTCTCCTGGTTAGTTTTTCGCAGTGGCACCAGGTTCCTTATCAGGAGCTCATGTTGTCAGACAACTCAGGCAAGCAGTTGATTACCGTGCCTGGCCAAGGTGGGCAGTTTCGGTCAATGGTTCCCTAATATATATAAGAGATTTGTTAGAGAAATTGATTCATGATTAGGGAGGCTGAGACATCCCACGATCTGCCCTCTGCAAGCTAGACATCCAGGAAAGCCAGTGGTGAGATTCAGTTTGGATGTGAAGGCCTGAAAATCAGGGTGGGGTGAGGGCAGTGGTGTGGATCCCAGTCTGAGTCTGGAGGCCAGAGAATCAGGAGCACCTGTCTCTGAGAGCAGACAAAGAGGGCTGTCTCCGCTCAAGCAGAAAGTGAATTGTCCTTCCTCTGTCCTTTAGGTTCTATGTGAGTGCTTAGCAGCTGGGAGGCTGCCCTGCACTGTCAGGGCAACCTGCTCTACTCAGTCTACCAATTCAAACGCTTAACTCTTCCAAAGACACCCTTGAAGATAAGCCAAGAAATGATGTGAATGATGTTTCACTTGCTCTCTGGGTATCTCATAGCCCTTAAGTAACAAATAAAATAAACCATCAGTGTATTTACATACAATGTTTAAAATATAAACAAAGACATGTCAAATGATTAAAAATGACTACTCTTGTGGAGGAAGGGAATGGATAGGGGATCAGAAAGAACGATAAAAAATAAATTGGATTAAACTGAAGGCTTTGCATAGTCACGTACCCTGAAGTGAGGAATAAGGTTGATTATCAACTCGCTGCACCTCAAGACAAATATAATTAGCAGATACATTTTTTTAATTTTTTGAGAATACCCACACTTATCCTTTACTGCTATTTAGTATCTCACAATTCAAAGTTTCCAGTTATGGTTTATACACAGAAGCTGAAGCCTGATACCATGTTATTTAATCCTGACACTCCTCCCATAGGTAGCTATTGTTTTATTCTTTTTTTTTTAATTGAAGTATGGTTGACTTACAATACACATGAGCTGAACGGTAACAAACTTGAGACTCAGGAAGGTTAAGTGATTGGCCCAAGGTCTCTCCAAAAATGAGTGACAGAGCTGAGGCATTAAGCCAGAGCTCTCATACTGCTTTCTCCCAGCACAAAGAATGCCTGCTATTATTTACCTATTTATTGGTGATATATTCAGTTTTGTGAATTACCTTTCCCCAAGTGCCTTATAGTAGGCCATCTCTCTTTTCTGAACTGAATCAATTGTCAAACTCTTGCCTTCATAACTACTTAGAGAAATGGGCAAAGTCAGTCCCTGAAATTCCTATTTTACTGTCAAAGGAGCTGACACTAAGGGTTGAAGGAAATGAGGCAGAAGCCCTAATTGTATGTCCTTTGATGAAGAAAGTCAGGGAAAAGTGATGTTTTCACAACAGAAAACATATCTGCTGCTGAGTCTAGCACTTGACGTGCATATGGTATATAAGATGTACAAGTTAATCCATCTGCACCATACATTTATTAAATTTGATAAATATGGTATTTCTTATCCTGAGAGAATTTCATTACCAGAAAGTGCCAAGCAGTGGACATTTGATCAGTACTGCTAAATCCACACCTATCATCAGTTCTCCAGATCAGCAGTTTCCAATCAAATTTAATTGTCAAATACAATTCATGTGATCTGTTCAGGTTCGTTTCACCACAGATAAATTTCAGTAAGTGTTTTCTGGTGAGACTAATTGTCCTTTACAGAATCACCCTCTTGACAGACACAATTACACATGCAATTTCATCAGTAACTACTAACATTTGGACAGTTAACATTTTTCTGTGCTTAAATTTGTACATTTTTCAATATTTTATTACCTACAGTCAGCGAATAGAAAGATAAATGAACAGGTTTGACTATACTTCTGGAGCATATTTCCATGACATGCCGTTTATTCCCATAAATCCTAATAGAAAAAAACATTCACATCTCTTGGGCCTGCCTGACCATTTGAATAATATAAAGAGGAGGCAAGCTGAAAATAATGCTGAGAATTAGCCAATAAAATTGTACTGAATAAAAGTCTGAGTATTATGAAAAAAATATATTACTAATGAGATCGTCATTCCACACATCATTCCTTCTGATAAAATTGGCACTGTTTTACAATTATAAAGATTTTCATTCATTTATTTCTTAGAAATTAATTCCTCACATGTTCCCAAGAGAATTAAAAATATTTAAGAATACACAGGCACTAGTATAGAGATATCAAATACATGTAAAAATAATTTGAGACAAAATTAACTGTGTGGAAAAGCAAGTTGAAGCCAAATCTGGGGTGAGGGCAACATCCAAAATATTATGAAACTCCATAACCTAGATGTCTATAATTCGTAGTAGACGATGTGAAAAGGGATTGATATTATGTCCAATATTCTCTGTATCCACCAAAAAAAAAACAAAAAAACTAGCTTCTCAAAGGAAAATACAACCATGGGTCTTCAAAGAGAAGGCACTGTGCTGCTAACATGTGTTTTAACATATGTAAATCTTACGAGTTAACATTTAAAAGGCAGTATTTGCCCCAGTTTAAAGTTTCCAGTAGTCACATAAGGATGTGAGAGCTGGACCATAAAGAAGGCTGAGCACCGAAGAACTGATGCTTTTGAATTGTGGCGTTGGAGAAGACTCTTGAGAGTACCTTGGACAAGGAAACCCAACCAGTCCATCCTAAAGGAAATCAGTCCCGAATATTCATTGGAAGGACTGATGCTGAAGCTGAAGCTCCAATACTTTGGCCACCTGATTCGAAGAGCTGACTCACTGGAAAAGACTCTGATGCTGGGAAGATTGAAGGCCAAAGGAGAAGGGAGTAACAGAGGGTGAGATGGTTGAATGGCATCACCAACTTGATGGGCATGAGTTTGAGCAAACTAGGGAGATAGTGAAGGACAGAGAAGCCTGATGTGCTGTAGTCCATGGGGTTGCAAAGAGTCAGACGTGAATTAGCAACTGAACAACAACAACAAAACCAAGGCAAAAGATCACCTAAGTGTCAGAACCAAACTTCAACTCTGGTTTTCTCTTTTCCAGTCCAGTTTCTCTAGCTCTGTAATACAATGTCTAGCAGGTATGAAAGTCAGACCTTATCTTCTTTGTAATACATGGCCTTTTTTTTTCCTAAGTAAAAGGTGTAGATTGATAGTTAGATAGCTGATTAGCAGACAGTGATTTTATAATTTAAAGATTTTGCTTTTAGAGCAAATTTAGGTTAACAGAAAAATTGAACAGAAAGCACAGTGTTCCCACATACTTGCTCTCCACCTACACCATTGTCTACAATTTCCCTTATTATCAGCATCCTGAGTTGGCATCCCACATTTGTTACAGCTGATAAACCAATATTGAGACATTATTTATCAACCAAAGTCCAAAGTTTACATAATGGTCAGCCTTTGTTTGCACAGGTCTAAGGGTTTTGCGAAATCCATGATGCAGTATTTTCACCCTGAGGGTATCACCCAGAATAGCTGCACTGTCCTATAAATTCCCAGCAGTCTATCTTTGCATTCCTCCCTCCACAAACCCTAAGCTCTGGCAACCACTGATCTTTCTTTTTTTTTCCTGCCTCTATGTCTTTGTCTTTCCCAACATGTCATATAATTGGAATCACATAGCATGTATCCTTTTCAGGCTAGCTTGCTTCACTTGGTAACATGCACTTAAGTTTCCTCCATGTCTTTTCCTGGTTTAATAGCTTGTTTCTTTTCATCACTGAATAATATCTGATTATATAAGATGTAATTATTCTGAGGTAAGAATATGCGTAGCTTTGTAAGAAACTGTTAAGCTGTCTTCCAAAGTGGCTGTACTATTTGCATTCCCCCCAGCAGTGAATGAGAGTTCGTGTGGCTCCACATTCTCACAGCATTTGTTATGTTGGGGTTCTGGGTTTTGGCCATTCTCATAGGTGTTTTGGTATTGCACTGTTGCTTTAATGTGCATTTTTCTAATGACAAATATTTCCATCTGCTTATTTGCCATCTGTACCCATCTATATATCTTCTGTGGGGAGATGTTTGTTCAGATCTTTGCATTTTTCTTTTCACACTAGGTTGTTTGTTTTTCTGGAGTTTTAATTATCTGGAAAACTTTAGCACAAGCCCATTATCAAATATGTGTTTTGCAAATGCTTCACTCTCTGTGACTTGGTTTTTCATTCTCTGAGCAGTGTTTTTCACACAGAAGGTTATTTATTTCAATGAAATTCAATTTATTTACTTTTTCTTTCATGATTCATATTTTTGCTGTTTAAAAACTCATCATCTAATCCAAGGTCACTCAGAGTTTTGCTCATGTTTTATTCAAGAAGCTGTATAATTCTCATTTTACATTTAATTCTATGACTTTTCTAATTTTTGTATATTTTTTCACATTATGAATGTATTTTTTTTCAACTTAATACAATAAACATCTAACTAAAACTTAAGAATCACAGCTTTCAGCAGGCCTGATGGTTTTCTTTACTAATTTTATTAATGATGAGATCCATGCTTCTACTTTTTTAACAAAATAAGTGTAAACTTAAGTATTTTAAAAAATAATTACAAAAATGCTGTAGAGGAGACAAAGATGATAACACTTTAGGAGTTGCGTTGTTGGCTGGATGGAGATACCACCATGCCATGATTTGAAATGTAAAACCTTTAGTTGAAGTATAAAAATCTGAACTAAAAGTAGAAACATTTTTTGTTTTTTAACTTTAATGAAATGCAACTTATCAATTTTTTTTTTCCACATATGATGCCTTTGGTACTGTATCTAAGGAGTCATCACTAAACCCAAGGTAACCTAGGTTTTCTCCTATGTTACCTTCTAGAAGTTTTATAGTTTTGTATTTTACATTTAGGTTATGATAACTTTTGAGTTACATTTTATGAAACTGTTAATGTCAGAGTCTAGAATCAATTGGTTCAATGCAAAAGTTCAGTTATTATAGCACCATTTGTTGGAAAAGCTATCTTTTCTACAGAGAGTAGTTATACAAGTTAAATATTTAAATAAAAACTGTATTTTTCAAAAGTCCAGATTAATTAAGTGGGATCTGTAATTGTGTTCTTACCCATAAAATCATTCTATTGAACTTGTCAATTCCTTGTAGGTTTCTCACATGAACTCTGAGCTTCTTTAAGAAGTGATCCAATCTTGCTCATCATGATACCCTAGCACTCAGCATATTGTCTGAAATATAGTAAGAGCTCAGTGCATACTTAAAGAACACATGAAAGCCACATTCAGAGCTATATAAAAACCATACTAGCTTAAAAAATATTGAAGTGATTTAATCAAAATTATTTAACATTTACAGATTGCCCAGCAATCCAGTGGTTAAGATTCTGTGCTTCCAATGTGGGGTTTGGGGATGTGGGGTTCAATCCTTGATCAGGGAACCAAGATCTCACATGCCACATGGCCAAAAAAAAAAAATCAACATTTAGGTATTTCTAAAAGTTCACATGGGATTGTAAGCTGTGATACAACTATCTACTGTCCCTAATTTATCTCCTTCATTCATCCTCCCACTGAAAATATTAAATTCAAAGTACCACATGAAAAATTGCAAAGTTAAAACAAACAGCTGTGTAAACTAAGGCTATTGATAAATAATATGTTAATCTCCAAGAAGAATTACTCCTAGAACAGATAGTCCCAACTGAAATAGTACAATTAGAAGCCAACTCATGTTTGACCCTGGCAAAGATGACCACGCTCAGAGAGGGATAAGGCATCCAGCTACCCACACCACACATCCAACTCTCAGAGAACAAGAAGCCTCATCTGAGGACCATGAGTGTGGAATCCCACTCTCCTTGTTCTCGGGAGCCTCATCAGCCATTCCAAGTCCTTCCATTCAACACCAGACCTGCTCCCAAGGCACTGGAGATAGATTAAAAATAACAAGCTTGGCAAAGATTTACCAAGCAAACAGAACCCACAGATAAAAGTACTAAAATAATGCAAGACAAAAGTTATTAAATATGGCAAATAGAGTCATTTTTATAGAATAGCCATGGCTGTTATGTGCCAAATACATAAAACTGGCATCTGTTGAAATATGAGAAGATATTTATACAACTACAACTTCTAAATCTTTTTTAAAACATCTTTATTCCAATAAATAATAAGATCAAAAGGGGGAAAAAAAAAGAGAACAATGGTCAATTATCTTTTCCTATAAAAGGCCAATGATAAATATTCTAGGCTTTGTGGGCATCATTGTACCATGAAAGTGCTCAGATGATAATGCATAACTGAACAGGCCTGTCTGAGCTCCCAAAAAAGTTCATTTACAACACAGGTGGCTATCCAGATTTACCTTATGGCCCTAATTTGCTAACCTCTGATATAGAATATTAATAATATGATTAATATGTATGAATGAATTTAGTACACTGTTAACCTATTTTGTGGAATATAAATATTTTACATGAATAAAATATGCTTTTTATAAAAAAATTTATGATATAATCTGACAGGAAATCACTTACTAGGCCCCACCATAAAAGCACAGTAGAGTGGAAGAATAGAAAAATGGATGGGTGGAATTATTTTGCCATAATGCAATAAAAATAAAAGCAGCACATTTAAAAGAGAACCTATGTATATTTTTTGGGGGAAAATACTCCATAATGAATAAATACTGAGTTAATGAGAAAACCAAATTTAAACTTTCAGAATATTTAAAATATAGCAGAATATGAGTATCTGTTCTCCCATAACTATGGCAGCAATTGGGCATATCAATCTTTTTTATCTTTGCTAAATGACAAGTGAAAAAACTGTATTGGTTATTGTTTTAATTTGCATTACTTTAATTATTCATGAGGCTAAACATCTTTTANATAGCAGAATATGAGTATCTGTTCTCCCATAACTATGGCAGCAATTGGGCATATCAATCTTTTTTATCTTTGCTAAATGACAAGTGAAAAAACTGTATTGGTTATTGTTTTAATTTGCATTACTTTAATTATTCATGAGGCTAAACATCTTTTATATGTTCATTTTTCATGGTTATTAGAGAATAAGATATGGAAGAAGGCTTTCTCTTTGTATGTGAACACTATGCTCAGTGGCAAAAATTAAATGAAAAAAACAAAAGTATTGCTTTGAAACTATAATCAAGACATTAACACATGAAACAGTTAAAATAGAAGTGTAGCCTTTAGAAAAGATGAGAAATTATTTTAGTTATGGATTTTATGATCATAAGTAGAAAATAAATTGAAAAGCTACTAAACAGTCATTACTATAAGGCTCCACATATTTCAAGATTACCCAAAGAGATAAAAGATCGTTGCTTTCGATCAAAATTGAAAGAGCAATTATAGAGAACAGAATCAGTTCAGTTCAGTCACTCAGTTGTGTCCGACTATTTGCGACCCCACGAAACAGCAGCTAGGCCTCCCTGTCCATCACCAACTCCTGGAGTTCACTCATACTCATGTCCATCGGGTCAGTGATGCCATCCAGCCATCTCATCCTCTGTCGTCCACTTCTCCTCCTGCCCCCAATCCCTCCCAGCATCAGAGACTTTTCCAATGAGTCAATTCTTCGCATGAGGTAGCCAAAGTACTGGAGTTACAGGTTCAGCATAGTTCCTTCCAATTAAAACCCGGGGCTGNTTTTTTTAATTAAGATATTTTTGATGTACAATACTATATAAGTTGTGGGTGTACAACATAGTGATTCACAATGTTAAAGGTTATACTTCATTTATAGTTATTATAAAGTTGTATAATATTGGCTATATTTTTTAAAAGACATTGTGAATCTACCTGACTTGAAGATGGGAAATTAAGTTCAGTATTATTTCTTTATTGAATCCTAGTAGTGAATCCCACTCCCATCCCTGGCACAAATAAATGTAGTTTTGATGATCTGTTAGAGCCAAAATTTTGAAGCAGGAAAATTTTGTGTTTCCATCAGTGTGCCAGATCCTGCAGTTAGAGGTGCTTCATTCATCCACCTCTAGGCTGCCCTTCACACTAGTGGAAGTCTCTAATGATTGCTACCTACTCTGGTCTTCAAAGTCAGCAGAAGCACCTCTGTCACATTACTGCATGAGTCATTTCTCATGAATGGAGCAGCGTCAAGGTGTATGTAGTTGGAAGTTGGGAGAAGAGGGGGGTGGACACCAACAATTGATAAATATTCAACAATTTGATAAATATTTACCAAAGTTGACACCAGAGATACAGTGTTGAATCAATCGCAATTTTACCCTGGGAGTAAACTGACTGTGCAGAGTTGCAAAGGTCAGAGTAAGTACAAATGTTAAAGGAACACATCAAAGGGGCAGAATTTGTCTTTAGCAAAGACATGAAAGCTGCTTAATTGTGTAAATGAAATTGAGGGATCTGGACAGAGGGGAATAGTTCAGAAAGTGGAACTAGGCTCTGGCAAAAGCTGATTCTGGGGACAGGGGAGAACATTATGGGTCATATTGCGGAGTCTGGACTCGTTGATGTTTCATCAGGGAAGTCACATGACTAATTTGCATGTTAGAAGTATCACTCTGGGCACAGGATGTGGAGATTATTTTGAGAAGGGCAGGAGTGGAGGACAGAAACTCTTGGCAGTAACCCAGGGGAGAAGTGATGGGGGCTAAGCCACAGTGATGATGGAGGACATGGAGAGAATACATCTATAGGATATTTTAGAGAAATATAATCCAGAGATTAGGAAGCTGGATCTGAGGGTAAGTGATGGGTCAAAGCTAACGCTAAGGTTTCTAACCTGGGTAGGAGGTGATGGTCTTCGTTCTGCCAATCAATGATGATGAGTTGAATCAGATGTGTTGGGATATTCAAATGAAAGTGTCCAAGATACAATAATAACAAGCTCAGGGAATGCTTTTGGCTTGAGATAGAAACTAGAAATGAGCTATTTTCCATAGGAGTAGATGAGATTACCCTGGAGAAGGGGAAGGGAAAAGAGGGGAGTAGATTAACTTCTGAGAAGTACTGATGTTTATAGAAGGGGTAAAAGCTTAATAATAGAAATTTGCAAAAGACCCTGGGAAGAGACAGGTGAGAGGTAGGAGAGACGAAGTGGTTGAGTGTCCCAGAGGCCAAAGGAAGAGAGCATTTCTAGAAGGAATGAGAAAGTCAGCTGGCCAAATCTGTGGAGAAGTCAAGTGAAATAAAGCCTGAGAAAGGGTCCGTACAATTTAGACACATAGAGATATCAGTGATCTTGAATTAGGCTTCATATGTCTAGAAATTTCTCAAGTGCTAAGGCAGTAAGTAAAGGTAAATACTTTTCTCATTTTTATTTTAAAGCCTGAATAATTTTTAATAACCAAGGAGTCTTTTAATAGCCAAAATTTTAGTTTATGGTTTGATTTTTTTCATATTTTGAATCAGATTTTTTTCAGATAACATTAAGTATCACATGGTATGTTTCTGAAAACAGTGCACTTTGTTAAACTTTTTAGATTGAGAGTAGTTCACCCAGTGAAAGTAAAATCAACCAGGCATCATGCTGTATCCTTTTAATGCTTAGCATAATTATAATATAAAATATTGCTAATGTCAAGGGAAGGTACAAAAGCATTAAAAGCTTAATAATAGTAATAGCCTATACTAAGAAAGGCAATGCCAAAGAATACTCAAACTACCGCACAACTGCACTCATCTCACACGCTAGTAAAGTAATGCTCAAAAGTCTCCAAGCCAGGCTTCANGACGTGAGTCTGAGTGAACTCTGGGAGTTGGTGATGGACAGGGAGGCTTGGCATGCTGCGATTCATGGGGTCCCAAAAAGTCAGACATGACTGAGCGAGTGAACTGAACTGAACTGAAATAGTACTTTGTATTTCTGTGTACGTTTAAGCATGAATAAAATCTTCTCTCTCTCTCTCTTTAGTGCGTAATTTGTGTCCGATTCTTGCGACCCCATGGACTATAGCCTGTCAAATTCCCGTCCATGGGATTCTCCAGGCAAGAACAATGGAGTGGGGTGACATTTGCTTCTCCAGAATAAAACGTTATGATCTAATAAATATATTTAGAAGAACAGGAGGTAACTGGGATTAGGGAAAATAGTCATTTATAGTCTTTGTGTTCAGAGCTTTCAGCAATATGGTAAATCCTCAAATTAATTCTCCACATCTTTATCCTGTGTGGGCTTGCCCATGTATATAGTCTTTCTTAGACAAGTGAATTTAGAAGATGAAGCAAACATATTTAAAGGGATAAAAATATATATATTTTGACATTTCATCTTAAGTTGAATCCCTAACGAAATGCCTTTCTTTCAACCTTTCTGTACAAGTTAATCCTTAAAAAAAGTATCAGTAATGGCCAATTGTAAAAAAAAGTGAGAAATAGAAACCAGAATCAATACTCCCTTAGGAGTAAATAATCAAACAGGAAATAGTATACTGCAACAAGAACATCATGGTACTGTGGGAGTTCATGTTGTTATGTTGTCTTTAGAATACTTCTTCAAGAATACTTGTTAGAAAATGGCTTTTGTGTGATGATACATAGACTCTTGGGGTTGCTTCTACATGTACTTAAAATACGAATTATGACCTAAGTCTCTTGGATCTCTTCAGAATCATCTTAACAAGGAAATTTCATTTAGAAGGTCCCGAAGTACTTTCCAATCATTAATTATGAAAGACAGATTCAGGGTTTTGAGTTTTAACTGGTTGCAATTTTTGACATTTTCAGATTATGCCTGGAAAAAGATTCTGAGTTCTTATATATATATTTTTTTGCTGTAGTCCTTTAAAAAATAAGTTGTAGATTTATATCCACTTTGTAATTTTAACAAGGCATTGTAACTTTTCCTAGATTACAATTAATCTAGCATTTTTCATGATAACACATTGAAACTCTACTAATTTTAGAACAAATCTGTATTTGATATTTGTACAATGTTTCCAAATGTGGTCTTCTAAGACATTTGAAATTTCTGTTCAAAAATATCTTCTTATATTGTTGTCAGAATGTCAGTAGTAAATGGTTGAATTAGCATTATACCTCATTGGTTTAATTTATAGTACTGGTTAAAATCAATGCATAATTTTAGTATAGTTTCTATTATTTAAAGCTTCTTGTTACTTCTCTATATCTTGTGATATAGAAATGTTGAAATACACAAAAGAAAAAGCCAGACTATAAAGCTAAAGATCACCGTCCCTTCCAAAGAGGAACTGATATTGTTCTAGGGACATAGTGGTTACTAAAATATTATTTTGCTCACCTATTCTTTTCTTCTCAGTTCCAGTATATTCTTACTTCATACTTGATGCCTAAAATAAAAATATTTCCCACAAGATTTTTTTGTTACCTTTTGCTATTATCAGCTTGATGGAGCAGCTCGCTCATGGCTGCCCCTCTAGTCCTTCACTCCATAGTCTGTATTACGTTAATACAGAGAAAGCCACTGAAACAGGGTGATCATTCTTACTTCTGAAGCCAAAAATCTGAAATTTTTTGGTTTGGAAATAAGTTCTTGTTGGTTAGGGATTGTATGGTGCATGTATTCTGTGTATTGTTCAAAACAGTTGATGTCCTAAGTAGTAAAAATGTATTTGGTGATTATTAATTATTTATAACTTCCCACTTTTGAAAACAATTAAAGATTATTTGCAACACAAAAAGAATGACAAAATGGAGTTCACAAAATGAAATATGGGAAGAAATCATTTGAAAGATACAGAAGTAACCTAATAACAGTTAAGTTAATTACTGTATTGAGCTCTCAAATTAACTCTGAGACATTCCACTTTAGCTTTAATGAAGTACTGGTGCTGGACTAGTTAACCCACTGTAATCAGTCTTAAAATGGGACAAAATATATGTGGAAAATGTTTTGACTTTTACTGCATAAAAGTCAGTGTAAGACAGAAGGTGAGCGTCATGATTGCCCTAGCTTTCTGCCTGCAGATAATTTCCTAACTGTGGAGGAAGCAGTAAGCTGAAGCCCAAACAGAGCCGAGATGAGGAGATAAAGATCAGAGGCTGGGGCAGATGAATTGTCAGGAAACACCTGGAGTAACAGGCAAATTTGGCCTCGAAATACGGAATGAAGCAGGGCAAAGGCTAATAGAGTTTTGCCAAGAGAACGCACTGGTCATAGCAAACACCCTCTTCCAACAACACAAGAGAAGACTCTACACATGGACATCACCAGATGGTCAACACCAAAATCAGATTGATTATATTCTTTGCAGCCAAAGATGGAGAAGCTCTATACAGTCAACATAGCAAGACCAGGAGCTGACTGTGGCTCAAATCATGAACTCGTTATTGCCAAATTCAACTTAAATTGAAGAAAGTAGGGAAAACCACTAGACCATTCAGGTATGACCTAAATCAAATCCCTTATGATTATACAGTGGAAGTGAGAAATAGATTTAAGGGGCTAGATCTGATAGAGTGCCTGATAAACTATGATTGGAGGTTTGTGATATTGTACAGGAGACAGGCAAGGATCAAGACCATCCCCATGGAAAAGAAATGCAAAAAGGCTGTCTGAGGAGGCCTTACAAATAGCTGTGAAAAGCATATAAGTGAAAGCAAAGGAGAAAAGGAAAGATATAATATCTGAATACAGAGTTCCAAAGAATAGCAAGAAGAGGTAAGAAAACCTTCCTCAATGATCAATGCAAAGAAATAGAGGAAAAGAACAGAATGGGAAAGACAAGAGATCTCTTCAAGAAAATTAGATACCAAGGGAACATTTCATATGAAATGGGCTCGATAAAGGACAGAAATGGTATGGACCTAACAGAAGCAGAAGATATGAAGAAGTGGCAGGAATACACAGAAGAACTGTACAAAAAAGATCTTCACGACCANGGGCTGATCTCCTTCAGAATGGAATGGCTGGATCTCCTTGCAGTCCAAGGGACTCTCAAGAGTCTTCCCAACACCACAGTTCAAAAAGATCAATTCTTTGGCACAATATGACCATAGTGGAGGGTAACCTCAATGAACAGACTTTCTCTAGCACTGAATTCTGAGAGGGATTCATGAGTCATATACTTAAAGGCACTTTCTTATGGATTAAGTTTCTGAAATGATAGAGAATCTTCAAATGGACTTCCTTGTTTTATTTTTTTTTATAAAAGAAAAATTTAAAAATACATTTAATTTCTGTGTGAAAATAGATTTAGATAACATTATTTTACTTTTCAGTTTATTTATTTTAACACAAAAATAGGATTTAGAACAGCTGAAAATATTAGCATGGCCCTCAGAAACTTTCTTTAAATTCACGTGGCTTAGTAAAGCATTTAAGTTGGTCAGTATGAGGCTGAATTTGCAAACTGGTTTCTGATGTCCTATTTTCTAATTAAAAAGAAATATGTGTGTTTTAGGTTATAGGAATGCAGGTGGTGTTTCATTATGAAAATTCAGGCACTCTTGTTTGTTTTCATGTCCATATGGACCACCATCCCACTTGTGCATGGAGGTGGCCTTAGGGGTGCCTTTGGGTAGGGCCAAATTTTTTTTCTTAAAATAGTGCTTTGAAATTTGTCAAGCACTTGGACAGAGCAGGAGGGCACTTGGCGCCAGAAGGGAAAAAAGCATTGAAAAGGGAGGTAGAAGAACACTGGATGAATTTGGCTGACTTCACAGCGTTGCCTGGGGTCTGCTCTGGTTTGGAATATGAATTAGGCGGTTTGTGATTGGTACACATTATTTTATCACACAAAGAAAATTGGTAGATTTTTTTCCCTCTTGCTATTCTGTAAAAAGAAAACAGTAGTATATTTGCTTGCATAGTTACTAAACATTATAGCTTCCCATAGTCAAAAGGAGATTAAATTTCAAGATGACCTAGAGGAAAATATGCCAAATCAGGAGCAACATCAAAGATTTTGTTTTTTAAGTAGCATATTCAAAGGTAAGAGTTTGAGCCAATAATTAACTTAGATATTTCAGTTGAAATACTGATTTTCTCCTAGGAAATACTTTTAGATAGTCTCTCTTAAATTGTATTATTTTTTATTTAAATATGACAGTTGCATAGAAAGCTCAGCAACTTTAATCCAGCACATTTTGAATGGTTTGTAATATATATTCCAGAACAAAAAAAGTACCATAGAATCTTCTATGACTTTATATTTTCATCCCCAAAGGACATATAAAAAACCTGTATGTGATGATTTTTTTTTTTTCTAGTAAGACAATATAATGAACTAATCTTTCTCTCAAGGGTTGACATTTTGGGTTACTATTATCAAACTGGGAAATATAAATGGTCTTGTTTATTGAGTTTCTCTTCTAAATGAAGGTACTTCCTCATGCACACAGTATAATAAGAGTACATAAATTATGTTTATTTTGTGACAAGATCCATACAGAAATGTTTAAATTGCTTCAAGTAAATATTAACTGTCACTTATTTAGCCATTGCCGAACTTATGTAATATTTAACATCTATTCAGGTATAGTTGTATGGTTGAAGCAGTCTAATTTCAGTGTTATCAGTTATCATTTTTGGTTGAGGTTACTTACAGCTCTATTTTGTGTATCATCTTGTTTTGTAAATTGGTGAAATTTGTTGATATATTAAGCTAGTAATCAGGAATAGCTAATTCCTTCTCTAATTAAAGGGCTTCCCTGCTGGCTCAGATGATAAAGCGTCTGTCTACAACGTGGGAGACCTGGGTTCGATCCCTGGGTCGGGAAGATCCGCTGGAAAAGGAAATGGCAATCCACTCCAGTACTATTGTCCATGGAAAATCCCATGGACAGAGGAGCCTGATAGGTTACAGTCCATGGGGTTGCAGAGTCGGACACGACTGAGTGTAGATGAAATTTGTTGACATATTAAGCTAGTAATCAGGAATAGCTAATTCCTTCTCTAATTAATGAACAAAGAACCAGCTAGTTTTATGTCCCTAGAGTGTGCATCATTTCATGGCAAATAAACGGGGAGACAGTGACAGACTGTTTTGGGGGGGCTCCAAAATCACTGCAGATGGTGACTGCAGCCATGAAATTAAAAGACACTTACTCCTTGGAAGAAAAGTTATGACCAACCTAGATAGCATATTCAAAAGCAGAGACATTACTTTACAACAAAGATCCATCTAGTCAGAGCTATGGTTTTTCTGGTAGTCATGTATGGGTGTAAGAGTTGGACTGTGAAGAAAGCTGAGTGCCAAAGAATTGATGCTTTTGAACTGTGGTGTTGGAGAAGACTCTTGAGAGTCCCTTGGACTGCGAGGAGATCCAGCCAGTCCATCCTAAAGGAGATCAGTCCTGGGTGTTTATTGGAAGGACTGATGCTGAAGCTGAAACTCCAATACTTTGGCCACCTAATGAGAAGAACTGACTCATTTGAAAAGACCCTGATGCTGAGAAAGATTGAAAGTGGGAGGAGAAGGGGATGACAGAGGAAGAGATGACTGGATGGCATCATCAACTCAATGGACATGAGTTTGAGTGAACTCTGAGAGTTGGTGATGGACAGGGAGGCCTGGTGTGCTGTGTTTCATGAGGTCGAAAGAGTCAACACGGCTGAGCGACTGAACTGAACTGAAAGTGTGCATATGTCCAAGGGATGGGGAAAGCTATGTATATGTCATGGGGGCACAGAAGATGATCCATTGCATGGTGTGAAAGAAAAGTATTAGAACTTCTCTTTTTATACTCTTCGTTTTAGCATTATCCTATCCTACAATTTCTAATTTTGAGTGTATTTTGTAATATGTATAATATAATAATGCAGTAATATTTCATTGGTGGTGCTTCATATCCCTACTTGTTATTTTTAGTCTCTTTTGCTGAGCTTTATTATTTGAATAGTGGATGGCTGAGTTCTTAAAGCACTTCTTTTACCTCTCTATATTTGACCTGTTTTAACTCCCCAACTCCTTAAACCTGTTGGACATTTTCATTATTCAGTAAATATTTATATGGACTGCGGTTGTCCGTAAGTAAATCCTTTTATTTGTGTGTGTGTGTTTGTGTGTGTGTGTGCTCAGTTGTGTCTGACTCTTGGGACCCCATGGACTGTAGCCCACCAACTCCTTTGTTCATGGGATTTCTCAATGGAGTGGGTTACCATTTCCTCCTCCAGGATATCTACCTGACCCAGGGATAGGAAACCAGGGTCTCCTGTATCTCCTGAATTGGCAGGCAGATTCTTTACCACTGAGTCACCTGGGAAGCCAAGGAAATCCTTCCATTTCACAACTGAAGGGTAGAAAGGAGCCCATGATTTGTTTCCTGCCTGTCTGAATCCTTTAGACCATCTGCTCCTTGCCTCCAGTCTGCTGGAAGACAGCATCCTGGATACTTAAAGCTGCCCTAGACTTAGATTTGTGATCCTTCTTAACTTTATATTTTACTACTGCTGACCATTTTGCCTCTCAGTCATACTCCCTTCATCCTTGGTCCCTTAACTGGGAATCATCACATGTTTGATTTTTAGATGAAGAGTTTGTAGGGGAAAATTTTAATTCTCTGTATCAGTGGAAATATAGTGAAGACTTGTCATGTTTCATGGTCCATAAATTAGAGAGCCTGAAAGGTGTAAACATTAAAAGAGAAATGGGAAAAAATAAGAGAAAGGGCATGGGAGTGACAGCGAGAGAGACAGGACAAGCTGGGGGAGGAGACAGAGGTAGAGATGAGGTACATAGATAGAGAGACAGGTGGATGGAAAAATAGATAAAGGCATCAGTTCAGTTCAGTTCAGTCACTCAGTCGTGTCTGACTCTTCACAACCCCATGAATTACAGCACGCCAGGCCTCCCTGTCCATCACCAACTCCCAGAGTTCACCCAAACTGATGTGCATCGAGTCGGTGATGCCATCCAGCCATCTCATCCTCTGTCGTCCCCTTCTCCTCCTGCCCCCAATCCCTCCCAGCATTAAAATCTTTTCCAATGAGTCAGTTCCTCACACGAGGTGACCAGAGTACTGGAGTTTCAGCTTTAGCATCATTCCTTCCAAAGAACACCCAGGACTGATCTCAGAGAAGACCAATTCCATGAAATGATGATCTAAACTATAAAATTAATTTCCAGTTATCACTGCCTTTATCTTCCTGAAGACTATGTGTCAGCTGTAATCACACAGACATAGTTAGTGCTGCAGTATTTCAGGTTCATTGACAGCCAGTCACCTTTCAGATCCATACACCAAATATCACCATTCTGTACTACATGAAAAATCTTAGCTTTTCCTTCTTTCGTGAGGAAATTTGTGCTTGTTATATTTTATTCTGTTCTTGGGTTTCCTATAACTTGGTCTTATTCAAGAGAGGTTACCTTTATAACCAGAGGGAGCTGAATCTGAGGGGCAGCCAACTGAATTGATTTATAATTCCTGTACTGGCAAACTCTGATTTTATTTTTACATTTATAATATTGTGATTTATAATATGAAATACATACATTTGGTCTTGACTTATTTCTTGCAACAGAGCTCCTAAAACCCTTAGAATTTCCTGCAATAAAAACCATAAAAGTGTCTTTTCATATGTTAATGAGGTGATTTTTATCTATGGATGTGAAAGTTGGACTGTGAAGAAGGCTGAGCGCAGAATTGATGCTTTTGAACTGTGGTGTTGAAGAAGACTCTTGAGTCCCTTGGACTGTAAGATCTAACCAATCCATTCTGAAGGAGATCAGCCCTGGGATTTCTTTGGAAGGAATGATGCTAAAGCTGGAACTCCAGTACTTTGGCCACCTCATGCGAACAGTTGATTCATTGGAGAAGACTCTGATGCTGGGAGGGATGGGGGGCAGGAGGAGAAGGGGACGACAGAGGATGAGATGGCTGGATGGCATCACGGACTCGGTGGACATGAGTCTGAGTAAACTCTGGGAGTTGGTGATGGACAGGGAGGTGTGCTGCAATTCATGGGGTTGCAAAGAGTCAGACACAACTGAGCAACTGAACTGAACTGAACTAGCTGACAGGTGGCACTAATGGTAAAGAACCTGCCTACCAATGCAGGAGACATGAGACGAGTTTGATACCTCAGTCAGGAAGATCCCCTGGAGAAGGCAATGCCAACCCATTCCAGTATTCTTGCGTGTAGAGTCCTATGGATAGAGGAGCCTGGTGGCTACGGTCCATAGAGTCACAAAGAGTCAGGCACTACTGAAGTGACATAGCACGCAGGTAACCTAAGGATGGGGCTGTTTGCCTGTGGTGGTGATCATGTGATTAGAGGGTTGGCACTTTGAATAAACCTTTCCACCCCTTCTGCCTTACAAGAGGGGAAAGGAGCTGGAGATTGAATTATCAGAAATGACCAATCAGTTGTGACTGTAATAAAAACCCAAAAGAACAGGGCTCAGAGAGCTTCAGTGGAATGTGGCACATCTGGAGAGGGCATGGAAGCTCTGTACCCCTTCCCCATACCTCACCCAATGCATCTCTTCCTTCTGGTTGTTCCTGAGTTATATACTTTTTACAATAAACCAGTGACTTAGTAACATGTTTCTCTGAGTTTTGTGAACCGCTCTGGCAAATAAATCAAACCTGAGGAGGGGGCCTCGGTAACCTCTGATTTGCAGCCAGTCACTGAGAAGTCTAGATAAGAACCTGGACTTTGTTGACTGGTGTCTGAAATCCAGGGAGGTTTCATGCAACCTCCAGTCTGTAGCTGATTGGTCCAGAAGCAGAGGTGGGTTTGTGATTGGCAATCTGAAGTCAGGGCAGAATGAGGGCATTCTTCGTAGAACTGACCCTTAACCTGTAGGATCTGATGCTATCTCCAGGTAGATAGTGTCAAAATTGAGTTGAATTGTAGGACACCAAGAGAATTGCTTGGATGTGTGATAAATTGACAGAGAATCACATAATTATCTTTAATTTTGCAACCAGGTCAATATACGATCAAGTTAATTTACTTAATTTTGCTTTCAATTATTAGAGATATATTTTTATTTCAGAATTACATAAATAATATACGTGGTTGTAAGTATTTATAAAATCCACAAAATAAGATTTATTCCAAGAAGTCTTATTTTTCTTCTCTTCTCTATTTCATTCCCCATTGTAACCATTTAAAAAATTTTACAGTTTCTTGTTAATAATATAAGCAAATGCCTCAATATTTGTATATATCTATACCAATGTCTGTATCTGTGTATCTCCTTCCCTCTCATAGATAAATAACAATAAATGTACATATACTTTGTTGTTTTTGTTTACTTGCTAAGTCCTGTCTGACTCTTTTGCAACCCTATGGACTGTAGCCCGCCAGGCTCCTCTGTCCATGGGATTTCCCAGGCAAGAATACTGGAGTGGGTTGCCATTTCCTCCTCCAGGGGGTCTACATGACCCAGGGATTGAACCCACATCTCCTGTATTGGCAGGTGGATTTATTTGCACTGATTCTTTTCCCCACCAGGGAAGCCCTTATACATATACATGCATAGTGCATGCATAGTTTCTGTATCTATGTTGTTTTAAAGAAATTTAAACAATTCAAATTTTAAAAATTGAATACTAATGTATAGATACATTCCTCATCCCTTTTTTTATAGCTGTAGAGTACTGGCACAATGTTAAAGAATATGCCTGCCAATGCAGGAGACACAAGAGACATGGATTCAATTCCTGGGTCAGGAAGATCCTCTGAAGTACGAAATGGCAACCCACTTGATTTCTTGCCTGGAAAACACCATGGACAGAGCAAGCTGGCAGGCTGCAGTCTGTGGAATTGCAAAGAGTCAGGCACAACTGGGCACACACACACAGGGAGTACTTAATTCCATATTTATTCAACATCACCTATTAATAGTCATTTGGGTTTTTCTATTTTTGTTTTCTGTATAAGTAGCAGTGTAAAGCAGTGATTATCAATTTCTGACATTACTGACGTTAAAAAGATAATTGAACCCTGTCTCTAATTTATTATGTTAAATTTATTTCTTTCTTCAAGTGTCATTATTGTGTGTGTATGTGTGTGTGTTTATGTATTATAGAAAATTTGCTCACATATAAAGCTAGATATGATAGCTCAAGGAACCCCCATGCATCTGTTACCCGGATTCAACAGCTATCAATTCAGAACCAATTTTGTTTTATCCACACTCTACTCATTTTCCCTTTTCCCACTGGGTTGTTTTGAGGAAAATCTCAGGCTTGAGTTTTGTGACTTTGGTCAAATTACTTAATAATATTAAATGTCAGTTGCCTCCTCTATAACATGGGAATGATCATACCTACTTTCAATGGTATGATGGTAAACCTATAAGAACCAGCTCTCTAGGGGAAAACAGATTTGTATCATGTGCCTGATTTGTATCATGTGCCAGTTTCTCTGATGTAAAACCTCACATCATGGCCAGTTTCAAGCTACCAATGTGATGCCACCAAGTTGAGAAGAATTGGGAAGAGACATGTACAATCATTAGCATTCCCTTGCCAGTACATATCAGCTCCACCACACCCCTGAAGCCACTTCACAGAGCTTAATGAGGACTTACTGGGGGGTAGTACAGGTCATATAGTATCAATAAATTCTAGCCGTGACTGTTCTTATTATTTCTAGGATGATGAGACTCTGTTATCACTTAAGAGACTCCTTCAACACGTTTTTCCTCATTACATGTTTTCCTGCATCTAAGCATTCAGTTCTCACTGCTATCAAAAGACCCATAAAGCAGTGTGATCCCATTCACTGACTTACTCTGTGTAATAATTGGCTTGCTACACATTATAATTAAAATAAAAACTGAAATACCTTAATCCCTTAGGGAATATAGCAAAAAAGTATTACTATATCTGCCTCATAGATTTCATAATCTGATGAATATTAAGTATTTTGAGGGAATTATAAAGTTATTTCAGACTTTTGTGTTTTGGGCTTTTATTTTAGTCTTGTCATCATTAATTGCCACCTGCTATTGATAGAAACATCTGGGGAAATATAAATATTTCCATTTATAGTTATGATATAATGAACAACATATGCCCAATTCAGTTTATCATGGCTTGGCTTGCATGTTAAATACCAATAGAATAAGTAATTGTGCTAATGTCTTTAGAGGATGTAGCCTAATGGTTTACTTACATTGCTTTGACATTTTGTTCATGGGGATTTGAGGAATGTTAATTTTTGTCATTGTGCACATTTAAAAAAATCAAAATGATCTTAGTATCTTACATTGTATATCTTCTCTTCGGTTTGTAATCTTTTCTCAGTGAGGTGAAAGCAAATCAGACAAATCCTGAAACCACTTTCACTGTGTTCTGAGTTCCATTTATTCAAATTTTTGGAAACTTGCTAAAGATTTGACACAAAAAGAAAATCAAGTTTAGGACTGTAGGTGTTGTGAAAAAGTTAAGTTGTCATGAAGTTATTTCATGAGGGGAAATCAAATGAAATTGGAAACATTGTGTGCCATGTTAAAAATTCAGTTAACATTATAGTTACATTATATTTAATCCAGTGGTTTGTAAGACTAAATATGAAACAATTAAAGATACCAAGTGAGGAAAGCATCAGTTCAGTCAATTCAGTCACTCTGTGATGTCCGATGCTTTGCGACCCCAAGAATCGCAGCACACCAGGCCTCCCTGTCCGTCACCAACTCCCGGAGTTCACTCAGACTCATGTCCATCGAGTCAGTGATGCCATCCAGCCATCTCATCCTCTGTCGTCCCCTTCTCCTCCTGCCTCCAATCCCTCCTAGCATCAGAATCTTTTCCAATGAGTCAACTGTTTGCATGAGATGGCCAAAGTACTGGAGTTTCAGCTTTAGCATCATTCCTTCCAAAGAACACCCAGGACTGATCATCTTTAGAATGGACTGGTTGTATCTCCTTGCAGTCCAAGGACTCTCAAGAGTCTTCTCCAACACCACAGTTCAAAAGCATCAATTCTTTGGTGCTCAGCTTTCTTCACAGTCCAACTCTCACATCCATACATGACCACTGGAAAAACCATAGCCTTGACTAGACAGACCTTTGTTGGCAAAGTAATGTCTCTGCTTTTGAATATGCTATTTGGTTGCTCATAATTTTCCTTCCAAGGAGTAAGCGTCTTTTAATTTCATGGCTGCAGCCACCATCTGCAGNAATGTAAATATCTTCCTGAAACAGCTCTTTCGACATCACGCAATGTTCAACTGTCCATCAATAAGACCTGGCTTCTGAACAATCCTTCATCCTTACTTCCAGGTTCTGTTCACAGAGGCCAAAGTTTATCAACCTTTCTGAACAAGATAAATGACTCACGGCACACTGCTGAGCCCAGCTGCATAAAATAAAATCCAGCTCAAAGAGCAGCACTGGCCCATCAGCCAGTGCAGACCTGGCCACGTGCAGTGGGGGAGTCTGGGGACAGGAGAGGGGTTTGAGGGCGTGGTCCCAATCCCAAGTGCCTCTGCCCTGGATCCCCCTCTGAACTCTCAGACAGCAAGTGCTGGGAGCCCTGGCGACCCCGCCTTACTGTCAGAAACGTCTGATGTGGTGGAGGTCAGGGATGGGGAGTCTGCCATCTTGACCGGGCTCAAGCTTACATCCAAAGACACCTAAAGTGTGAAAACTGGCTGCTTCTTTCAAGCACAGCTGGTTGGAAGAGGATCTTTAAAAGCCACGCAAACCCCAGGACAGGGCTGATTATCACTAAATTGACAGTAAGAGTCGACTTGGGATGATAGAAACGCCATGACCCTTAAAAATATTCAGAATGAGATTCCTATCAAACTCTGACAGATACTGCTGTGTGACTTTTGATAAAGTGATGAACTTCTCTGCATGACACTTCTTACCTAGAATTTGGGTATAATACCAGTCCCTATCATAGAAGGTGACTATGAAAATTAACTGCAAGGATACATAGTGTCCAGAACATGGCACACACAGTGATGGCGGCTGTCATAATAATAGTCTCTTTCACGTATTAGGTGCTTGCTTTGCATTCAGAAAGCTGAGAACTTCAAATATATTTTCCCATTCAAGCCTCCTAAATAACCTCTACTATTAATCCCATTTTATTGATGAGGAAACGGAGGTTCAGAGAACATAAATAAGTTGCCAAAGGTTATTAAACGTGGATCAACTCAAATGTGCAGAGCCTGTGCTTTTAACCATTGTGCTACAGTAGTTTTAATAATCACAGAAGTAGTGCATGGTTGATATTAATACTAATTGTACCATTGACAGCGACTGTACTCCATTGGCAACTGCACAAATAAGAGTAAACATTACAGTAATTATTAGTACAACTGTTTCCACACTAGCGACCTGAACATTGTGGAGGGAGACGTCGCTGCCATTCTCCATCCAGTGGGCACCCCACTCCCACACCTGGTTCTCCAGGACTGACAGATAACATTTGCCGCCTGTGTATGTTTAAAGCCATTTGAGCCAGACCTGACAGCCAGATTCAGGTTGTGTTGGAAGGAGCTGTCAGCACACCCTCTGACATCTTCAAGTCAGACAACTGCTAGCCACCATGAGGGGGTCCATCTGGTGCCAAAATGGATTTTGAAAGGCAGGCAAACAGGACGTTAGCTCTGCCAGAGAAACAGAATCAGGGAGCAGGGGATCTTCTGCCTCGGCGATGAGCCGGGCGAGGCGCCTGTCACCAGCCCATCGTTAGCACAAAAGCTATGCTGGGCAAACACCAGATCCCCGTTACCCCAAGCTGCCCTGTCACTTGGCACGCTGGCAGCATCTTCTGCCCGCCCTCTCAACAGCGGATCCCTAGCTGAAACTGAAGGCTTGACCATCTGTTGTGGGGAAGAGACAGCGTCAACTGGTGCCTGCGGCCTCACACAAGCCCTTATGTGGCAAAGACACTCGGAAGGGCTAGTTCTGTTGGAGAAAGCCAGCCCTACCCCAGGCGGAGCATCAGGAATTCTTTCAAAGTTTTCCCCCAAGTAGATGCCAAATATCTGACCCTTTCGGATCACACTTCCTTAAAGGAACTGCAAAGAGTTAGAAGCAGGAGTTAAAAATATCCCCACCGAAAGATGGAGTTAGATGTGGCACACAAAACTTTTTGGGGGGGGCAGGGGGTGGTTTATCAGGCTGTTTTGAAGGCATCTGTAAACCTGGGGACGCGTGCACATCTGCTGGTCTGCCTAGAAGATATCAGATTCCAAGGAGGAGGGGGGCTTTGAACAAAGGGGAGGTTAGCGTAACTCAAAACCACACTTTTGTCTACCAAATTACCACATTTAGTGTGGCGTGGCGGGTGTGTTTGATAAAGTTGTTGTCAGGGAGAAAGAGCGCACACCCTTATCCCAACCGTGGGAAACTGNAAATATTGGTTATATTCCCCATGTTGTGAAATATATCCTTGTAGCTTATTTTATACCTAATAGTTTATACCCCTTAATTTCCTACCCCAATATTACCCAATTGTCTTCCCTTCCCACTCTCCTCTTTTTACCCTTCAGTTTTAAAGCTAAAGTGATCAAATATTTGCTACAATCTCCAATTGACCAGCAGTTGTGAAGACTTGAAAATATGGAACTGAAGTCTTTTATCACCAGTCTTCTACTTTCTTTGTCTTTTAGGCAAGCCTGGACTCAGATCTTCATTATGTGTAATAAAACATACAGGATTATTTTTCCTGTAGGGCTAATAATATTTCTAAGGCTAGTTGGATATAATGAGGTTGATCTGATTTTAATTAATAAAGAAAATTTGAGTCACATCATCATTTGCTGTGCTGTGCTTAGTTGCGCAGTCATGTCCAATTCTGTGCAATCCTGGGGACTGTAGCCACCCAGGCTCTGCTGTCCTTGGGATTGTCCAGGAAAGAATACTGGAATGGGTTGCCATGCCCTCCTCCAAGGGATCGTCCCAACCCAGGGGGTCTAACCTGTATCTCCCTCATTGCCAGTGGATTCTTTACTGTCTGAGCCATCAGGGAAGCCCAAGAATACTGGAGTGGGTAGCCTATCTCTTCTCCAGGGGATCTTCCCAACCCAGGGATCAAACCAGGGTCTCTTGCATTGCAGGCAGATTCTTTACCNATACTGGAATGGGTTGCCGTGCCCTCCTCCAAGGGATCGTCCCAACCCAGGGGGTCTAACCTGTATCTCCCTCATTGCCAGTGGATTCTTTACTGTCTGAGCCATCAGGGAAGCCCAAGAATACTGGAGTGGGTAGCCTATCTCTTCTCCAGGGGATCTTCCCAACCCAGGGATCAAACCAGGGTCTCTTGCATTGCAGGCAGATTCTTTACCAGCTAAGCTACCCAGGAAGCCCCAGCATCGGCTATGCTGCTGCTACTGCTAAGTCGTTTCAGTCGTGTCCAACTCTGTGCAATCCCATAGATGGGGGCCCACTGTCTCTGGGATTCTCCAGGCAAGAACACTGGAGTGGATTGCCATTTCCTTCTGTAATAAGGATTAAAAGCTGTAGGAGCACCATTGCTACATTACTGGTCTTTGTGTAATGAAGCAATGGGTGGGTAACCAAAGTAATGAAATAAAGATGTACAGTAAGGGATATACTATTAGAAGTGCTGGTGCAGGTCAGAAAGGAAATTGTTTTGTGAAAATGTAAGTATAATCAAATGCTACATTATCATAATGTTTAGACTTTGAAATTATATAGTCACAGCTACAAAAACCCACAACCCTCTCGATATGTCTTATTTCTGCTTATTTCTAACTCCTAGTCCCCATTATAAGCCATCCAAGAATTTGGCTTGAATACTCACATTTTATAGTGTTATACTTAGGAATGCAATTATCATATCAAAGGTGAACAGACTGTATATTAAGTTATAGAAGTTAATTATCTAGTACTATGTGCCAGGTACCACCTAAGAGCTGTACCTATGATAACTCATTTAATTCTCTCAATAATTCTAAAAATCAGTTGTTATTATGATCTCATTTTATAGGTGAGGAAATGGATGCCTAGAGATTTCAAGTTGGCCAGGGTAACACAACTATTAAACAACAGAGGCAGGATTTGAAACAAGTCTGTCTAGTGCTGACCCTTATAGTTACCCTTATACTATATTGCAGCCTACAGAGAGTATTTTAAAATGAAGTAGACATCAGCAGCAGCAGCAGCAGACATGATATATGTATTTTAAATGTCACAGTTAGCTGCTGGTAGCACAGAAGATTTGAAGGTTTCCAAAGAGACTACTAAAGAGAGTAGTTGTATAAAACATGTTGGTGATTTAGTTGCTAAGTTGTGTCCAACTCTTGCAACCCCATGTAGTGTAGCCCGCCAGGGTCATCTATCTGTAGGATTCTCCAAGTCAGAATACTGGAATGGGTTGCAATTTCCTTCTCCAGCGGATCTTCCCAACTCAGGAATCAAACCCAGGTTTCCTGCACTGCAGGCAGATTCTTTACCAACTGAGCTATGACTAGGTTGTAAATGAGCTAGAGACATCAGTGAAGTCATAACTACAGATAAATGTAGAAATTTAACTGAAATCCTCCCTGAAGCCTTAAAGATGTGGCTTCCCCCAACCCCTTCCCTGATGACTTGTTTTCCTAGAGTAGAACAACTGATTAGCATATTTATTTCTGTTGTTAATGCCAAGCTTGTTTGCCACCACTGGCTTTGCCTGATTGGTGGCATTTAGTGCAGTGCTTGGCGGTTCTCTCCGGAGCTCTTAGACATCAGCTGTAAATCATCTGCTCAGCATCCCTGACTGCACGCACCATACCTCCCACCTGGTGCCCTGGGCACAGGCATCCACACACTTTCCATATGTGGACAGAATTTTGCTCAGCATGGAGGGTGGGGTGAAAACACTGCAAATTAGAAGGTGAATTCGTAGTTCTCTGGGCAGGCCCTTATGTGTGTAAATCATGTTTCTTGTAATTGGAAATGTGTTTGTAAATCCCTATACACCCAGGTGAGACTGTTACGCCCCTGTACATTGGTTGGAAAGGAAAAACAATCTGCTGAAAGAGGCCAAATATACTTATGAAAACTGGGCAGTATGTGTGGGCTTTTTGCAACCACACTCTTTCATGAAATTAAATTTTGATCTTTCATAGAGTACTTTATATTTCTTAAAAAAAATCCTGAAATCTATATTCAGTGATAGCTTGCTGCTGCTGCTGCTGCTAAGTCACTTCAGTCATGCTTAGCGCTATTTCAATCTTTAGAAAGAGATTTTGTTGTCACCTCTTGTGACATCTTTATAGGGAATCATATTATTGTCGTCTAAGCGGAAAGTCTGCCTGGCTCTCAGGTTGGGTGGGGTGGTGAAGTTTTAGGGGGCGGTAGTGAAGTTGCATTGTATTGGCAAATAAACTTAAGGTAGCTTTTACTAATAACTTTTGCTAAGTACAAATGATTTTTCCTATTGGACATTCTTTAATGAAAAGTTTAATTGTCAAACTTTATCACTCAATTTATCACTGTAACTGTTTATATGTTCTTTTAGAGTTTCTTAGAGATTTTCAATATTAAAAAAAAACACACATGTATGAAAATGGGGGTTATCTCTCTGTAAAGATGCATGTTGATTTCAAAAGTCCCATGGACACTTGCAGTTTCCAGTTGAGAACCTAGAACGTTTTTCTACACATTTTTATCAACATATTTATTTTATGATATAAATTCTTTCTCACCTTCCTGCTGTCCACACATCTGACTGATGTTGTGCATTGTTTTGTGTGGTGTTACATTCTGTTATACTTTGTATTCTAGACAAATTTGAATTGTAAAATCACTTTTTAGAAAATGAGTTATTCCTTTATGAAGTGAAAGTGAAAGTCACTCAGTTGTGTCCGACTTTTTGCAACCCCCTGGAATTCTCCAGGCTAGAATACTGGAGTGGGTAGCCTTTCCCTTCTTCAGGGGATCTTTCCAACCCAGGGATCAAACCCAGGTCTCTCACATTGCAGGCGGATTCTTTACCAGCTGAGCCATCATTGCCTCTCAACCTAACTCTAAGTCACAGAAACATTTTTCTCTGAGTAAGAGCAGTGCAGCTCCTCATGATCTTCATTTATTTGAGTTGTGTTATGAAGTCCTAATCTCTGGTATCCCAGAAGGCGACCTTATTTGGAAGTAAGATTACTGCACATATAATTAATTAAGATGAGATCATACTGGAGTAGGATGGGCTCTTAACTCAAAATGACTCATATTCTTATAAGAAGACACAGAGACACAGGGAGAATGCCATATGAAGGTAGATGATTGGAATGATGTAGCTGTAAGCCAGGGAGTGCCTTGGCCCATCAGAGGCTAGGAAAGAGCGTGAACAAACTTTCCCTGACAGTCCTTAGAAAGAACCAACATGCTGCCACCTTGATTTCTTGGGCTTCTTGCCTCCAAAACTGTAAGACAGTAAATTTCTGTTGTTTTAAACCAGCCAAGTTGTGATACTTTGTTACAGCAGCCCTAGGACACTAATACCAGATGTAAAGCAAATACTGTTCTCCTGATACCAGAATTCCAACCCTTCTCATGCCTTGCTGGGTCTCTCTTGCAGTAATTTTCTAGGCACTGTACTTGATGGTCTTTGGTTTGTACCTATCCATTCTATACACCACTACCATATTGATGTTTCTTTCTGTGTACACAAAATTCCAGTGACCACTCTTCGTTGTGCCTGCAGCAATGCAAATTCTTGAGTGAGGCCTTTAAAGGCCTTCTTTTCTGGCCTCAATTGCCTTTCTAGCTCTTCTTACTCTCTACCCGCAAGGCCCCAATTCTGCAACAACCCCCCACCAGAGAATTTTACTCTCCCTTTAAAACCAAGCTCAAAGCCTGCTGTCTTTGTTTATTGATTCTGTCCCCAAAGCATTTGTTGTCCCTTTGGGCTCACAAAATAATGTAGATTTCTTTTATGATACTTAAAGTAGTTTGCTTTGCATTACCAATATCTGTGCCTGAGTCTTCCATTGTATTAAGCCCTCAAGGAATCTTTAACCTCTGATGGCAGAAATCTGGCATCCTCGGGATAGATCATAATTCCATAGCAGACCAACTAGAAACACATTCTGCTGATTTTAGGTTTTTGGTGAGCTCCTCCTGACATGTTCCTCTTTTATTCTCTTGCTTGAAGAAATACAGTAATGGACTCAAATCAAAGCCTTTTCTGCCCTTATTCCCATCACTGTTTGTGTCTCCTTACCTACCACAGGAGGGTAAGTTAGAATCTGATGATTCCCTCGTGACAGAAAGTCACAAGGGAGACAGTTTTTCACACTAAATCTCTTAATTTCCTCGCTGACCTAGTGAAGGCCCTAAACCAAATGTAGCAAAATTTTCTTTTAATTGGATTCCTCTGTTAGTAAAATAATTCCTCTATTAGTAAAAATAATTAGTAAAACATTATACATAGCATGATGTATAATTATATATTTGCCTGTTTATTTACTTTATAAATTCTATGCTATACTCCTATACTTACCTACTTTGCACGCTATAGAACATATACATTTTATGTTAAAATATTAAAATTCTGATATTTCCTTACCACCTATAAATAGAGGTATATAAATGAATTATTTTAAAAAATATTTAGATAGGTGCCTTTTCAAATAGAAACTATAGATAAATAATTCCTAATCTAAAATTAAATTATTTTTCTTTCAAAGACTACAAATAGGAAATGATATAAACTTTAATACCAATTTAAGATACAATATATGGTTACAAATTCACATTAAAGATTATATATTTTTACATAAAGCCTAAAAGAAGCCATAAAATGGAAACATAATCATTCAAATTGATGCTTGGAATAATAGAATTTGTATATAAAGAAAAAACTTCAAAGGCTTCAAATAGGCATGATTCATTGTAAATAAATGAAAACTACAGGGGAAAAAAAAATTTATTTTACCTTTAACCAATAACTTGCTTTGTTAAAGACCTCTTTTGTGATCCTACAAGTGAGTGTATATTCAAGAAATCCCAGTATCATATGTTTTTAGTCAAACCAATATACTCTACTTAAATTTGAGTTAATATAATTTTTAAAATAACTGTATTTTATCTATTTTTCTTTTCCTAATATGTTTTGAATATGAAAAGAATTTTTAAATTTCTAAGACTACTTCGTAATCATTTAACCTCAAAGAATATGAAACACTCATTTTTCTGATGGAATATTCAAATTATTGCCTCAGTGGAGTGTGAATTTAACAAAATATAAATGATATCTGTACATCATATTTGAAAACAATTCTTATAATCTGTCTTTAAAAATGTAATGTATTGACATTTCTTTTATCTGATTTGAAATCAGATAATCTGAAAATATGATGAAATGCATTTCATCATCAAAATTCTTTCATTCATTGTGAGTGCTTTCTTATAGCATATAAACTGTCACTATAATGTATGCAAAGTGCTTGCCATATCATAATGTTTTATGTATTTAGCTATATTTTTTATATTATGTTATTTAAACTATTAATTTATTAATTAATTCTATAAGAAAACAAAGACTAAAGCTACTGAATGAACTACATTTTCCAGAAAAATACGTCTTTGTTTTCTAAGTCATTAGGGACATGGATAGATTTAGGGCTTCTAAAAAGGAGTTTTAATGATGTAGAAGCAGCCTGCATTTATGGGCTAGGTTTTCTTCTATGCATTTACATATATTAACTATATAACCCAAGAAGGTTGGTAATATTGTTTGTTTTCAGTATTTCACATATAAGGAAACTGAAGCTCAGAGGGTGTGCATAATTTACCAAGGACATAGATATTATATGGCAGAACTGTGATGTGAACCCAGGCAGTTTGGTTCTGTTCTTGCTCTTGACTACTATTCTACAGCTTACTTTCATCACAATTTCCCTTCAGCTGCTATAAAGTGAACAGATTATTCTTCTTGATGACAGTAGGAAATGCTGTGGAAAAGAGGAAAAATACTCTGAAGTTTGCTCATTTAGCAAACAACTAATGAGTGATGCTGTTCAAAATCAACATAAGGCCCAATCACTTCTCTCAAGAAACTTAAAATCTAATAACAGAAATAGAATTAAGTGAAGTGTGATAAGAATATATTAAAAGGATGTATTAATCAGGGAAATCCAGTATTGCTGTGGTAACAAATTAAACCGCAAGCTGCAGTTTAACTCAGTAGTCTGATAGGAGCTGAAGACTCTTCAGAGTAGTTGTCCTCCATGCAGGGACTCAGCAATCTTAGGTATTTCCAAATTGTGGCTATGCTATCACAATGTGTGACTTCCATTGCCATCAAGAAAAGGAAATAAAGGAACCTAGGGAACTTTGAGTCACTGTTCTATGCTTCAAGTAGGAAATAGTGCCCTGGAACTTCAAAGAAACTAGACGTGTTTGGGAGTATGTGACTATCTTTGTTGCTGTTGTTTAGTTCCTCACTTGTCCAACTCTTTGCAACACCATGGACTGCAGCACACCAGGCTTCTCTGTCCTTCACCATCTCTTGGAGTTTGCTCAAACTCATGTCCATTTAGTTTCAATGGCAAACTTATGCCATCAAACCATCTATCCTCTGTAGTCCCCTTCTCTTCCTGCCCTCAATCTTTCCCAGCATAGGGTCTTTTCCAATGAGTTGACTCTTTGTATAAGGTGACCAAAGCATTGGAGCTTCAGCTTCAGCATCAGTCCTTCCAATGAATATTCAGAGTTGATTTCCTTTAAGATTGACTGGTTTGATCCCTTTGCTATCCAAGGGATTCCCAAAAGTCTTCTCCAGCACCACAACTCGAAAGCATCAGTTCTTCAGCACCCAGGCTTTTTTATGGTCCAACTCACATCTGTACATGACTGCTGGAAAAACCATAGCTTTAACTATATGGACCTTTATCAGAAAAGTGATGTCTCTGCTTTTTATTATGCTGTCTGGGTTTGTCATAACTTTTCTTCCAAGAAGCAAGTGTCTTTTAATTTCATGGCTTTAATCACTGTCCACAGTGATTTTGGAGCCCAAGAAAATAAAGTCTATCACTGTTTCTGTTGTTTCCCCATCTATTTGCCATGAAGTGATGGGACCAGATGCCATGACCTTAGTTTTTTGAATGTTGAGTTTTAAACCAGCTTTTTCACTCTCTTCTTTCACCTTTCACTAAATCAAACTTTAGTTTCTCTTCACTTGCTGCCATTAGGGTAGTGTCATCTGCATATTTGAGATTATTGATATTTCTCCCAGAAATCTTGATTCCAGCTTGAGCTTCATCTAGCCTGGCATTTTGTGTGATGTACTGTGCATATAAGTTAAATAAGCAGGGTGACAATATACAGCCTTGATGTATTCCTTTCCCAATTTTGAACCAGTCCATTGTTTCTTGTCTGGTTTTAACTGTTACTTCTTGACATGCATACAGGTTTTTCAGGAAGCAATTAAGGCAATCTGGTACTCCTCTTTGTTTAATAATTTTCCACAGTTTTTTCTGATCCACACAGTCAAGGTCCTTAGTGTCGTTAATGAAGTAAAAGTAGATGTTTTCCAGGAATTCCCTTGCTTTTTCTATGATCCAACCATTTGCCTTGTTGCATTTTTCTTGGGGAGGACTTTGGTCACCACCATCTGTACAGTGTTACAAACCTCCATCCTTAGTTCTTGATACACTATCAGATCTAATCCCTTGAATCTATTTATCACTTCCACTATATAATCATAAGGGATTTGATTTAGGTCATAGCTGAATGGCCCAGTGGTTTTCCCTACATTCTTTAAGTGTGAATTTTGAAATAAGGAGCTTATGATCTGAGCCACAGTCAGTTCCTGATCTTATTTTTACTGACTGTATAGAGCTTCTCCATCTTCGCCTGCAGAGAATATAATCCATCTGATTTCAGTGTTGACTATCTGGTGATGTCCATGTGTAGAATTGTCTCTTGTGTTGTTGGAAAATGGTGTTTGCTATGACCAGTGTGTTCTCTTGACGAAACTCTGTTAACTTTTGCCCTGCTTCATTTTGTACTCCAAGGCCAAAAGTCTTCATAGAACCATTCAGCTTCATCATCTTCAGTATTAGTGATTGGAGCATAGACTGTGTTTACTGTGGTGTTGAACGGTTTGCTTTGGAAACAAACAGAGATCATTCTGTCATTTTTGAGACTGCACCCAAGTACTGCATTTCGGACTCTTGCATTGACTATGAGGGCTACTCCATTTCTTGTAGGTATTCTTGCCCACAGTAGTAGATATAATGATCACCTGAATTAATTTTCCCATTTCTGTCCATTTTAGTTCACTGATTGCTAAAATGTTGATATTCACTCTTGTCATCTCTTGTTTCACCACTTCCAATTTACCTTGATTCCAGGTTCCTATGCAATACTTTGTTCTTTACAGCATCAGACTTTTCTTTCATCACCAGACACATCCACAGCTGGGCGTTGTTTCTGCTTTGACTCAGACTCTTCATTCCTCCCGGTGCTATTTCTCTGCTCTTCTCCAGTAGCATTTTGGATACCTTCTGATCTGAGGGACTGATCTTTCAGTGTCATATCTTTTTGCCTTTTCATGCTGTTCATGGGGTTCACAAGGCAAGAATGCTGCAGTAGCTTGCCAATCCCTTCTCCAATGGACCACATTTTGTCAGAACTCTCCACCATGACCTGTCCATCTTGGGTGGCCCAACACAACATGGCTCATAGTTTCATTGAATTAGACAAAGCTGTGATCCATATGATCACATGGGTAGTTTTGGTTAGTTTTCTGTGATTGTGGTTTTTATTCCGTCTGCCTTCTGATGGATACAAGGCTTGTGCAAGCTTCCTGATGGGAGGGACTGGCTGTGGGGAAAACTGGGTCTTGCTCTGGTGGGCAAGGTCATGCTCAGTAAATCTTTAATCCAATTTTCTGCTGATGGTTAGGGCTGTGCTCCCTCCCTGTAGTTTGACCTGAGGCACCTCAGTCCTAGGGTTTGCAGTCTCTGTGGTAGGATGTAGGCTCCAGTGAGCAACAAATGCCCTCACCAAAGGGTATGTACAGTTAATTGGAACAGAAGAGAGTTGGACAAGAGTTAGTTAGGATTCTTTGGGAATTTGACTAGAAAGTAGCAGAAAATATCATGAAGTCATAATAGAAGCTGGTAAAGGTAGTTGAGAGACATCAAACAAAAGGTTCTGGCCATCTCATAGGAAGAAGCTGTAGGTAGAGTCCCTCTAGTACCACGGAGAGCTCCTGCCATTTAAATTACTGTAATACCATATGATATCAATTGTAGTGCCTTCCCTGGTAGCTCAGCTGGTAAAGAAGCTGCCTGCAATGCAGGAGACTCCAGTTTGATCCCTGGGTCGGGAAGATCCCCTGGAGGAAGGGATAGGCTATCCACTCCAGTATTCTTGGGCTTCCCTGGTGGCTCAGCTGGTAAAGAATTCACGTGCAACGTGGGAGAGCTGGGTTGGGAAGATCCCCTGGAGAAGGGAACAGCTGCCACTCCAGTACTCTGACCTGGAGAATTCCATGGACATGTATAGTCTATGAGGTTGCGAAAAGTCAGACACGACTAAATGACTTTCACTTTATTCAACAACAGTTCATTCCATAAACATTTATTATGTGTCTATCATAATTTTTTGTGTGTAAAAAATTCATAACGTAACAGTCTGATGGGGAAGACAGATAACTCCCTGTAATGCAATGAATAGATCAATAACAGAACTATTCTCTGGGTAGTATGAAAACATGGAAATGTTCCTAACATTAAACTTGGTTACAGGAAGGAATTATACAGAAAAGTTTCATGGAGGAGCTGATTTATGATCACATATGTACATTAAGTGAGAAGTAATCATTTAGCCAAGCCAGAGGAAGAAAGGGCACTTTAGGTCAAAGATCAGCAAACTTTTTTCTATAAATGGCATGATGGTATTTTAGGCTTTTCAGGTTATAATAGAGTAGGTCTCTTTGGCATATTTTTCACTTTTTTTTTTAACAAATTTTAATAATGCAAAACTATTCTTAGTTCAGTGGTTGTACAAAAACAGGCCATGGTTCAGATTTGACCAGTGGATCATAGTTTGCTGACCCTTCATCTAGGCAGAAAGAACAGGAGTAAAGCCAGGGATAAGTACATACAACTGTATATATACTTTTTGGTTTTGATAGAATATGAAATTTGAATAGGGATCATGATAAATAATCACAGAGAGATAGGTGACAGAATATCATGTTGGACTTAGGCCTATTTTTTAAATTAAGTTTTGATTAAACTTAAAGATTTAAATCTTTAAGAATGATAAAATTAGATTTGTGCTTTAGAAAGATACCTCTATTGAGAATTAACCTTAGGAAGAAAAACTGAACACAGCGACCAATTTGTGAGCTATTGGCACTTGTCAAAAAAAGAGATAACAAAAGCCTGAAATAAAGGCATAGTGGAAAAGGGTAGGTAAGAGGGGACACAGTTTAAAAAATTTTGAGGTAACATCAGAAAAGCTTGACAATAGATTGAAGTGACTCCAAGATGAGGTAAGTAGTATTTTTTAGCTGAAATAATAAATATTATGCTGACTCATTGATGTTACTCCTTTAATAGGAACTCTGATAATCATTTGTTCCAGATTTACACCATTTGGAGTTAGAAACCAGAGGCACGTCTTCTGTCCTGATGTGACTTTTGGGAAAATCTATTGGGCTTTGCAGGAAGGGTATGGGGAGCTTTTGTTCCTGTCCATCAAATAGACTGAGCAATACTTTTCCTGTGGCAGAATGCCTGTTCAAGGTAAAGGATAAAGAACTCAATATATAGATTCATGGAAATAGTTCTAAAAGCTGTGGTCTTTTGGGACTATCAGTTATTTCACCTACTTTTGGATCAAGAAATCCAAAACTTCATAGACTTTGAAATTGCCCTCTGAATGAAGTAGACATAAGTCATCTATGATTGCCCAACATTTTTATATAGTTTCCCATATTGTTAGTATCACCACCCCCAAATAGAATTTCCATGTAGCTTAGTTTCTACCTACTAGACCAACACTTATGAGACTTGAATATAGAAGTATGCAGGATGAAGTGGGGACCAAGTGTAGAGAAATCCAGATTCAGCCAACTGCAGCAATGAAAATGAGGGGAATATAGTTATATATGGTGGCCACTGTAGAGCAATTAGTTTGGAAAGGCTTGGGCAGACAACATGTAGAGATTATTATCTTGTTGTTCAGGCACTAAGTCAGGTCTGATTCTTTGTGGCCCCATGAACTGCAGCACACCAGACTTCCTTGTCCTTCACTACTTCCTGGAGTTTGCTCAGATTCATGTCCATTGAGTCAGTGATGTTATCTAACCATCTCATCCTCTGCCGTCCTCTTCTTTTGCCTTCAATCTTTCCCAGAATCAGGATCTTTTCCAATGAATTTGCTCTCCACATTAGGTGGCCAAAGTATTGGAGCTTCAGCTTCAGTATCAGTCCTTCTAATGAATATTCAGGGTTGATTTTTTTATAGAATTGGCTGGTTTGATCTCCTTGCAGTGCAAGGGACTCTCAAGAATTTCCTCCAACACCACAGTTAGAAAGCATCAATTCTTCAGTGCTCAACTTTCTTTATGGTCCAACTCTCACTGTATATGACTACTGGGAAAACCATAGCTTTGACTAGGCCAACCTTTATTGGCAAAATGATGTCTTTGTTTTATAATATTCTGTCTAGGTTTGTCATAGCTCTTCTTCCAAGGAGTAAGTGTCTTTTAATTTCATGGCTTCAGTCACTGCCTTCTGTGATTTTGGAGCTAAAGAAAACAAAATCTGTCACTGGTTCTACCTTTTCCTTTTTTATTTGCCATGGATTTGATGGGACCAGATACTATGATCTTAGTTTTTTAAGTGTTGAGTTCCAAGCCAGCTTTTTCACTTTCCACTTTCACCCTCATCAAGAGGCTCTTTAGTTCCTCTTCACTTTCTGCCATTAGAGTGGTATCATCTGTGTATCTGAGATTGTTGATATTTCTGCTGGCAATCTTGATTCCAGCTTGTGATTCATCCAGCTTGGCATTTTGCATGATGTACTCTGCATATAAGTTAAATAAGCAGGGTGACAATATGCAGCCTTGTACTCCTTTCCCAATTTTGAACCAATCAGTTTTCATATGTCTGGTTCTAACTGTTGCTTCTTGATCTGCATACAGGTTTCTTAAGAGACAGGTAAGGTAGCCTGGTATTCCCATCTCTTTCAAAATTTTCCAGAGTTTGTTGTGATTCATGAGTCAAAGGCTTTAGTCTAGTCAATGAAGCAGAAGTAGATGTTTTTCTGGAACACTCTTGCTTTCTCCATGATCCAGTGGATGTTGGCAATTTGATCTCTGATTCCTCTACCTTTTTTAAACCCAGCTTGTTCATCTGGAATTTCTCAATTCAGATACTTCTGAAGCATAGCTTACAGGATTTTGGGCATAACCTTGCTAGCATGTGAAATGAATGCAAGTGTATGATCATTTGAACATTCCTTGGCATTGCCCTTCTTTGGAATTGGAATGAAAAGTGACCTTTTCCAGTCCTGTGGCTACTGCTGAGTTTTCCAAATTTGCTGACATATTGAGTGCAACACTTTAACAGCATCATCTTTTAAATAGCTCAGCTGGAATTCCATCACCTTCACTGGCTTTGTTCGTAGTAATGCTTCCTAAGGAGCACTTGACTTCACCACTGAGCAACTTTTAAGAGGAGAGGCAGAGTATGTAATATTAGGAGGAAAGACAGCAGAAATATACTCTGAAACAGTGGATCAGAGAGCTTCAATTAAAGACAGTGCAGACTCTACATAGCTCTTTGGAAAGGATGCTGCTTTGTTAAACTCAGTGTTTAAGCCACATAGACCTAAGCATAACTGGATGACTTTGCCCCTTATGGAGCAATTTTGACCTGAAAATGTCTCACTCACAACAGTACCTAATTCAAGGACATGTCTACCAATAGGAAAGAAGTTATCCAATTACTATCTGGTGAGAAATTAATGTCTTTGAAGACAGAAAGGTGGAGGAGGAGTGGAGAGCCCTTGACTTTGTGCCTGGAGGAAGGCCCTCTATTCAGGTTCACTCTCAGATGGTTTATGTTTGATCTCTGGATTTAGAGTTCTCTTGAATCAGCACAGGGATCTGTCTAGAATTGAAGTACTGACACTGAAGGACAGAAGGAGGGAAGAAGCCAGTGGAAGTGTGAGAGAGCAGATGAATTTGTGTTCCAGTTCTGTTTGTTAGCTCTATTATTGACATGTGTTTAAATGTTGGCAAGTTACTAAAATCTACTCAGTTCAGTTCAGTCGCTCAGTCGTGTCCGATTCTGTGCGATCCCATGGATTGCAGCATGCCAGGCCTCCCTGTCCATCACCAACTCCCGGAGTTCACTCAGACTCACGTCCATTGAGTCAGTGATGCCATCTAGCCATCTCACCCTCTGTTGTCCCCTTCTCCTCCTGCCCCTAATCCCTCCTAGCATCAGAGTCTTTTCCAATGAGTCAACTCTTCGCATGAGGTGGCCAAAGTATTGGAGTTTCAGCTTTAGCATCATTCCTTCCAAAGAATACCCAGGGCTGATCTCCTTCAGAATGGACTGGTTGGATCTCCTTGCAGTTGAAGGGACTCTCAAGAGTCTTCTCCAACACCACAGTTCAAAAGCATCAATTCTTCGGTGCTCAGCCTTCTTCACAGTCCAACTCTCACATCCATACATGACCACAGGAAAAACCATAGCCTTGACTAGACTGACCTTAGTTGGCAAAGTAATGTCTTTGCTTTTGAATATGCTATCTAGGTTGTGCATAATTTTCCTTCCAAGGAGTAAGCATCTTTTAATTTCACCATCTGCAGCGATTTTGGAGCCCAAAAATAAAGTCTGACACTGTTTCCACTGTTGCCCCATCTATTTCCCATGAAGGGATGGGACCGGATACCATGATCTTTGTTTTCTGAATGTTGAGCTTTAAGCCAACTTTTTCACTCTCCTCTTTCACTTTCATCAAGAGGATCTTTAGTTCCTCTTCACTTTCTGCCATAAGGGTGGTGTCATCTGCATATCTGAGGTGATTGATATTTCTCCTGGCAGTCTTGATTCCAGCTTGTGTTTCTTCCAGCCCAGCGTTTCTCATGATGTACTCTGCATATAAGTTAAATAAGAATCTACCGGTTCTTGGTAATTCTCCTGTATCTTAAGTGGGAATGATAATAACAGCTAACACATATAGTACTGACTCTGTGTGTGTGTGTGTATGTGTTCATTTAATCTTCGAGCCATCCTGATATTATCATCTGCATTTTCCTGATGAGGAAAGTGAGGAACAGAGTGTTTTGTTTTGTTTTGTTTTTTCCCCAGAGTGTTTGAGTAACTGGCCTAAGATTTCGTAGTTCCTTGGTAGTGGAACAAAGTTCTGAACCCTGGCTGATTGCCTCCAGTGTCTATGCTCTTAAACTTTCCCTTCTACTGCCTGTGCAGTAGTAGTAAGATAATAATATGGGTAAAACACCTGCACAGACAGGGCATTTGATAAATGGTAGTGCTTGGAGAGGGATGGGGAGGGAGGGCAACAGCAGAAATTATCAACTTTGTAGTGAGTGAGGAAAGAATCAGATTGATTTAGAGTAAATACTTTGAGCGTGGATTCTCATGCATTTTCTAACATATGCCCATAGAACATACACTTCCAGAATGATTTTTTAAAAAGATTTTGGTACTTTTTTGCTTCTAGATTTAAAATTGGAACTGAATTGCCTTCAAATCAGTGCTTCAAAAGTTAAATACACCCACTGCATGAGTGTGAGTGTGGGCGCACATACTCTTCATTATCTTGTGGCACTACTTGAAAGCTGTTCTTTTCATATCCATTTAATCAGGCTGGTACTTCACAGATAAGCTGCAATGAGGATGTTTTCAGGAAGTTCAGTGATTACTTTTCAGCATATAAAATCATGTTTAGCTTTGCTGAGATATTTGTGTACATTAATCTAGCAAAGAAGCAAATAATAGATAAGACAGATTCTGTAAGTAAATATTTATTCATATTTGAATCAGATGAAAAGGTTAAAGGGTGACATAAAGGAACTCCATAATTCATTTTCTCTCTTCACTTAAAATGTAAGACTAACTTTCCAGACTGCATTTTTAGAAGAGTCTACTTTTTTATTAATTGATGTAAGTTTTTAGATATCCTTTTTTTCTTTTTAAATTGTATTTATTATGGAGGATAATTGCTTTATAGTGTTGTGTTGATTAGATATCCCTTTTAAACAAAGAGTAAATGATGAAAATAAAAGGAAACAAAGCATGTTAAATGTACATTTTTTTCTTACACTTTTTATATAGATACAAGTTAATATATTTACTAAGCTTCCTGGCAAAATATTCTACCATACTTTCTGAAAGTGTTTTTTAAACAGTAAAATAACTTATTTTAAAATTTTATAATTTTTATATATGAAGGTTACATTTATCACAAATCAAAAATCTCTAATCTTAATGTACTTTCCCTTTATTTCATGATATCCCATCCCCAGATGCCTTATTTCTTGAATTCCACAAAAAGCCAGGACATGCTTCTACCTACTTGAACAATAACCATGGCAAATAACAGACTGAACAGATTGGAGTAATCCACATCTTTAATCTATAAAATACACCCAAGATGAATGTGTAATTTTCCTACTACCTTGGTTTTTTTTTTTTTTTTTTTTTAATAAAGTCTTCAGAGTATTTCTTGGAAGTGAATAGCCTACATTTTTATGAGGATATGTACATTTTATTTTCAAGATGGAGGAATCATAGAAATTCTAGTTAAAGCTCTGAAGACCCAAGGTATGCACATTAAAAGCATAGAAGAGTATTCCTGAGGGAAAATGAAGTTCATACAAGGTTTAGTCATAAACTTAAAATAACTGAAGACATGTCAAGGAAAAATGACATCCTGGAAGGCATAGAAATGTGTATCACTGTCTTAAAAGGTATCATGGAAGCATCTTGAGAACAATTAAAGACATTGTGAGCCTAATCTTGCAGAAGTATAACGTGGATAAAGGAAATTCTTATATGGATTCCTATCCTTTAACCACAACTTCAAGAAAACAAGTGCTAGATATTTTTAAACTAGATATACAGTGGTTTGAAGAACTTAATGAATTAAAAACATTCGTGCTTTGTCAAATGAAAGTTGTTTTATAAAGTTATATTATTTCTTGATATGAAAACATAACTAGATTGTGAATATTCCTATTTTTCACATGTGTGTACATGATAAGGAAAATATATCTGTAATATCAGTGTTTTAAAATCTGTCAAGACAGTTATCAATCTCACAGAGACTCACAGTTTGAAAGATATGCTTTACTTTTTTGTCCAAAGTTAGACCAAGAGAGCCATACTTCCTGAAGTGCTTTCTTTCTCTCATGTTCCAATTCTCTTGCAAAAAAATTCCACAGAAAACAATTTTGTATGAAAGTTTGCACATAGCCACAACAATGAAAATAAAACATTGATTGTAACTATATTATACACATATATATTTTATGTGTATATACCTCCCTGAGATTCACAGTGTAATTAAATTCTTTTATCATATATCTGATTTTCTCTTTTTCAAGTAATTTTAAAATTCAGTGTATATATCCTATTATCCAGCATGCAGCAGGGGAAAACACCATCATACCTTTAAATTCACTATCAAATTCAAATTAAAGTTACCCAAGAGTAGGTTTCCAAATCGCATTTATTACTTAGATGGTATATGCCTTTCATGACATGAAAGCCATTTAAAAGATCACAATGGTGGATGCAGTAAATTGTGTTTCACAGAACGCTGGAAGCTGACATTAACTCCTCTCCTTCTCCTGGATCTGATTATGTGCCTACCTCTGCCTGTTATATCTGCCTTTGTAAGCTGTCCTCCTATTTTTCTTCTGTTCATTTAAATTGTACTCAGAGAGCTAAGCAACTGAAAGGAGTCTTAGTGATCATGGACCAGCAGTTTATAGTCGTTGGAACTGAAGCTTGAGAGGGAGCACCCTGACCAAGGTCGTGCAGCAGCGAGTGACAGAGCTAAGGGTACAGTCTTGTGCTTATGCTCTGCTGCTTCATGTGCATAAACAAATGTGAGAAATCTTAGCTTTTCCCTCAAAACTCAACTCTTCAACAGAGCCATTTCTTTTTACTTTTTCTATCATGGTTTTACTACAAGATATTGAATGCAGTTCCCCATGCTCTGCAATAGGACCTTGTTAACAGTCATTTCTGACTGTGCAGCAAGGGTGCTGGTTTGTATCCAGGCTGTACTGCCATTGCTATATAAACTATAGGTGAGTTTTTACCTCCATTATCTTATTTTCCTAATAAGTATAATGGAGAAAATAACAGCTCTTACTGCGTAGGATTGTTCAAAAGCCTTAAACAAGTTCATGAAGTACTTAGAACAGTGTCAGGCCATAGTAAGTGCTCAAGAAGCATTCAGTTCAGTTCAATCGCTCAGTTGTGTCCAACTCTTTGCGACCCCATGAATCGCAGCACGCCAGGCCTCCCTGTCTATCACCAACTCCTGGAGTTTACTCAGACTCATGTCCATCGAGTCAGTGATGCCATCCAGCCATCTCATCCTCTGTCGTCCCCTTCTCCTGCCCCCAATCCCTCCCAGCATGAGAGTCTTTTCCAAAGCATTAGTTGTCCACATTAATCACTCTTTCTCTTCTCTTTTGTATTTTTCACAAATAGCACCCAGTTAGTGCTTGCTTATTTTCTAGTTGTTTTATTTAGAATGTTAGTTTATTCCAATTCTCTCTTCTCAGCTGAAATCATTTCAAGGTCAGGACAATGTCTTGTATTTCTTCTGTGTACCTGAATATGGTCTAACCCAACATTTGATGCAACACAGGGATTCTGTAAATATTGTTTTCTTTGCTGACTCACTCAGAATGTCTGGGAACTGGTATTTATTCTATCTCTTTAGGTGATGCTGCTGTGTAGCCAAGTTGAAGAGCTGCTGTGCTGGACGGTTGTATTGCAAGAATGTTATCCTATAGAGTATTTACCCATGGCAGGGCATGAAGCAATTGCAATTCTATATCTACCTTATAAAATTCTTTCAAATAATATGCAGTCTAGACATTGACTCACTTTCTTAGAGGAGCTTTGAGGAGTGAGGAGGTATTTGAATATGAATCCTGTTACCAAGGTTCTGAGACCCTGAAACCTTATTTTGTTTGATTCATTTCCCTTCCCACATAATTGCGGCTGTAACTTTTGCTTTTCCTTTCTGGCCAGGCTGACTCCTGCAGATGTGTCATTTCCCATACACTGGATCCCTGCTTTATGCCTGACCAGAGAGGCATGGCAATTCCTTAGTCACAGCTACTGAGTCTCCTTTGGCACTCTATGATTTCTCTGGAAGTCTGTCATCTTCTCTAACCCTGTGGTTTCTCTGACTTGGTGACTTTCATCCTTTTGTTGCAAGATACAGCTTAAATTTATATATAAATTTACATTTATATATGTATATATTTGAATGAGAAAAAAGAGCATTATTAGGATATGTCAAAATATATACTTGTTCTTCTATTTCTTTGGCCAGTATGACCTATTCTGAACAACTTGCTATTCTGCTGCTGCTGCTAAGTCGCTTCAGTCATGTCCAACTCTGTGCGACCCCACAGGCGGCAGCCCATTGGGCTCCGCCATCCCTGGGATTCTCCAGGCAAGAACACTGGAGTGGGTTGCCATTTCCTTCTCCAATGCATGAAAGTGAAAAGTGAAAGTGAAGTCGCTCAGTTGTGTCCGACTTGTAGCAACCCCATGGACTACAGCCTACCAGACTCCNAAGTTTCATGTATGACAGAGGGTGCCCAAAGCTGATGTTCTGTGACAACTTGGAGGGATATGGTGGGAGGGATGTGGGAGAGGGTTTTCAAGATGGAAGGGACATATGTATATTTATGCCTGATTCACATTAATGTATGGGAAAAGCCATCACAATTTTGCAACTACCCTTCAATTAAATATGCAAATAATTAAATAAACAAAGGAACTTTTTTGCCAACCTAACATAAAGTGAAGCTGACTTTAAAAAGAAGTGATGGAGGAGATAACACAAAATATATCTAATGCTAGAAATGAAGCATAATTTCTTTAGAAAAAAATACACAGTAAAATATAAAATCTGAAGTGTTCTATTAACGTAAAATACATAAAATTCAAATTTAAAATTTCTGCTAAAGGAATATTTCCGGTCTAGATTTCCTCCTTAGCTATTTTTATCAACTTTTGTCAGAAATAATGCTATTTCATGCACTGTATGGCTAATATAAATTGGAAATCAAAATCTAGCAAGGAAATAAATTTATCCTCCTATACTATATTGACCAGAAATGTAGAAAGTCTTAAACCAACTATTAACAAGCCAAATTACATAATACAAAAACTGTAAAATACATAGCAACTACACTGGACTTATTCCAATTATAAACTGAATTATATTCTAGCAAGGCAAATTTAGTTAAACATTGAAAATTAATGTATGTTACTATATTAAGAAAATGCAACAAAAATTCTATCATCTCAAGATATTTGCCATCAATACACAATTATAACAAAAATCTTCAGTAATATAGGAGTGAAATGGATCTTACTCATGAGGTGCAGGACATGTATAAAAACCTTCTAATACAGAGCAGGAGTGTTGATTGTGTGGTGGCACTCTGGAAGTTACTGGAGTGCTGGAAACATTGACTTCCTTCTGGTTATTGATAATGTAAGTGTGTTAATTTGAATATTTTGTTGAATTGTACACTTGTAACATAGATGTTTTTCTGAGATATACTCCATTAAAAGTTAAAATTAATTTTCTGATGATTCTGTATTTCCTCCAGCCTCAATAACAAAGTCCTTACAGAGATCTCTGGCTTATCTCTTCAACCTTCTCTCTTGCTTCCTTTGCACTCATTCCCCAGGATCCTTACTCCATGTGACACATAATTGACAANTTCATGATCTGAGCCACAGCCAGCTCCTTGTCTTGTTTATGTTGACTGTATAGAGCCTCTCCATCTTTTGCTGCAGAGAATATAATCAATCTGATTTTGGTGTTGACCATCTGGTGATGTCCATGTGTAGAGTCTTCTCTTGTGTTCTTGGAAGAGGGTGTTTGCTATGACCAGTGCATTTTCTTGGCAAAACTCAATTAGTCTTTGCCCTGCTTCATTCCGTACTCCAAGACCAAATTTGCCTGTTACTCCAGGTGTTTCTTGACTTCCTACTTTAGCATTCCAGCCACCTATAATTAAAAGGACATCTTTTTTGGGTGTTAGTTCTAAAACGTCTTGTAGGTCTTCATAGAACCATTCAACTTTAGCTACTTCAGCATTACTGGTTGGGGCTTAGACTTGGATTACTGAGATATTGTGTGGTTTGTCTTGGAAATGAACAGAGATCATTCTGTCGTTTTTGAGATTGCATCCAAGTACTGCATTTCAGACTCTTTTGTTGACCATGATGGCTACTCCATTCTGAGGGATTCCTGCCCGCAGTAGTAGATATAATGGTCATCTGAGTTAAATTCACCCATCCAGTCCATTTTAGTTCTCTGATTCCTAGAATGTCTACGATCACTCTTGCCATCTCCTGTTTGACCACTTACCTCCAGCCTATTTCTCATCCAGTCCATCTCACAGTTAATCTTCCTAAGGCACAAAGTGTGATTGCTCAAAACTTGGATAGCCTAAGACTTTCTTCTAATGGCCAGCTTTTGGGAGTGGGTCTGAGGGCGCTTTCAAATCTTGCAGTTTATCAACTTCTTTCTCATCTCCCATTACCTCTGCCTCCTGATGGTCACAAATTGGCAGCATATTCCACAATTTCCTAAACATTCCCTGACTTTTTCTCTTTCGCCATGCTTTTCCCTTAGTTTGGAATGCATATTCTCTCAAATTCGATTGTTAAATTCTTACTCATTCTTCAGGCTGCCATTCATTCTTAAGTAAAAATCTTCTATAAACTTTCTGAGATATCAGCAACAGAATTGATGTGTATTGTGACATTTTGCTTGTAATTCTGTTATGCATGTGTACTAAGTCACTTCAGTCATGTTTGACTCTTTGCGACTCTATGGACCATAACCAGCCAGGCTCCTGTGTCCATGTGATTCTCTTGGCAAGAATACTGGAGTGGATTGCCATGCCCTTTCCCAGGGGATCTTTCTGACCCAAGGATTGAACTTATGTCTCTTACGTCTCCTGCATTGGCAGGTGGGTTCTTTACCATTAATGCCACCTGGGAAGCCCAACTCTGTTATAATGCTGACTATATTTTACTATTTACTTATGTTTGATTTATTTTTTAAATATAAATTTATTTATTTTAATTGGAGGTTAATTACTTTACAATATTGTATTGATTTTGCCATAGTTTTTTCTATTAGATTAGATTGAAAAAGGACAAATTCTTATTTCTTCATGATTCCTCCTCAGTTGGTTCAAGGACTGATATACACAGGAACCACAGAAAATATCCTTTGAATTCTGCATCCTAGGAGACTGGGGAAGGGGTTATTTTAGGACATTCCACATGTTCTCAAGTCCCTTATATTAAACAGCATGGTAGAGTGGACCCTCTATATCTATGGTTTATGTATGCAGGGAAAAATCGAGGGATATGGAGTGCCAGCATTGTATCTGTTGTACAATGTGATCTATTTCTTTAGTTTAATAGCAACCTCTGACTCCTTTTTGGTACACTTTATCTTACTTATGTTGGCACTTATTAGGATAATTTAAATTCTTGCCATTCATAAGCTCGTCATTTAAAACAAGAATTACTTTTTTTGAAAAAACACAAAGTAAATCTGTGCCAGCTATACAGAACTGCTTATTTCCAAATAGATACAGTTTTTAATTTAATCTGTTTTAAACTGATATTTAATGACTTGTGGCATCACTAGTCCTGGGATGTCAAATTGTATTCTTTTAGAAATAAAGTATTGCATGTCAACTCCAAACAATATTTTATTAACATTTGGTAAAAAAAAATACAATTTGGTAATGAGTAGTTTTTACTGATTGTAAAGAAGTTTACATACCCTCACTTATATTTCCTAATAAAATTTTGATGATGCACTTTGTACCTTTCAACTTTCTTAGTAAATGTTTAAGCCTATACTTGTTGTAAGCAATGATTATGTTGAATGTTACATAAAGTAGCTGCCTCTTGCGTGGGCAAGATATTTTCATTGATCTCTTTTCCTAATTAGTTTGTGAGAGAGTATAAGGAAACTGAAGATTTAACATGAACTACTGAACAATTCATTTGAAATTTTCTGAGCTAAAGTCTTACAATTTCTTACCTTTGTATTTATTACATGTTGAGTAGAGCTATATGTAAGGATCAGTATCTGTAATTAGTATGTGGTCAGCAATACTTGAAGATTTCTAGTGTTCAATATTAATTTAAACATTACATGCACACACACACACAAACCCACAAAATCCTATGGCATTTGAAACATAAATATACTTTGATTCTGTATTTTCTGACTAACCCTCAAAATTAAAGATTTTACTTTTTAAGATAGGGAAAATTACTTTTAGGAAATTAAACTTCAACCATACTTACATGCTTTTGTAATGTACTTTGTATGAGGTTTTCATATCATTAGTTAATTCATTGTTGTTATTGTTGTTCAGTTGCTCAGTCATGTCTGACTCTGCAACCCCACGGACTGCAGCACACCAGGCTTCCCTGTGCTTCACTATTTCCTGGAGTTTGCTCAAACTCATGTCCATTGAGTCAATGATGCTATCCAATCATCTCATCCTCTTTCTCCTCCTTTTCCTCCTGCCCTCAATCTTTCCCAGCATCAGGGTCTTTTCCAGTGAGTCATCTCTTCACATCAGGTGGCCCAAGTATTGGAGCTTCAGCTTTAGTATCAGTCCTTCCAGTGAATATTCAGGACTGACTTCCTTTAGGATTGACTGATTTGATCTCTTTGCTGTCCAAGTGACTCTCAATAGTGTTCTCCAGCACCACAGTTTGAAAACNCAAGTATTGGAGCTTCAGCTTTAGTATCAGTCCTTCCAGTGAATATTCAGGACTGACTTCCTTTAGGATTGACTGATTTGATCTCTTTGCTGTCCAAGTGACTCTCAATAGTGTTCTCCAGCACCACAGTTTGAAAACATTAATTCTTTGGCTCCTAGCCTTCTTTATGGTCCAGCTCTCACATCTGTATATGACTAGTAGAAAAAACGTAGCTTTGACTAGATGGACCTTTGTTGGCAAAGTGATATGTCTGCTTTTAATATGCTATCTAGGTTTGTCATAGCTTTTCTTCTAAGGAGCAAGTGTCTTTTAATTTCATGGCTTTTCTGTCCACAGTGATTTTGGAGCCAAAGAAAATAGTCTGTCACCTTTTTCATTTTTTTCCCATCTATTTGCCATGAAGTGATGGATGGTATACCATGATCTTAGTTTTTTGAATGTTAAGTATTAAGCCAGTTTTTTTCACTCTCTTCTTTCACTTTCATCAAGAGACTCTTTAGTTTCTCCTAGTTTGTTCATTCATGCTATTATTTAATTTTTCACATGTGTGTTTTCTTTTCGGAGAAGGCAGGGGCACCCCACTCCAGTACTCTTGCCTGGAAAATCCCATGGATGGAGGACCCTGGTAGGCTGCAGTCCATGGGGTTGCTACAAGTCGGACAAAACTGAGCAACTTCCCTTTCACTTTTCACTTTCATGCATTGGAGAAGGAAATGGCAACCCACTCCAATGTTCTTGCCTGGAGAATCCCAGGGACGGGGGAGCCTGGTGGGCTGCTGTCTATGGGATCGCACAGAGTCGGACACAACTGAAGCGACTTAGCAGCAGCAGCAGCAGTGTTTTCTTTTATAAGAAAAAAAAATGGGCTTGAAATCCTCCAGGATCAGGGACTGTATTAGGTATTTTTATGTAACTAATAGTTCTTAATACCAAACTATAAACAATAGAAGGCCCTCAATAAGTTTTTTCTTGCTTTATTTTTTATTTTATTTCTTTTCTTAAGGTGTAGTTGACTTATAGCGTCATGTTAGTTTCAAGTGTATGGCACAGTAATTCATATATATATGCACATATATGCATATATATATTCCTTTTTAGATCCTCTTCACTTATGTGAAAGTGAAAGTGAAGTTGCTCAGTTGTGTCCTACTCTTTGTGACCCCATGGACTGTAGCCTTACCAGGCTCCTCTGTCCATGGGGTTTTCCAGACAATAGTACTGGAGTGGATTGCCATTTCTTTCTCTTTCCTTATAGGTTATTACGAAATATTAAGTATAGTCAGTAAATACTTCTTAATAGCTAATAATGACATATTTCACTGATTCTAAAATACAGTCTTTTTTTTTCTTTACATTTTTAAATCTCTTAAGTTACTTCTTACACCTTCCGTGGTGGCTCAGTAGTAAAATATCCACATGGATTTGATCCCTGTGTTGGGAGCATCCTCTGGAGAAGAAATGGAAACTCCCTCCATATTCTTGCCTGGAAAATCCATGGACAGGGGAACCTGGCAGGCTACAGTCCATGGCATTGCAAAGAGTCAAACACAATTGAGCAACTGAGCACACACACACATTATGGTTGATCGTCTTGGATTTGAAGAAATCCAGCAACTAATATTTATCATTTACTATGTTTCTCATCTCTCTAGAGCTGGCAGTTGAATCGACACTGCACCCAATTCTGCAACCTCATATTAGTATTGCCAGTGTATGGTCCAAACTCTGTGATATTAAAACCCAATTATCTATTTGAATCCTTTTTCAAAGAATCTCATAGTAAGAACTATGGACTATTTGAACTGAGATACCAAACCATTATATAACATGCTGTGTGTGCCATTCCCAGAAAAGAATAAGCTGCACTCTGTCTGAATAAGCCATGTTTTATTGATAAACCACTTAGCAACATAATCATTTATACTGTGTTTTTACTGCCTTTCTCATTAAAAATAATCAAGTGAGAGACAGAGAGAAGAGAATGGCCTGAGGATAAAGTTTCTAGCTCTTCTGGTACAATTATATCAAAGGGATCAGTAACTAAAATTATTCTGTCCTTAGTTTTATGACACCAGTTGATAATATTTACATCTTAAATGATAATTTCATCCAGAGATCTGCTTAGTGTACAGATCTTACAATAATACAGTTTGTCTTCACTTTTGTATTTGATTAATCTTTAGTGACTAGTAAGTTCAAACTTATCCAAAGTTTTTGGATGTAAATTTAAAAATTTTTTTCCAAGGGTGAGGAGGTGGTATAGAAAGAGGGAAGAGGAGAAGGAAGAAGGAGGTTAAGGCGGGGAAGGTGGAGGTGAAAAGGTAGAAAAAAGGACAAGGGAAGGAGGAAAGAAAGATGGAAGGAAAGAAAGAAATCTCCAGAGCATGAAACTCTAACAGTTAAAAACTAACAAGGGAAAAAAAAAAAAAAAACTAACAATTGTAAAATAACAACTGCAAAATTAACTAATATTTTTGAAAATTTACAACATACCAGTCACTATTCTAAGTAGTTTATGTCCGTTAATCCATTATATCCTCACAATAATTCTGTGAAGTAGATGCTATTATTATCTCAGTTTACAGATGAGCAGATCGAAGTACAGGCCTTTCCTGGTAGCTCAGTGGTAAAGAATCCGCCTGCAATGTAGGAGATGCAGGAGATGCTGGTTGGATTATCCTTCCCATCCTGGGTTGGAAAGATCCCCTAGAGGAAAACATGGCAACTAACTCCAGTATTCTTGCCTGGAGAATCCCATGGACAGAGAAACCTGACAGGCTAGAGAAAATATGGTCGCACAGAGTTGGACATGAGTGAAGTGACTTAGCATGCACGCAGATTGAAGTACAAAGATGTTAGATAACTTACTTAACATAACTCAGTGATTGACACAACCTGGATTCAGAAGACAATCCAGTTTCAAGCAAGTAATTTTTGCCACTTTACTACATTTTCCTATGAAATCATCGCTTACCTGTTTATATGATAAAATGCCTATGGTATTGATATGGTGAAAACAAGAGTTTTTAATGAAATATTAGACAAGCACTGATTTAAACTTCTGAAATGTGGCTGATTAATATGTCAAGCATGGGCCTGATCTTGATATGTATGATATAGGTTCATTCTTTGGATGCTGATTATATCCCATCCGTTGTCACAAGGGGGATCACATATAGAAAGAGAATGTGTGAATTAAAGGCAAAATTGAACACCATTAGATTTAACTGCTTGGACAGATGCTAGCATAATATTAGAATAAAAATGGAACATAAAAGAAGATCAGATTTATGTCTAAATTAATGCTGATTTAACTTTAAATGAACTCGCTGCAAACAGCAAACTTTATACTGAGAACAGTATAAAGCAAGCAGTGTTCTATTTAAGATACTGAAGCAACAACAAAGAATTGAACTCAAGGGCCCAAAGAAGTACAGAGGTGGACCGTATTTGAGCATTTGATATTTTAAAGGAAGATTCTCCTAAAGGGACCTTGCTGCTACTGCGGNAGTATAAAGCAAGCAGTGTTCTATTTAAGATACTGAAGCAACAACAAAGAATTGAACTCAAGGGCCCAAAGAAGTACAGAGGTGGACCGTATTTGAGCATTTGATATTTTAAAGGAAGATTCTCCTAAAGGGACCTTGCTGCTACTGCGGCTAAGTCGCTTCAGTCGTGTCTGACTCTGTGTGACCCCATAGACGACAGCCCACCAGGCTCCCCCGTCCCTGGGATTCTCCAGGCAAGAGCACTGGAGTGGGTTACCATTTCCTTCTCCAATGTATGAAAGTGAAAAGTGAAAGTGAAGTCGCTCAGTCGTGTCCGACTCTTAGCGACCGCATGGACTGCAGTCTACCAGGGTCCTCCGTCCATGGGATTTTCCAGGCAAGAGTACTGGAGCGGGTTGCCATTGCCTTCTCCACTCTTAAAAGTATACTAAACAAGAAGACAGAAAAATCATTTAAAAAATTGAAGACATTAGAACTTTCTGAACACAGAACATACTCAAAGTGATATAGATGCAGAGATTTGAAATTCTGCCTAGAGTATATCTCTGGTGCCTTTAATTTTTAATGAGAGCCATTCTAGTCTGTCTGGAGGATTCCTCATGAAAGATAGTATGGTTGCCCATTTATTTCCGTCGATCAGAAGAAAACATTGGAGATGTTTGCCTTGTTACTTAAATGTTTTAAATAAGATCAGGAACTCCCCCACAGGTACGTTTATGGGGAGTGCATTCATACCTATAGATAAGGACACTAACAGTTGATATATACAGGTTTTATTTTACTTTGTATTAAATTTTTTTTTAAACTGGAAGATAATTGCTTTACAAAGTTGCATTGGTCTCTGCTGACAACAGCACACATCAGCCATAAGAATGTGTGTGTGTGTGTGTGTGTGTGTGTGTGTGTATCTGCCTTTCCTCTGGAGCCTCCCTCTCACCCCCACATACAACCCCTCTAGGTCCTCTCTCCCCTGGAAGTCCTCCGTCTTGCTCCCCAATCCCACCCCTCTAGGTCATCACAGAGCACCAGGCTGTGCTCCCTGAGTTACATAGCAGCTTCTCACTATCTATCTAATTTGCACGCTGTAGTGTATATATGTCAATGCTACTCTCTCAATTCATCCCACACTCTCTTTCCCCTGCTGTGTCGACAAGTCCATCCTCTACATCTGTGTGTCTATTACTGCCATCCAAATAGGTTCACTGGTACCATTTTTCTAGATTCCATATATATGTGTTAATATATAATATTTGTTTTTCTCTCTCTGAATTACTTCACTCCGTATACAGGCTCTAGGTTCATCTACCTCAGTTCAACTGACACACATTCGTTCCTTTATATGGATGAGTAATATTCCATTGTGTATATATATATCACAGCTTTTTTATCCATTCATCTATTGATGGACATCTAAGTTGCTTCCATGTCCTGGCTATTGTAAATAGTACTGCAGTAAATGATAGGGGACGTGTATTTTTTTGAATTATGGTTTTCTCAGGGTTTATGGCCAGTAGTGAGATTGCCGGGTCACATGGTAGTTTTATTCCTAGTTTGTTTAAGAAATCTGCATGCTGTTGTTCAATGTGGTTGTATCAATTTACATTCCTACCAGTAGTGCAAGAGGGTTCCCTTTTTTCCACATCCTCTCCAGAATTTATTGTTTGCATATTTTTGGTGATGGCCATTCTAACAAGTGTGAAGTGATATCTCATAGTTTTGATTTGCATTTCTCTAATAAAGAGCAATGTTGAGCATCTTTTCATGTGTTTGTTGGCTGTCTATATGTCTTCTTTGGAGAAATGTTTGTTTAGGTCTTGGTTATACATAGCTTGGGCTTCCCAGGTGGCTCAGTGGGTGAAGAATCTGCTTGCACTGCAGAAGATGCAAGAGATGTGGGTTAGATCCTTGGTTCAGGAAGATCCACTGGAGAAGGATATGGCAACCCACTCCAGCATTCTTGCCTGGAGAATCCCACGGATGGAAGAGCCTGGTGGGCTCCAGTCCACAGAGTTGCAAAGAGTCAGACATGACTGAGGACGCACAGATGCATGCATACATAGCTTTCTGCAAAAATAAATTACTTCTCATGTAAGGCCAAAATGATTGTATCCACACTGTTTGATAAAACCAGAGATGCTGTTTTACTAGGGAGGAATTTGATCTGTTTCCTAAGTTACAAGTCTGTTAATTTTTTCCTGTTGATCCAGTTTTCTTTTTTTTTAAACAGACATTCCCCAACTTGAAAAAGTTATTTCAAAAACATACCTTCAAATGATAGGATTAAAAAAAAAAATCTGCACTTAAAAGTGAGTGGCTAGAAGCCTAACTGATACTTCTCATTTCCTCACAGGCCTGTTTTTCATCAACGTTAAATAGCCAATTAGTCTTGGACAAGGAGATAGTCAAAGTTCAGCGACTAATGTGTGTTCTTATTTATCAACATTTTGTCAAATGAGGTCAAGATGCTTCCTGGGGATTTAAGCCTTAGTTTTAAGGAGTATGGTAAAATCTTGAGATAAAATATGCTCATTAATCACCAGAAAGGTGTAAGAAATTATTTTATTACAGTAATTACACAGCATATTTTTTTAATTACAGATATTCAAAAGGCAAAACTATTCCCTTCAATTTTTTCTGTCTCCTTTATCCCTTCTCATGTCTTCTTCTTGTAAAAAGCTACCATGTAAATGGCACTGGTTATATCAGGGAAAGCTACCAGAATCTTAGTGTGACACTTTTCTTTCCATCAAAACATTAAGTCTATCAGAGAAGTAGAAACTGCTTTATAGTGAGAAAAATTGTCTACGTCAGAAATGAAGTATTTTTAACTCAGGTCCAAATATGGACCTGCATCTATGAAATTCTATCCCACAGTAAATAGTTGTTGGTGATTTTTAAATTTTTTTCTTTTTATGTAGAAATAGTAGTTTTTCCTAATGTCTTAAAACTCTATAGCAAACCCATCCTTTTCTTCTTCCCTTCCATTCCTGTAATGTAACTGTAACTTGTGGAGGGCACTTAAGTAAATGGACTAAGGTTTGGAATCCTTGAAAGTGAAAAAGAAAATTAGTTGCTCAGTCATGTCTAGGCCAGAATACTGGAATGGGTAGCCTTTCCCTTCTCCAGGGGATCTTCCCCACCCAGGGATCAAACCTAGATGCTCCTTATTACCACGCCTTGTGGTTTAGACGGGATTACTACTCTACTTTGCACTTCTTACTAGAAAACACACGTAACTCTTGTGAAAGCAGAAGGACCCAAATCAGTAAATCTAAAAGTTTTACAGTTCTCCATATCTGATAGAAATTTTCTAATGAGATGTGGGCAGAGATTTGAGTTATTTCTCTGTTAGTAGAATTCAGTGGAACCAGTTTTAGAAGCCAAAAATGTGAAATTACTTCATTTTCTTTAAACTGACTACACAGTCAATAATAGTGATGACAAAAATGTCTGGGAAACAGGTAAATAAGATTTTCTCATGGCAGCAGCAACTCCACAGTTTGCCAACATAATCACTGGGTTAATATATACTAGCAAGAGGATTTTGCTTAATTCTGTTTGAGACCTTTAAATATTAAGACATTATTACAAATATGAAATAAAATTTTGATTTCTTCTTCCAGATAAAACATTTTTTGAAGAACTTGTCCTCTCTGACCTATTTGGACATACTGTATGTGTATATTTATATACAGATATCTATATTGTGTATATGTGTGTGTATATATATGCACACATGGGTAAGCATATATACATATATACACACAGGCATATATACACACACATATTCAAAAATTTGTTTAAAATTGTACTTCCTAACATGGTAGCTATATGTGATTATTTAAATTTAAATGATTAAAGTCAAATAAAACTAAATAATCGGTTCTTCATTTGCACTAGCTACAGTTCAATTTCTCATTAGCCATAAATGTCTAGTGACTATTATATTGTACAGCACACCTAGCACATTTCCATTATTATAGAAAGTTCGGTGTGCAATACTGATTTAGAGGATTGAATGAATTATTTTTTCCTCTAATGTTACCTTAACATTTACAGAATGTAAATAACCATATACTTCAAAGGACATTGATTTTGGAGTTGTCCTGTGAACTTGAATTCTCATAACTGCTAACCTAGACAAGTAGGAAAGATTTATGTAAAAAACTGATTACCAAACTCTTCATTTTAATTTTGTTTGTCAGTACAGCAATTACTATGGTCCTTAACTGTATGGGCAGTGCTAGGCCAAGTGTGACAGGTGAGGATTCCCTCTGGCTCCCTTCCCACACAATGCTCAAGACTCAGAGCTGCTCTTTGGCTACCCTGGGTTCCCCCTGTCCCCACTTCTGAACCTCAGCCCCTGCTTTGACCCTGCCAGTTCCTCATTTCCCCCACCCGCTGCCACATGTTTCAAGTTCTGGGTCTTTTCAAGTATGCCCTTGTGCCATGAAAATTTACTACCATGTGCCTAATATTTAAAATTAACTGATCTGAAAGGCTAATCATCATTAATAGGAAAGTGAGTGATAATGAAATTTGGAATACCATGTGATGATGATGGTGATAATGATAAGAAAGAAAGAAAGAAAATGAAGTCACTCAGTCATGTCTCTTTGTGACTCCATGGACTATAACCTACCAGGCTTCTCTGTCCATGGGATTTTCCAGGCAAGAGTACTGGAGTGGGTTGCCATTTCCTTCTCCAGGTGATAATCATAGTAGTAGTCAAAATAGCAACTTCCATTTGTTGAGCACTTGTGTACCAGGAGAACAACTAAATACCTCTCTTCAAACCACCTACTGAAGGAAGAGCTCAAAGAGCTCAGAGACAGGTTGGTTTTGATCTAAAATATGTCCTTTTAACTACCATCCTATATATCACTCTATATCACTTTAAAAATAGTAATAGTAATTACGAAAGACAGTATAACAACTTGGAAAATGCCTAGAATATTAAGTGATAAAAGCATAAAAAATTATTTCAAACACATTAAAATTATGTTTTCAGAGGACTTCTGGCATCATGGAAGCCTGAGTTGGCACAGTAAAAACTTCTTCCACTAAAATCGCGTAGAAACTTTGACTGAAATGATTAAAATATATAAAAAACTTGTTTGAAAGAGAAAAAAAATAGCAACATAGTTCAGGGGAAAATGAGAGCTATCAAAACTGGATCAGAAAGTAGGAGCTGACATTTTGGTAGCCTCTGGGTATTTTAAATCTGGGTTTAGGTCCGAGGCCTAGAATTCTGATTGGCACCTGTAGGAACAGTCAGATATAGGGGAGGACAGGAATCAGGACCTGGGCTTGCTGCATGAAGCTTAGATCTTCCAAGTATTATTCAGCTCTGTCTGGGAAGACAGCAAAGAAGCTTGTTATTTTACTGAAGCTTTTGGTAAAAATAAGTCATTTATGAGAAACAAAAACTCTCAGCATGTGAGATGTCTAGTTTTACATTATTCTCCTGGTATGGAACACCAAGTTAAGAAATTGACATCTTGTAGAAGCTTTAGAAGGGGAAATAGAAAGAATGAAAATAGGCATATTTCAAGAGATCATGGAGGAGAATTTTCTGAAATTAAGGAAGACAGGAGTCTTTCTATTTAATCAAAATAAGTAAAATAAATTAGCACTGATATAGATCATAGTGAACCTTCAGGAGGTCAAAGACATAGAAAATCTCAAAGACAACCAAAAAGAAAAGGCAGATAACCTGTAATTTTAGTCTAGCAGTGCTTTTTTCATAAGCAACAATAGGTGACAATGAAACAGTATCTTCAAGGTGGGGAAGGAAAATAATTGTCTTCCCAGAATTCTATACCTTGATGAAGTATCAGTCATTGTGAAAACAAAGACATTTTTAAAAAATACAAGTTTTAATTGTTTTTCCCACACAGAGATAATTTTAAAGCAAGTTTTTAAGGAACATACTTTAGAAAAAAAGAAAACAAACTCAGAAGATGTAGGATGCATGAAATTGTGATGTAATATAATAATTATTAGTAAGAATGTTAGAAATTCTAAATGAACATTGAAGATACAAGTAAATGTATATGTATACTATAAACCAATAATTATTTTAGGATAGAATTTAAAAACAAAGAATAACCAAAATACTAAGCAACATCAATGTGTAAGAAAAATCAGTATTAAAATTTTCTAAGGTCCTCCAGTTGTTCTGGAAGAAGATTATACGCTTAGTTAAGAATGATTTTTGAAAATATAAATGTATAGATCAGAAATAAGTGCATAACTTCCAAAATAGGGGGTGGGATGGGGAAAGAATGAAATAAAATTTGATCCACAAAAGCTAACGGAGGTGATGGAATTCCAGTTGAACTATTTCAAATCCTAAAAGATGATGCTGTTAAAGTGCTGCACTCAATATGCCAGCAAATTTGGAATACTCAGCAATGACCACAAGACTGGAAAAGGTCAATTTTAATTCCAATCCCAAAGAAAGGCAATGCCAAAGAATGTTCAAACTACTGCACAATTGCACTCATCTCACATGCTAGCAAAGTAATGCTCAAAATTTTCCAAGTGACACTTCAGCAATATAAGAACTGAAAATTGCCAGATGTTCGAGGCTGGATTTAGAAAACGGACAGGAACCAGAGATCAAATTGCCAAGAATCCATTGGATCTTAGAAAAATCAAGAGAGTTCCAAAAAAAAATCTGCTCTTTTGACTACACTAAAGCCTTTGTGTGGATCACAACAAACTATGGAAAATTCATCAAGAGATGGAAATATCAGACCACCTTACCTGCCACCTGAGAAACCTGTATGCAGATCAAGAAACACATTAGAACTGGACACGGAACAATGGACTGATTCCAAATTGGGAAAGGAGTACATCAAGGCTGTATATTGTCACTCTGTTTAACTTACCTGCAGAGTACATCATGCAAAATGCCAGGCTAGATGAAGCTCAGGCTGGAATCAAGATTTCTGGGAGGAATATCGATAACATCATATAAGCAGATGATACCACCCTATGGCAGAAAGCGAAGAACCAAAGAACCTCTTGATGAAAGTGAAAGAGAAGAGTGAAAAAGTTGGCTTAAAACTCAACCTTCAAAAAACGAAGATCATGGCATCCAGTCCCATCACTTCATGGCAAGTAGATGGGGAAAGACTTTATTTTCTTGAGCTCCAGACTCACTGCAGATAGTGACTGCAGCCATGAAATTATAAGATGCTTACTCCTTGGAAGAAAAATCATGACCAACCTAGACAGCATATTAAAAAGCAGAGACATTGCTTTGCTGACAAAGGTCCATCTAGTCAAAGCTATGGTTTTTCCAGTAGTCATATATGGATGTGAGAGTTGGACTGTGAAGAAAGCTGAGCGCCAAAGAATTGGTGCTTTTGAACTATGGTGTTGGAGAAGACTCTTGAAAGTCCCTTGGACTGCAAGGAGATCCAACCAGACCATCCTAAAGGAAATCAGTCCTAAATATTCATTGAAAGGACTGATGCTGAAACCAAAGCTCCAATACTTTGACCACCTGATGCAAAGAGCTGACTCATTGGAAAAGACCCTGATGTTGGGAAAGATCAAAGGTGGGAGGAGAAGGGAACAACAGGATGAGATGGTTGGATGGCATCACTGACTCAATGAACATGAGTTTGACAGCTCTGGGAGTTGGTGATAGACAGAAAAGCTGGGCATGCTGCAGGGGTTGCAAAGAGTCATACACAACTAAGTGACTGAACTGTACTGACCGAAAGAAAGGGGGAAGGCAAGTATAAAAAGCATAGAAATATAAAATGTGATATGCTGCTGCTGCTGCTAGGTCACTTCAGTCGTGTCCAACTCTGTGCGACCCCATAGATGGCAGCCCACCAGGCTCCTGCATCCCTGGGATTCTCCAGGCAAGAACACTGGAGTGGGTTGCCATTTCCTTCTCCAATGCATGAAAGTGAAAAGTGAAAGTGAAGTCACTCAGTTGTATCCAACTCTTAGCAACCCCATGGACTACAGCCTACCAGGCTTCTCTGTCCATGGGATTTTCCAGGCAAGAGTACTAGAGTGGGGTGCCATCGCCTTCTCTGAAAATGTGATATAAGATACTATAAATATGTAGGTGTCTATGTATGTGTGTGTGTGTGTGTGTGTATACAGAAACACATACACATATATTCACAATAAATGTAAACATTCAATTCACTAATTAAGACTCTGTAACTTTCAGAATGCGGTTTCAAAAATCCAGCAATATACTGCTTCCAAGAGAAAAACCTAACCATAATGGCACAGACACATTAAAAGCAAATAGTGGGGAAAATTACATACCAGGAAATTTTTTAAATATATTAATTTATTTATTCATTTGGTTTTGCTGGGTCTTAGTTGTGGCATGTGGAGTCCTTGATCTTCATTGTAGCAATTGAAATCTTTAATGCAGCTTTTGAGATCTTTTAGTTATAGCATGCAAACTCTTGTTTGCAACACGTGGACTCTAATTCCCTGAACAGGGATTGAACCCAAACCTCCTGCACTGGGAGCATGAAGTAGCTCCTGGACCTCCAGGGAAGTCCCCAGGAAAATGTTAGCCAAGAGAGAGTTGGTATCACTATATTTTTTGAAGTATAGTTAATTTACCGGTGTCACTATGTTAATATCAGACCAAACAATAAAATTAATAATACTAGGGATAAAAGAGGAGATTGAAAAATCTGGCTTAAAACACAACATTCAAAAAACTAAGATCATGGCATCCGGTCCCATCACTTCATGGCAGATAGATGGGAAAAAGTGGAAACGGTGGCAGATTTTATTTTCTTGGGTGTTAGAATCACTGCAGATGGTGACTGTAGCCAGGAAATTAAAAGACACTTGCTCCTTGATAGAAAAGCTATGGCAAATCTAAACAGTGTAATAAAAAAGCAGACATTACTTTGCTGACAAAAGCCCATCTAGTCAAAGCTATGGTTTTTCCAGTAGCTGTGTATGGATGTGAGAGTTGGATCATAAAGAAGGCTGAGTGCCAAAGAACTGATTCTTTCAAATTGTAGTATTGGAGAGAAGACTCTTGAGAGTCCCTTGGACTGCAAGGAGATCAAACCAGTCAATCCTAAAGGTAATCAACTCTGAATATTCATTGGAAGGATTGATGCTGAAAATGAAGTTCCAGTACTTTGGTTACCTAATGCAAAGAGCCAACACATTGGAAAAGATGCCCATGCTGGGAAAGACTGAAGGCAGGAGGAAAAGAGGGTGACAGGATGAGATGGTCGAATGTTATCACTGACTTAATGGACATGAGTTTGAGCAAACTCTGGGAGATAGTGAAGGGCAGGGAAGCCTGGTCTATGGAGTTGCAAACAGTTGGACACAACTTAGTGACTGAACAACAATAGCAGGGATAAAATAATTACTTAAAAACAAAATAACATGCATAAACACAGAGTGAAAGAAATATGCAAAATGGAAAATTGCCTTTGAGCTGGCAAATACTGATTATTTATTTTCTAATATTAATGTTTGAATTGAAGTAGTAGTATAAAATTATTTGAACAAAAATTTCTCTAAAATATATTTGTTGGATGGATGAGCAAATGCATGAATATACGAATGAAAAACATACCTTAATGCATAAAGGTACCATAAGACTGTGTTAGAAAATTAGAGTTTCTCCTATGTTATTTAAACTTCCATGCATGCACTCGTGACATCTGGCTTTATGTTGTAACATTTTAAATTTAGAGTCACAAGTCTACATAAAACTTTGCTGTTAAATTAAAAAAAAAAAACAGTTTAAGGAAATAAAAATATTTAAACCACATATTTTCTGGAATTCTTAGATCACCTTTTAAAAATTGAAGCAGTTCATATTGAGAAGTTGTCATATTTAGCACTGAGAAATATTGAACAAAATTATTTCCATCTCCATTTAGCACCTTACAGTACTGAGATCAGGTTTTGTTTATCCACATTGGCAAGTCCTAAGCTGGAAACAAAAATGTGTTAGTCAAATCTCTTCCATTTGTCTCCACTACTGGTGTTTATAGAAGAGATTATGAATAATATGAACATACCAGTTATCTGGGCTGACATATATTTCAAAGAGCAATGCCCTAAAATATTATGCGAAAGATAAACAGTAGAAATGCTTCTAATTAAAAATATACACTGTAGTTGCAAGGAGTTGGTCCCTTAATCAACCCCTGGTTTTAACTTAAGCAAATATATTGAAAATATGGCTGTAAAGCTAAGCTACATAAGCCTTTCTACTAAATCTGCCTGCAGGCATTAATGCTCAGATTTGAGATGGCATCCTTATTTGCTAAGTGCAAAGATGGTTACAAAAGAGCTTTTCTCACTTTGAGGATAAAAGCTAACGTATTCTTTAATTTTGGTTACTGCCTGGCTCCTCTCAGCACCATAATAGTTATTTGGCTCAAAACCAAAAAGTAGCAATGCAGTGCTTACATGTCTATGGATCAAAATTAGATGAAAAATTGCTGTTTCTCATCTCCAAAGCTATTTGCTGCACATTTTATAACCCTCAAGATGCCTTTTGTAATATATGATAACAGAGCCAACTGCAGCATCTGCCTGGAAAGAGATTACTTTAATTATGGACTCAATGTCCTATTTTCTGCAAGTGATCCCCAGAGACAGGCTTCCTGCCGGAGGAGAGGTGCAAGGATGCACATTAAAGCTTACATGTCAACCATGAAGAGGTGGATAAAGTAAGACAAGGACACCCATAAACTGCCTTCATTTTCCTAGTCTGTAATGTGATGGAAGAGTCTATAGTGATAGGTTTTTAATTATTCCAGCATCTGTTCTTATGGACTTCTGATGGTAAGGGCAAGACAAGCTTATAAAAGAGCAAAACCTTTGACAACTCTGTACAGGAAACACTATAATTAAAAGGTTAGATAAAACATTATCTTCTTTAAACTTTCATCTTCCAAATTGAAAAATATAGGTGCTTTATTAGTAACATGTTATAATATTATTAGAAAGTGAAGCTGAGTGGTTTTCTTGTCAATATCATTCTTGATAACACATCAAGTGCCTCATTATTAAGAATTCATTTGCCATTAAGTATAGTAGAACTGCTAATAATGAATTTCATTTAGGGTCAATGTGCATATCTTGTGTATTTCTATGCAAGTTCTTTATAATTTAATACTGATTTAACATTATGAATGGACACTTAAAGCAAATTGTTACTTTGTTTGTATTAATATTAATTACAGAATTAGACTCCTTGATGGATAGCTTTTCAGAGAATGAGTGTGTGGTTTTTCTTTTTAAAAGTATAGCACATACTCAATAGGATATTTGGGATTCCATCTGATTTCTCAAAAACTATAAGCATATTTTGAATTTTCTTAAAGATGGGAGATTATGGAAGAGTAACCATGGGGATTAATTTTAAACTTCAAAAGGAATTTAAGGGATTTGGCATGGAATAATTTTGTGTAGGAGAGGAAAAATGGAACAGAAAAATGTATGTACAGTCATATTAGGGGAAAACATCAAATCTTTTAATATTACACCAACCATGACATTCATTATTTTTTGGTATTAAATGCTGTTGATATTTTATACTTTGATAAAGAAATCTAAGTAAGTTTATCTTAGGGCATTTTAAATGGTAACATTTAACTCTAAAAAAATTAAAATATTTGATATTTTCAGACTTTCTAGTTGCTAATAAATGCCACAGTGGATAAATTTTTAAAAATATGTTGAAATGGATAGTTTTACAAGTTTTTTATATTATATATCTTGTAAATGAACAATTGAATATATATTATCTATATATCATCAGAATTTATAAATAGGGTAGATTTGGTATCCATTTCTGTTTAAAGATCTTGGATATAAGGAAGTTAAAGTAATATGTATGGATTTATTGGAAAATAGAAACCTATTAGAAGAAACTGAGAGTATAAATAACTGTACTAAATCATCAATGCAAAGAAAATAATTCCTGATAATAAGTTTTTATATTTTACCATTGAAACATAGGTTTTTAAAATTTTATACAGTGGTTCTATGTGTGTTGTGCAATCAGAATTCCCATATAAATAAATAGCAAGGGGAGATTTCTAAATGGCTCACTTGGAGCATGAGATGACCTCTTCTAAGATCAAAGAGAATCAGAATTTTCTCTTGAGGATTATTTATTTTGTAATTTCAGTGCCATATTTCACTTTGGTGACTGCAAATAAGACTTAGAATAATAGATTTATCATTTAATCCAAGTGTTATATTTGGAATATATGTTTTTTTCCCCTGCCAATTATTTGTTTTCAAACATTGCTCTTTGTAAAAATGTCATGTTAATTGCTTTTGGCTTTCAGTATTTTATGTTTGAGTTGGGATGTAAATTCCTTAATTTTGACTTGTAATTTAAAAGAGTGATGGTAAAGAAATACATGCTGCAGACAGGCTTTGTTTTTTACATTTAAACTTGACGGTAAAAACTCTTCTTTTTAAATGTTTTAAGATAATTTTATCTTATGACTGTGAAAACAATATTTATGTAGTGAAGAAAACATTTAAAACTACAGCTAGGTGAATACCTGTGCATGTACACACATTTACATGCCAATTGGGACTTGTTCCCCTGTGTACGTGTGCATGCATGTGGGTGTACACAGACACACACACCCGCACGCCTATGTGTGTGCATATTCCCATTACCTCATGAATAAGAATACTAGGTATCTTAAGCCTTATTTTTCTAGATATATATATGTGTGTTCAGTTTTATTTATTTATTTTTCAATAAAACTGGGTTTCTACCATACATTCTGTTTCCTAATCTAGCTTTGTTTTAAACCTAATGTAACATTATAAATGTTTTCCTAATAAACCTCCATCTGCAACATCATCAGGATAGTATTCTATTATATGGCAGTGCTATATTTAATTAATTCCTTATTTATGGACATTTTGCATGTTTCCAATGTTTACTATTGTAACAGCTTTATGATGAACAGTCTTATAGCTAATGCTCTTTGCACACTCCTAATTATGAAAGCATATTATTTTCATGTTAAATTATCAAGTCAACCTGATTAAAATGAAAAGCTAAGCCATGAAGTCAACCCAGTTAAAATAAAATCATATTATGATCTTTGTACGAAGGCCAGCATCACAAAGACAGTAGTTAATTTTTCATTTTTAAACAGTAATAGTTCTATTTGATAGGTACTGATAGATTAAGGTAAGTAACTACCTGCAGCTGCTAAGTCACTTCAGTCGTGTCCGACTCTGTGCTACCCCATAGACGGCAGCCCACCAGGCTCCCCTGTCCCTGGGATTCTCCAGGCAAGAACACTGGAGTGGATTGCCATTTGCTTCTCCAATGCATGAAAGTGAAAAGTGAAAGTGAAGTCGCTCAGTCGTGTCTGACCCTCAGCGACCCCATGGGCTGCAGCCTACCAGGCTCCTCTGTCCATGGGATTTTCCAGGCAAGAGTACTGGAGTGGGGTGCCATTGCCTTCTCCCGTGTAACTACCTACCTAGTCACCACTTAAATTAAGAAAACATTGTTTCTCACCTTGAAGTATTTTCTGTTCTATTGTTAAGTTTCAATAAATGCCTTTTAAACATCTGTTTTATAAGGCAAACTAATTCAGTTGAAATTCAAATTCTGTCCCTTTTCTAAAGCTCACTGGAATGCATAGACTTGCAACTAACTTACACTAGTAAGTGAGCCCAGAGAAGGCAATGGCAATGACACGTACATCTTTCTATTTCTTAATGCTACTTTTTGTAGCATTGTGATTGTCCTTTTTTCCATATTCTAATTAGTCTTTACTGGGAAACTAGATTCTTAAACAAATATCTTTGAGCTTTTCCCAAAGGAAGTCCTAAAGACTGATTCTTAGGCATCATGGTTTATTGTACAAATATGATTAATATTGACCATTTTAACTATGTAGAAGAATCTATAAAATAATGTATTTTTCATCTTAGTAATGCCTTTTCACCCTTATTTCTGCCATTTCTATATCAAAAGCAAGGAATCACATCAATAGAAAGAGCCTGGACACATATTTAGTGCCATGACCTAAAGCTTTGGATATCTGCCCATGGTCTCAATGCACTGATATATAAATCATCTAGAAGTGAGAGTTCACAGTGAAATATTCAAGTGTATGGGTACACTAGATTCTTCCAGGGAGTGAAATGCTGATTTCATGTGCATAAATTGTAGAATGATAACTGTAAGTATGAGTAAGCAGAAGAGTGACAAAATTGTTATCAATATGTAGACAAATGAAGATCTGTAAGAGGAAATAAAATTTTAATTGTTCTTACAAAATTAGGATCTATGAGTTATCAGTTTTATACCAAGAGGTAGACCGTGGAAGCAATTGTGGACTCAGTCTCCCAACTGGCCGTATGGCTTCCATGACCCTCAAAATTCCAGGAAGCCTCTCAAGAGGCAGTGGAAAGAGAAGAATCACAGATAGCAGTTGCTGGAAGAGTGGTTACATGTCAGATAAAATTGTATTTTTGTGGAGTCTAAATTATATCAGTCCTGATGGAAAGGCCTTGGAAAGTGTGTTTGTGTTTCCAGAAGAAGTCTCTGGGAAACTACTATAAGTCAACTTTTTTATGAGATAATTTTCTATATCTGATCTTTTTGTACTCTGTCTCTTATACACATCTACAGTGGATAAATTTTTAAAAATATGTTGAAATGGATAGTTTTACAAGTTTTTTATATTATATATCTTGTAAATGAACAATTGAATATATATTATCTATATATCATCAGAATTTATAAATAGGGTAGATTTGGTATCCATTTCTGTTTAAAGATCTTGGATATAAGGAAGTTAAAGTAATATGTATGGATTTATTGGAAAATAGAAACCTATTAGAAGAAACTGAGAGTATAAATAACTGTACTAAATCATCAATGCAAAGAAAATAATTCCTGATAATAAGTTTTTATATTTTACCATTGAAACATAGGTTTTTAAAATTTTATACAGTGGTTCTATGTGTGTTGTGCAATCAGAATTCCCATATAAATAAATAGCAAGGGGAGATTTCTAAATGGCTCACTTGGAGCATGAGATGACCTCTTCTAAGATCAAAGAGAATCAGAATTTTCTCTTGAGGATTATTTATTTTGTAATTTCAGTGCCATATTTCACTTTGGTGACTGCAAATAAGACTTAGAATAATAGATTTATCATTTAATCCAAGTGTTATATTTGGAATATATGTTTTTTTCCCCTGCCAATTATTTGTTTTCAAACATTGCTCTTTGTAAAAATGTCATGTTAATTGCTTTTGGCTTTCAGTATTTTATGTTTGAGTTGGGATGTAAATTCCTTAATTTTGACTTGTAATTTAAAAGAGTGATGGTAAAGAAATACATGCTGCAGACAGGCTTTGTTTTTTACATTTAAACTTGACGGTAAAAACTCTTCTTTTTAAATGTTTTAAGATAATTTTATCTTATGACTGTGAAAACAATATTTATGTAGTGAAGAAAACATTTAAAACTACAGCTAGGTGAATACCTGTGCATGTACACACATTTACATGCCAATTGGGACTTGTTCCCCTGTGTACGTGTGCATGCATGTGGGTGTACACAGACACACACACCCGCACGCCTATGTGTGTGCATATTCCCATTACCTCATGAATAAGAATACTAGGTATCTTAAGCCTTATTTTTCTAGATATATATATGTGTGTTCAGTTTTATTTATTTATTTTTCAATAAAACTGGGTTTCTACCATACATTCTGTTTCCTAATCTAGCTTTGTTTTAAACCTAATGTAACATTATAAATGTTTTCCTAATAAACCTCCATCTGCAACATCATCAGGATAGTATTCTATTATATGGCAGTGCTATATTTAATTAATTCCTTATTTATGGACATTTTGCATGTTTCCAATGTTTACTATTGTAACAGCTTTATGATGAACAGTCTTATAGCTAATGCTCTTTGCACACTCCTAATTATGAAAGCATATTATTTTCATGTTAAATTATCAAGTCAACCTGATTAAAATGAAAAGCTAAGCCATGAAGTCAACCCAGTTAAAATAAAATCATATTATGATCTTTGTACGAAGGCCAGCATCACAAAGACAGTAGTTAATTTTTCATTTTTAAACAGTAATAGTTCTATTTGATAGGTACTGATAGATTAAGGTAAGTAACTACCTGCAGCTGCTAAGTCACTTCAGTCGTGTCCGACTCTGTGCTACCCCATAGACGGCAGCCCACCAGGCTCCCCTGTCCCTGGGATTCTCCAGGCAAGAACACTGGAGTGGATTGCCATTTGCTTCTCCAATGCATGAAAGTGAAAAGTGAAAGTGAAGTCGCTCAGTCGTGTCTGACCCTCAGCGACCCCATGGGCTGCAGCCTACCAGGCTCCTCTGTCCATGGGATTTTCCAGGCAAGAGTACTGGAGTGGGGTGCCATTGCCTTCTCCCGTGTAACTACCTACCTAGTCACCACTTAAATTAAGAAAACATTGTTTCTCACCTTGAAGTATTTTCTGTTCTATTGTTAAGTTTCAATAAATGCCTTTTAAACATCTGTTTTATAAGGCAAACTAATTCAGTTGAAATTCAAATTCTGTCCCTTTTCTAAAGCTCACTGGAATGCATAGACTTGCAACTAACTTACACTAGTAAGTGAGCCCAGAGAAGGCAATGGCAATGACACGTACATCTTTCTATTTCTTAATGCTACTTTTTGTAGCATTGTGATTGTCCTTTTTTCCATATTCTAATTAGTCTTTACTGGGAAACTAGATTCTTAAACAAATATCTTTGAGCTTTTCCCAAAGGAAGTCCTAAAGACTGATTCTTAGGCATCATGGTTTATTGTACAAATATGATTAATATTGACCATTTTAACTATGTAGAAGAATCTATAAAATAATGTATTTTTCATCTTAGTAATGCCTTTTCACCCTTATTTCTGCCATTTCTATATCAAAAGCAAGGAATCACATCAATAGAAAGAGCCTGGACACATATTTAGTGCCATGACCTAAAGCTTTGGATATCTGCCCATGGTCTCAATGCACTGATATATAAATCATCTAGAAGTGAGAGTTCACAGTGAAATATTCAAGTGTATGGGTACACTAGATTCTTCCAGGGAGTGAAATGCTGATTTCATGTGCATAAATTGTAGAATGATAACTGTAAGTATGAGTAAGCAGAAGAGTGACAAAATTGTTATCAATATGTAGACAAATGAAGATCTGTAAGAGGAAATAAAATTTTAATTGTTCTTACAAAATTAGGATCTATGAGTTATCAGTTTTATACCAAGAGGTAGACCGTGGAAGCAATTGTGGACTCAGTCTCCCAACTGGCCGTATGGCTTCCATGACCCTCAAAATTCCAGGAAGCCTCTCAAGAGGCAGTGGAAAGAGAAGAATCACAGATAGCAGTTGCTGGAAGAGTGGTTACATGTCAGATAAAATTGTATTTTTGTGGAGTCTAAATTATATCAGTCCTGATGGAAAGGCCTTGGAAAGTGTGTTTGTGTTTCCAGAAGAAGTCTCTGGGAAACTACTATAAGTCAACTTTTTTATGAGATAATTTTCTATATCTGATCTTTTTGTACTTATGCAAAATGAAAAATGGTTTAATTTTTTTTTAACATAATGACACCTGTCTTGAGAGCTATAGCCTCCTTTTCTAATTCTACACTGAGAAAATACAGGTAAAATTCTAGAGCATACTGAAGAACCTTTTTTCATAGTTCCCTAAAATAGTGCATTAAGTGTTTAGGAAAGTTATGATCAACCTAGATAGTATATTCAAAAGCAGAAACATTACTTTGCCGACTAACATCCGTCTAGTCAAGGCTATGGTTTTTCCTGTGGTCATGTGTGGATGTGAGAGTTGGACTGTGAAGAAGGCTAAGCACCGAATAATTGATGCTTTTGAACTGTGGTGTTGGAGAGTCTCTTGAGAGTCCTTGGACTGCAAGGAGATCCAACCAGTCCATTCTGAAGGAGATCAACCCTGGGATTTCTTTGGAAGGAATGATGCTGAAGCTGAAACTCCAGTACTTTGGCCAACTCATGTGAAGAGCTGACTCATTGGAAAAGACTGTGATGCTGGGAGGGATTGGGGGCAGGAGGAGAAGGGGACGACAGAGGATGAGATGGCTGGATGGCATCACTGACTCTATGGACGTGAGTCTGAGTGAGAACTCCGGGAGATGGTGATGCACAGGGAGGCCAGGCGTGCTGCAATTCATGGGGTTGAAAAGAGTCGGATACGACTGAGCGACTGAACTGAACTGAAGTGTTTTTAATGAAAGATTTTATCAGAGGATTTACATATCAAATATTTTGGAATACATTTTTGTTGTTTCAGATCCATTTACCCCAAATTTATCAATACAACAGTGTTGGGAATGAGCATGGCCTTATGTAATTAGTACCTGAAATATTTTGCTGTTTTCTCATGGAAGTTCTCAAAATAACGTACTTCAGTGTACCAGTTTTAAAGTCTTTGAGTTTAAAATATAACTTACAGAGTGACTACTTAAGCTATTATTATTGTGGCACTTTTGTTGCACCTCTGCCAGTTCACAAGAATGACTTCCCAGCACCCATAATGCTAATCCACCAGTGAGAGTTTTGTTTTTAATATGAAATTGTCACAGTACCCAATAACAGTAGTTGACCAAGAAGTATGAATTCCTGGAAAATCAAAGGGTTAAATTAATGAAATTATAGTAAATATAGTAATGATACTCACTTCTGTTCAGTTTCTCAGTCGTGTCCAACTCTTTGTGACCTCATGGTTTGCAGCAAGCCAGGCTTCCCAACTCCTGGAGCTTGCTTAACTCATGTCATTGAGTTGGTGATGCCACCCAACCATCTCATCCTCTATCATCCCCTTCTCTTCCCTTCAATCTTTCCCAGCTCAGGGTCTTTTTCAGTGAGTCAGTTCTTCACATCAGGTGGCCAAAGTGTTGGAACTTCAGCTTCAGCATCAGTCCTTCCAATGAATATTCAGGACTGATATCCTTTAGGAATGACTGGTTTGATCTCCTTGCAGTCCAAGGGACTCTCTAGAGTCTTCTCCAGCACCACAGTTCAAAAGCACCAATTCTTCAGAGCTTANGTTTTCTCATGGAAGTTCTCAAAATAACGTACTTCAGTGTACCAGTTTTAAAGTCTTTGAGTTTAAAATATAACTTACAGAGTGACTACTTAAGCTATTATTATTGTGGCACTTTTGTTGCACCTCTGCCAGTTCACAAGAATGACTTCCCAGCACCCATAATGCTAATCCACCAGTGAGAGTTTTGTTTTTAATATGAAATTGTCACAGTACCCAATAACAGTAGTTGACCAAGAAGTATGAATTCCTGGAAAATCAAAGGGTTAAATTAATGAAATTATAGTAAATATAGTAATGATACTCACTTCTGTTCAGTTTCTCAGTCGTGTCCAACTCTTTGTGACCTCATGGTTTGCAGCAAGCCAGGCTTCCCAACTCCTGGAGCTTGCTTAACTCATGTCATTGAGTTGGTGATGCCACCCAACCATCTCATCCTCTATCATCCCCTTCTCTTCCCTTCAATCTTTCCCAGCTCAGGGTCTTTTTCAGTGAGTCAGTTCTTCACATCAGGTGGCCAAAGTGTTGGAACTTCAGCTTCAGCATCAGTCCTTCCAATGAATATTCAGGACTGATATCCTTTAGGAATGACTGGTTTGATCTCCTTGCAGTCCAAGGGACTCTCTAGAGTCTTCTCCAGCACCACAGTTCAAAAGCACCAATTCTTCAGAGCTTAGCTTTCTTTATGGTCCAACTCTCACATCCATACATGACTACTGTAAAAGCCATAGCTTTGACTAGACAGGCCTTTGTTGGCAAAGTATTGTCTCTGCTTTTTAATATGATATCTAGGTCGGTCATAACTTTCCTTCAAAGGAGTAAGCATCTTTTAATTTCATGGCTGCAATCACCATCTGCAGTGATTTTGGAGCCCAAGAAAATACAGTCTGTCACTATTTCCAGTGTTTCCCCATCTATTTGCCATGAAGTGGTGGGACCAGATGCCATAATCTTAGTTTTCTGAATGTTGAGTTTCAAGCCAGCTTTTTCTTTCATAGTTATTTACTTTTCACTTGCTTCATCAAGTTAAATTCATGACTTGACTTTAAATCTGAGTAAAACTGCATTTTAAAAACATCCACCCAGTTGCCTGTATTAGTAGCTTCAAAACATATGCAAAGATTTATCTTGTTTTACTATGGAAAGAGTAAAACTTTTGTATGTTATTATGAAGTGTGTAAAACTTTGTGATGTCAGATATTAACCAAAATATGATTATATGGCTGAAAGTTGAATTTTTGAGTATTTGAAAATGGAAAAAATGGATTTCATAGCAAAATTAACTCAGAAATAGCTGTATAGTAGTATTTGTCTGCATTACTGCAAATTCAGTTACTTCCATGAACAAATCTTTTCAGTATATAAAGTTGCTTGAGTCACAGTTGGGCAACTAACAGGTGACAATGAAAAATCATACAGCAAAGATTCCAACGTATGTTTGTATTATCTCAAAGATTGCTTATGTTTCTCTCTGCACTTTCCTCCCATCTCTAATTGCCTTTGCTGCTGGCCATTCCTCTGGATAACTAAAGATGTATAAGTTAACTTGGATAATGCTATCTTTTTAGAATCATTGCTAAGAAGGTGTATTATTGATAAGAAGAGAGTTTCCTAGCATGGAAAAACTTTAAGTTCTAAAAGTAGCTAGAACTAACTAAACTCTTATTTTAAAGATAAGGAAACTGAGGCCCAGGGAGGTTGATTCAATATCACAAAGCTAGGTGATGACATAGTAGAACCCAAGGCTTCTGTTTCCTTCCTTCTTCATCATACCATGCCGATCCTTCTGGGTCCTCTGGGCCCTCAGAGGGCACTGCAGGCATACTCCACCCATCTGCTCTCCATCTTTCTTCTAGTTATTAATGCAGCAAAGACAGGGAGAAACATCATACCTAAACCCAGTACTGATCCCTAACTGCTGATGAATATGGGAACAATTTATTTGGATTTATTAATCTATTAGACTGTGACTTTATATTCTAGATTTTCAGAGACAGGCTTGATTTCAGATAACTGTATTATTTCTAATAAGGTCATTTGTTTAATATATAGCACTAACTCATATATATATATATGTGTGTGTGTGTGTAATTATGAGTTTCCTATATAAACTCATAAAAATATAGGATTTAATCTTCATTTGTTAACAGTCCATCACAATAAACTTTCAAATTAGGGAAAAAAAATCTTTTGTCAGATTATCCATCCTTATTTTTGTTTAAGAACATATGATTCCCCAGGTATCTCTCTGTGTGCCATCTACTATGCTAGGCTCTTTGCCTCATTCTTCTTAATTAATTTCACTTTTATGAAATAAGCTGTATTATTGTCCCCATTTTACAGATGAGGAATTAGAGGGTTGGAGTACTTAATAGCATTCTCATTACACAGCTAGTTTATATAGCTAGTAAGAGGCAGGATTGCAACTCAGGTTTAGCTGGGACTAATATGAACCCTTAATTGATGATTTTCCAATGACTACACAAAGTTGATTATTACTATATGTAAATGTAGAACAAGTGAACAAGAAAAGAAGAAAAAGGCTTACTATAAAATATTATAGTCTGGAGTCTACTTATATGGTAATAGTTAATAAATTGATTAAGAAGTATTGAGTGTTTAGGAAAAGCACTATTTGGAGAAAAGGGGGAAAAGAAAATTTTAAATAAAAGAAAAAAACGTGGTCTTCTGATTCATTGAAGGAGTCAAAACTGGCATATTATGATAGAAAAATACAGGAAAAAAGATGAGAAAAATACAGGGAAAGGAGATATTCAAGTCTCCCTTCTTTCCTCACAGACCTTCTTACTGATATATTATTTGTATTCCATGTGTAAGATTTTACTATGCTCATGGCATTACCTTCAGTTTTCTGTACTCATCTGGAGATTTTACTTATATAGGAAATCCAAATTTCCAACCATATTTAAATAATGAAGCATTTTGTATACATGTATATGCATACATGCATGTGTGCTAAGTTGCTTCAGTCACGTCTGACTCTGTGTGACCCTATGGACTGTAGCTTGCCAGGCTCTTCTGTCCAGGGGATTCTTCAGGCAAGAATACTGAAGTGAGTTTCCATGCCCTCCTCCAGGGGATATTCCAAGCCCAGGTTTCCTGCATTGACAGGTGGGTTCTTTACCACTAGCGCCATCTGGGAAGCACATACAAGTATGGCTTTTAAAAATACTATGTATCCTCGCTTTAAAAAAGTAAAGACAATCAGATTGACATGTTAAGTTCTCACGTCATTGACTTCTTTGTCTCAGTTTTCTTATCTGGAGACAAAGTTACTTCTATTTAGCATTTTCCTAATTCATTTAGGGAAAATCATGAAGAATTACTTCAGTATATGCCTCTTTGATACTCCTAGGTGTCAGTAATCATAAAGACATAAAGCATAGTCTGTTGGCTCTTATCTTTTCTCAGTTCCTGTGCAGTTTTACTTCAAATTGACAAGGAAGTGGATGTTATCACATAACAGTAAACAAAACAACTGGTCAGAGGATCATAGAGGATAATTAGCCATGTGTATAGCAAGAGAACAGGTTTCCAATGACCTTCCAGGGGGACTAATGTCACATCTATATTAACATCCTCATTATTGACCTGAAACAAGAGAAAACAGCAAGTTAATTAAATTCTTAGATGATGCTAAATGATTAAGTGCTTGTTACTAAATTCCAGTGAGAAGACAAAATTCAAAAGTTCCCTAGAGAATGTTAGAAGATAGTCTAGAAATAACAGTGATAAAATTAAACCTTAAAAATGCAAGCAGATATATCTAGAGAGAGGAAGTCATTTTAAACACTAACATTAGATAAGTTTGAATTAGAATGCAGTAGTGATAAAAGAAGCCTTAAAGTGTTGTTAAACCGAACATTAAACATAAGCTTGAAATGTAATATAATTTAAATGCTACTATATCTAGGACCCTTGTATTCAGATTCTATATAATGGCATCAGATTAACACTCTTTGCTGATGAGACCTCATTTAGAGTTCCTTGGTTACAGATTACAAAACAGTAAGAAAAAGGAAAGATTAATCTTTATTATATGTATGCACGTATACTACAGCCCAGGAAAATCCAGTGCTAGCCACCTACAAAATGCAAAAAAATGAAATAGTGCATGAGATTTTCATCTTTAAGATCCACCACTTTTGGTTAGGTTGCTGTTCCAACTGTTCCCATTAAATTGTATACTAGTTGTCTGGGAAGAGTAAATCTGGAAATGAATTTGTTTGAAACACTCTTTAGCAACCAAGTGGCAGAGGCAGGAGTCTGAGTAGAGGAGGTAGGACAGACAAATGGCACTGGGGAATCTGTACAAAGGTTGGAACGGCTAGGTCAGGCCAGATGGTGTCCCCTTGCGCAGCTAGAGGACTTGTTTCTGAGGACCTGGGGAGAGAGAGTGGCTGGGGGTGAGGGTTCCTCATGAGGTAGAAACTGGTGAGGGGTGAAGAGTTTAGTGAAACTCACTTGAACTCCGTGTTTTCTGATGCACCTAAGAAGTCAAAATGGCTCATTGTTATCTATTTTCTACTAGTCCTGTAGAGGCAACAAGGCAAACCATTTGAATAACTAGCCTCATTGTCACCAGCTTATTCCTCACAGAAATGCTGTTAGCTCATTCAAGTGCTTTATGGCAGAATCATTATATCACTCACTGGATAGACTCATAATTTGGGGCACTAAAAAAAGTTCTATTGGATTTTAATATGTGAAATGTGTTTCCCTCTGATGAAAGAAGTTTTAGGGTTGATTTTTTTTTAATTGTGTTATGTCTGCCAAGGGAAATTCACAATGAATTAATTCTGCTCAATGAATTTTTGCTCTTATAAAAAATTGTTTTAATGCCAAACATTGCCTGTTCCGAATATTGTACCAGAGGCATTTATTTACAACCTGGTACATATGTAGTTTGAGCTTCTTAGCATAACTTACAGTGAATTAATGACTTGTTATTTATTGCTCAGGCACTCTTTGGGAGTGATTTATAGGGCTGTGCTGTGCACTGGTGGTTACTTTTCAGTGTCTGTGCTGGCTGTCTCATCAATATCATTAAATGAATTCACAGTGACACAGCTCTGCTACTGTAGTTTTTGATATGAGGGATAACTGAACATAAATCAGGACTTATGTTTAATTCATAAGATGTACCAATCTCTCATGTAGGCGTGAGTTAGGTTAGAAGATGTCACAGATGTATTTCACAGTACCTCTTGTGATTAAACCCAAGCTTTTCTGTATGGCTGTATGCACTAGGTAAAAATAATAAGTTGCTATACACTATGCCATTTTTCAGGTAAATGCAATTTATTTTTATTTAGGTATGATTGGTTTCTATTGTTGTCCCACCAGTGGGATATATTTTTGAAAGTAATACTGAGAGAGCTATAATGAAAAAACAATTACTTCAAGTTTGTAATTCTTATATATTCTTTAAGTAGTTCAATATTAATAACTACAATTTATTTTTAATCTTATGTTGCAAAATGTTTTTAAAAAATAGAATAACTGAACATTCATGCCATGTCAAAATATTTTTTATTTTAAGCCTTAAGATTTCTTATCAGTAGTAACTTTTAAAATAACTATGAGAAAATAAGCCTGTTTATCTTTCTTTATTAGTCCAACCCAAGAAAAGGAAAATATTACATGTTAATATGCTGTAAGGAAAGTCAGTCCCCTTCTTGTTTGAAAGCAAACAACTATACAGAATATAGAAATCAAGCTATGTCAGTTTCCTTAAAAAAAAAAAAAAGTGACAAAAATGAACTCTTCTAGTGTCGGGAGAATTTTCCTGGCATTGTTGTTATCCTTGCTGCAGTGCCCGATATTTATTCTTTGAACCAAACACTCTGAATGCGCTGTAATCCATGCAGAAGACATGATTTTTTTTCTCCTGGAGAGAAGGGTAATCTGACTCCAGCCATGCTGCTACTAGGGCACTGGGGTAATGGTGAGATTGCCAGGCTGTCGAGCCTCATCACTGGCCTGCTGTGGAGCCCTGTGATCAGCTCTGCAGACTGTCACAAAGAAAGAATGTGATATGTTCCTGCCAAAGAAAATAATTCCAACATATGCAAGAAACTGACACAAATGTCTTCTCCTCCTTCCTCTGGTTACAGTTGATTAGACCTAGCTTGAGGTCGTGATGATTTTAAGACCTACTTATTTGGGCCTTGCTCTGAAAAGAAGATAGACGAGCTATTGCTTTCAAGGCCCAACTGACAAAAGGATGAGAGGAAATGACATTACTTAGTAGTGTAATAAGTAATTGATTTCATAATGCTTAGGGCAAAGGGCAGAGTAAATGCATGCAGGAGAGCAAAGGGGGCCCAGGGCATGTCAGCAGAGGGCAAAGAAAGCAGCACTGGAGAACTGAGGAATAGGTGTTTTGGAGGGGAAAGTTACTAAAGAAAAGGAATTGGTAACAGCAGGATAATCAAAGTAGTTCCTTCTGGTATGAACTGTGAGATAAAGACTTTATTAAAAAGTGGTATATTTCTGTAAACTGTATCAATATATGATTCCTGGAATTTGTATCATTTAGGAGTAGGTTCTACTACTCATAAGAGAAAATCTGACTTGTAGTGGCTTTAAAAAAATGCAAGTAGGACATATATTAAGTTAACCAACCTCAAGAATAAAAATCCTTAGGACTGGCTCAGGCAGTAAAGTGTCTGTTTACAATGTGGGAGACCTGGGTTCGATCCCTGGTTTGGGAAGATCCCCTGGAGAAGGAAATGGCAAACCACTCCAGTACTGTTGCCTGGAAAATCCTGTGGACAGAGGAGCCTGATAGGCTAAAGTCCATGGGGTCACAAAGAGTCGGACACGACTGAGCACACTTCCACTTCCAACCTTAAGAATGCATTCCAATATACATTAGGTGCAAATATTATTTGATTCTGCTTTTACAAGATGGACTTCCCAGGTGGCACAAGTGGTGAAGAACCAGCCTGCCAGTGCAGGAGATGTAAAAGATGTAGGTTCGATCCTTGGGTTGGGAAGATTCCCCTGGAGAAGGGATGGCAACCCACTCCAGTATTCTTGCCTAGAGAATCCCATGGACAGAGGAGCCTGGCAGGCTATAGTCCACAGGGTCGCACAGAGTCAGACACGACCGAAGCAAATTAGCACATACAAGGTACCTAGAATAGTCAAATTCATAGAGTCAGAAAGTGCATTGGTAGATGCCAGGAGCCAAGGGTAGGAGTAGTCGGGTGGGGGGCATAGGGACCTAATGTTTAAAGGGGATAAAGTTTCAGTTTAGGAAGGTGAAAAACTGGGGAGCTGGATGATGGTGAGAGTTACACAACAGTATGAATGTGCTTAGTACCACCAAACAGTATAGTTAAATTTGGTTAAAGTAGTCTGTTTTATATTATGTGACTTTTACCTCAATAGAAAAAAATACATCAAAAAAATACAAGTCTGTTTTTGCTTACTGATGAAGGCGTTCATGTCACATATTCTACTATGTGTCTGTGTGTGTGCACGTGTGTATGCACATGTGTGCATGTTTCTGCTATCGACAACAGGGATCATTTTTTAGCTGATTCTTTCACAATTTTCTTCTATATCTCTACATAGCATGCTTATTTTGCCTGTGCTTCATTTTCCAGTTTTAGGTATTATCTCTTGATTTTCTACAATGGGAGACTGGATGTTATTTTGTGATTTTGTAATAAGTGTAATATAAAATACCACTCAGAACTGACTCATATACTGCACTGTAATTTCCTTCCCTGCTTAAGTTTTTGATTTTCCCAGAATTAATAATTTCCTTGTTTTTTATTTGCTTTCTTTTCTAAGTATTTCTATCTCCGCTACTTCTCTCAACACATTTGAACCTATTAGGTTTTCCATCCATTTAAACTTCCCAAGACTCTTTCCTGTAGCTCCTGACCTGTTCTAATCTGGACTGGCCACACTCTGGGAGGGCTGCACAGCCGGTACCCTGGGATCTCCTCATTATCTCACTCACTTTACTTCTCTAGTTTTCTTTATTTTACTATTCCTCTTTCTTGATATATTCCCTGCAGCCTCTTCAGCTTCAGTCATTGTTATTGATTTGTTATTTGAAAGATAGCATCCTCCAGTAAATTCTTGAGTAGGAAAAACGGTTTTGAGACTTTGTAGGTCTGAGAATGTCTTAATTCTACCTCTTGATTGATAGGTTGATTGTGTATAGAATTCCCCAGTGGAAATGTTTCCCTCAGGACTGGAAGGAGATTCTTCAGTATCTTCTAGCCTCAGTATAGCTTGAGAAGACCAAGGCCATTCTGATTCTTCATCCTTTCTAAGAAAAGTTTTGTTCTTTACAAAGTTAGGATTTGTGGGATTTCATGATGCTGTAGACTATTATGCTTTGTTTTTAATCATTCTGCTAGAACCTCAGTGAGCTCTTCCATATGCAAATGCTTGCTCTTCAGGACTAGGAAATTCTACTGAATTATGTTACTGAGGATCTGTCCTATTCCTATCCCCATTTTCTCTACTCTCTTTCTGGTATGCCTCTATCATGACATTTGACATTTTGGACAGATCCTCTTGTTTTCTTTACTTTTTGCTTTCTTTCTACCTAGTTGTCTTTTTGCTCTACCTTCTGAGTGACTATGTCAAAGCCTTTGACTGTGTGGATCACAATAGACTGTGGAAAATTCTGAAAGAAATGGGAATACCAGACCACCTGACCTGCCTCTTGAGAAATCTGTATGCAGGCCAGGAAGCAACAGTTAGAACTGGGCATGGAATAACAGACTGGTTCCAAATAGGAAAAGGAGTATGTCAAGGCTGTGTATTGTCACCCTGCTTATTTAACTTATATGCAGTGTACATCATGAGAAACGCTGGACTGGAAGAAGCACAAGCTGGAATCAAGATTGCCAGGAGAAATATCAATAACCTCAGATATGCAGATGACACCACCCTTATGGCAGAAAGTAAACAGGAACTAAAGAGCCTCTTGATGAAAGTGAAAGAGGAGAGTGAAAAAGTTGGCTTAAAGCTCAACATTCAGAAAACGAAGAGCATAGCATCCGGTCCCATCNTGTTTTGAAAAATCCTGAAGTCAGTATAAAAACCGAGGTAATTATTTGTTTACTCCAGGTAAGTTAGTTGCTGGTATTGTGTGGCATTCCTTACTTTACCCTATGGAAAAAGTAGGTATCTATGCACTTAGACCTCTTGCTAATCCTGCTTTTCTTCTGCAAGAATTTTGTAAGGAACATTACCCTGTATTGTAGTCATACAGAAGATATGTAAACATCCAACGCACTTCTACAAATCTGTGAAGTATAAAGTTGGGAATGTTCTGCTCCTCCCCGTAGAAGCTACCAAGGAAAACATGCAGAAAAAAGTATTTTGAAATCTAAACCAATAAGATCCAATGCAAACTATCAAAAGAATCAAGAAGGAATCAAACCTCATTTGCTTATTTTCAAGTAATTGAGGGCTTCCCCCGGTGGTGCAGTGGTAAAGAATCTGCCTGCCAATTCAGGAGACTCAGGAGATGAGCGTTCGATCCATGAGTTGGGAAGATCCCCTGGAGAAGGAAAAGGCAACCCCTTCCAGTCTTCTTGCTTGGAAAATTCCATGGACAGAGGAGCCTGGTGGGCTACAGTCATGGGGTCACAAATAGTTGGACACAACTGAGTGATAGAACATGCACAAATTGCTTAATAAGGAAGCTTGTTCAGATTAAATAAGCATAGACATGAGCTGGGGATGGCAGTGATTATTATTGCTGAGCATACAAGGTTATAGAACACTTCATTAATACTAAAGCCAATTTCTTTTCTTAAAGGGATTCCATTTGTTATTCCTAGACAATGTGAAAGGCCATAGAAAATAAATTAAAATGATGCTTCTGTGTTGTTCCCATCGGTATTAAATGTAACTGCTAACCCCATGACTTGTACAAAGGGCAAGACTGCCTTCAAAGTTCATAATTTCTCCAGCGTGATCGCAGTTAAGCAAGACCTGGTAAAGAAAACTTTTGCAAGCAGAAAATGAAACTTCCTAAAGGATGTGGCCCACTTCTGTCTTTCTTTACTCACTCTCCTTGGTAGGCACACAAAACTTAAGAGATTTCTCTAGTCCTTACTCTAAACTCATATTTTTAGGATGCCCGAGTCTGAATCCTGTTCCCTAATTTCTAGTTATGTGTTTTGTGGCAAACAGTCATTAGGGCAATTCACCAATATTCTAGTCTCCTCCTTTGGACACATGGTAGGTTTGTACTTCTGCTCATTGAAATAGGTCATGGCCACATGACTGGATGGAAGGAGTCAGGGCATAAGTCACCACCTTTTTCTTCTCCTGGCATGGCAGCCAGCTTTATTCCAGAGAGCAGACACTCCATCATTCTACAAAGAGCACGGCCCTTGCCACATCACATAGATAGGCATCATCAACGAAAAATCTGTTACCTTAAACCACTGAGATGCTAGAGTTGTTTGTTGTTGTAATCTCATTTACCTATCCTTACTAAGAAAGTGGCTTTACACAGCTACCTAACCTCTGTTAGTTTTCTTGTCTGTAAGGAAATGACAGTTGTACCTACCCTGGGTTTTGGCATGAGGATTACATGAAACTTTCTAGATAAAACACTTAACGTGGTGTCTGGCAAGTGATAAATCCCCTATCAGTGTTGGCTGCTATTGTTACAATCATTATCCAGAATCTTTGTGGCAAGATTATTATTGTTGTTGTTGTTCAGTCACTCAGTCATGTCCAACTCTTTGTGACCCCATGGACTGCGGCATTCCAGGCTTCCCTGTTCTTCACTATCCTCCAGAATTTGCTCAAACTCATGTCCATTGAGTCAGTGATGCCATCCAACCATCTCATTCTCTGTCCCCTTCTCCTCCTGCCTTCAATCTTTCCCAGCATCAGGGTCTTTTCCAAGGAGTCAGTTCTTCTCATCAGGTGGCCAAAGTATTGGAGTTTCAGCTTCAGCATCGGTCCTTCTGATGAATATTCAGGGTTGATTTCCTGTAGGATTGACTGGTTTGATCTCCTTACAGTCCAAGGGACTGTCAAGAGTCTTCTCCAGCACCACAGTTTGAAAGTGTCAGTTCTTTGGTGTTTAGCCTTCTTTATGGTGAAAGTCTCACATCTGTTCATGACTACTGGAAAGACCATTGCTTTGACTATATGGACCTTCGTCAGCAAAATGGTCTCCGTTTTTTAAAACATTGTCTAGGTTTGTCATAGCTTTTTTCCAAGGAGCAAGTGTCTTTTAATTTCATGGCTGTAATCACCGTCCACAGTGATCTTGGACCCAAGAAAATAAAGTCTGTCATTATTTCCATTTTTTCCCCATCTATTTTCCATAAAGTGATGAGACTGGATGTCATGATCTTAGATATTATTATTATATATTTATAATTTAAATATACTTATCTAATTATATATAATATATATTATATATTTATTCCCAAAGTTTACCTTCTTTAAATGCAGCCTCTTTTTAAGAATTACTCTATTTGCATACATTTCTAAAAAATATTAGCCTTTTCTACCTTAAATAGAGTTCTTAAGGACTTAGGTTCGTCACTGTTGTTGTTTAGTTGCTAAGCTGTGTCTGACTCTTGCAACCCTCCTAGGCTCCTCTGTCTATGGGATTGTCTAGCCGAGTTTACTGGAATGGGTTGCATTTCCTTTTCCTGGGGATCTTCCTGACCCAGGGATTGAACCCCCATTTCCTGTGTTGGTAGGTGAGTTCTTTACCACTGAGCCACCCAGGAAGCCCAGGTTGATTGTTATGAATGCCGATTATCATACTATAGTGTGATTTAAATAGACCTCCCAAGGACTTAGGGTCACCATTATAAATGTCAGTTATTATGCTGTAATATGATATAGTTCAGGACACTTTGAGGTGTGTAGGGCATCTGCTATGGTGTTTTGTTTTTTTTGTGTATTTTCATAGCATTTTTTCTTCTCTGTCACCTTTTGGCTATTCTCAGAAGAGCCTCAAAATCTTCTTTCTAGTCCTATTGACCTCTTAATGTACAGCTGTCAATCTGCTGCAAAGTTTGGGAGGAATTAATCAGTTTTGTTAGGATTATATGTAATTTAAAGGAAATTTTACCCTGAGGGAAGTGACCACTTGTTGAGTATGTGTTACTGTAATTCTTTGCAGTGGTTCACTGATACTTTTTTTTTCTTTTAAGAAAGAATCCTATCTAATTCTCTGCTACTATTGGGAAGGTTTCCACTTTACTGTAGTTGGGAAACTAAACAGAATCTAAGTTGGATAGTGTTCACATTATATCAGGGGCTTCCCTGGGAGCTCAGCGGTAAAGAATCCACCTGCAATGCAGGAGCCACAGGAGACAAGGGTTCAGTCCCTGGGTGGGGAAGATCCCCTGGAGGAGGGCATGGCAACCTACTTAAGTATTCTTGCCTGGAGAATCCCATGGACAGGGGAGCCTGGGAGCTACAGTCCACAGGGTTACAAAGAATGGTTCTTAACTGAAACAACTTAGCATGCAGCATGCATATATTATAGCAGTTTCCCCATCTATCAGAGGTATGAGATGAGCATCACTAGAAGGCCTTCAGTGTAAACAAATAAGCTTGAGTGTCTGTGGAGGTTCAAGGAACTGCCATTATTCCCTGCCTCTCAAGCCCAAATTTGAAATTTGTAACTGGAAGCTAGTGCCACCATTCCTGCCACTTTTAGAAGCAAGGGTGGCAAAGACCAGTAAAGAGGAGAAAAGAGGGTGGCTACCACCCATATGGCAGAAAAAGAAGAGGAACTAAAGAGCCTCTTGATGAAGTTGAAAGAGGAGAGTGAAAATGCTGGCTTAAGACCCAACATTCAAAAAACTAAGATCATGGCATCCAGTCCCATCACTGCATGGCAAATAGATGGGGAAAAAATGGAAATAGTGACAGGCTTTATTTTCTTAGGCCCCAAAATGCTGTGGACAGTGACTGCAGCTATGAAATTAAAAGATTCTTGCTCCATGGAAGAAAAGTTATGACCAAACTAGACAGCGTATTAAAAAGCAGCGATATCACTTTGCTGACACAAGTCCGTCTAGTAAAAGCTATGGTTTTTCCAGTAGTCATGTATGGATTTGAGAGTTGGACCATAAAAAAAGCTGAGCACCAAAGAATTGATGCTTTTGAACTGTGGTGTTGAGGAAGACCCTGGAGAGTCCCTTGGATTGCAAGGAGATCCAACCAGTCCATCCTAAAGGAAACAGTCCTGAATATTCACTGGAAGGGCTGATACTGAAGCTCTAACTCCAATACTTTGGCCACCTGATGAGAAGAACTGACTCATTGGAGAAGACCCTGATGCTGGGAAAGATTGAAGGTGGAAAGAGAAGGGAGTGACAGAGGATGAGATGGTTGGATGGCATCACTAACTTGATGAACATGAATTTAAGTAAGCTACGGGAGTTGGTGATGGACAGGGAAGCCTGGAGTGCTGCAGTCCATGGGGTCACAAAGAGTTGGACATGACTGAGCTACTGAACTGAACTGAACTGAACTGAGGGTGAGCAGATTTTCCCAGTGCACTCTTAATGAACAAGTAGAAATGGAAATCTATCATTACCCCTTCTGGGTGATAACAGCTTATTTGGAACTATTGCACAGTCACCCAGAATCCTAGATTCTCTACTATCATTGTTAGTGTACCGTGTATATTAAGCATTAAAGAAATTACACAGTTTCTGACACTTATTTTCTATCTAATACATGTGATTATTATGAATTATCAGGGCATATGATTTCCAAAAAACAGTAAAAGGCAGTACTTTTATGCATATAGGGCATCTGTTTTCTCATTTTCATCCCTTTCTCCTGTATAACAGCCCTTGGACTTTGTTTGTGGGGGACAAAGCAAACATGACTGGAAGTTCTACTTTCCTTCAGCCAGTCTAGACTGCTTAGATGCTATCTCTTGGAATTTGAAACATGAGTGACAAAATGACTGAAGCAATTGGAATGGAATCAGCAAAATCCCAAAGAAGAAAAGGCAAGTCTGTCTAGACTTCTAGAACTGCCTGATTCTTGATCTTTCCTGTGGCTTCTGGGGGTATCATATCTTTTCAGAAGTTTATTTTCCATTTTAGTCTATTTCTGTTGCTTATAACAAGTTTTGTATTTTATGTTTCACAGTGATGATAAGCCTAAGCAGACATTTTATATGTTACTTGTTTTTAAAATATATTGAGCAAGAAGAGCTATTTTCTTAGAATAGAAGTTTAATGACTTGGGGTAAAGACAGTTTCTTAACTAGGAAGATGGCTACCATTTATTGAGAATACAATATTTGCCAAAACCGTGCTCAACGCTTTATGTATATAATGGATATATGTGTATAGTTGCTTGTTTTTAAATATATGTATATGTATAAAGCTTTATTGGCTGTTATAATGACTCATTGAGTAGGATATTACTGTCCCCAGTTTACGTATGAAGGAGCTGAAGCCTGGAGAAGTTAACCTGGCAAAGTCACACAGCTGGAAAGTGATGGAGCTAGATCTCGTTGCCTTAACCACCATGAAATATTGCCTCTGATATCAGAAATAGTGTGATTTTTTTTTTTGGTTCAATCATAAGCAAATAACTGCTCAGAAATTAGATGTATCTGATACATCATATTATATATATGATGGAAAATTCTCTTTCTTTTTAAAACAGGGCTCTGAGAGCAAAGAAGACTAATAAAAAACAAGCAGCAGATTTATAACACATCTTAAAAGTTAATAGATCAGTCCTCTAGTCTTGTATGTTACTACATTAGCTTCACATTTTGTTTTTAAAAGAGAGATGATTAGTTCAATGACCCTAGATGATTCTAAGATTAGTCAGAACTTTATGTTTAAAATTTTGTTCACATTTTAGTTGAATTAGAATTTCACTTCCTATTTTGTTAGGGTCTGATATTTTTTCCTGTTTTTTTATAAACTATTACAAATCTAGAAGGTGCATAATGCAATATAGAGCAGGGAAGCAAGTGAGATTGTTCAATTAAGAATCATTAATAACTTCAGTATCATGGAATCAATGGAGAAAATTCTGTCAGTAAAACTGAGTATTTTCTAAAGTTCCTAAACATTTTATGATGGAAAATTGGCTGACATGACAGTTTTCAATAAAAGAATAATTAAAGATTATAGCTGCTTCCGTGTATTTAGGGTTCTAGAAGCATGCCACAGAAAACCAGATTTATGCATAAAAGTCCAATTTTTCAGCTGTTAAATCTAGTATTACTTAAAAGATCCCTGTTGATTATTAGTATTTTCTACTTTTACAATTCAGTTTGTTTTTGAAGCTTGTGCAAAATTTTCTAGGAAACAGCTTTGCATATTAAAAGAATGGTTGATTTTCAGTTAACTTTAATGATCTGATTCAATATAATTATATGAAATACACCTATACCCAAACATTATTAAAATGAAATACATGCTAAAATATATGTCATACTGTCAAGAATTATGGGTTCATATAACAAAAATGTCTTATTTGTATTAAATATTTGTCCAAAAATTGAGGCATATTTATGAGACCTTGCCAGTAGTGCAAATACAATTACATATTAAAACAAGGTAAAAAAAAAAAAGCATAGGAAAGTCATTTGTCTAATGCAGTAGTGCTCCACATATACATAGTCAAATATGGGATAAATCTGTGTTCTGGTTTCTTCCAGGAATCCTCCCAAGTATTAAGCATAGTTCTTAGAACTGTAGTTATCCAACCTGAATATGCTTTTCTGTTCATGACTCCTCTTAACTCACAATATACAGTCCAATAAGGAAGGAGCAGAAATGAAATAAGGTTCTGTACCAGTCAGGGTTCTTCAGAGAAACAGAACCAATATGTCTGTTTTACATGTGGGTGTGTGGTGGGTGAAAGGGCCTTCCCTGGTTGCTCAGTGATAAAAAAAATCCACCTATAATGCAGGAGACTTGGATCATGTTTGATCCCTGGATCATGAAGATCCCCTGGAGAAAGAAACAGCAACCCCTCTAATATTCTTGCTTGGGAAATCCACAGAAAAGCCTGTGGGCTATAGTCCTTGAAATCTCAAAGAGTCAGACATGACTTAGTGACTGAACATGAACACAGTGTGTGTATGTGTATGTATTTATTTATAGGCTAGTCGGAAACTCAGTCAGAAGTTGATAGTTTAGTCTTCTTTCTTCTGGAAACTTCAATTTTAGCTGTTAGCCTTTCCAGCTGATTGACAAGACCCACTCACATTATTGAGGATAATCTCCTTTACTTAAAGTCAACTGATTGTAGATATTAACTGGATTTATAAAAATACTTTTACAGCAACACCTAGATTAGCATTTGATTAGATAACTTTCAACTAACTATAGCATAGCTAGTTGACAGGTAGATCAACCATTACCAGTCTCTATGTGGCAATTGTGATGGTGGAAGGAAGTCTCTGGAAGTTTTTCAGATGTAGCCCAACCTGTTCAAGGGTAGCTGGGGAAGGGAGGGAGAACAGGTATCATCTCTTGCCCATTCTTCCCTCCGGCATCCCTCACACTACTTCCCTAGTGACTGTGTGGTCATGGCGGTAAGCAAAGGGGAGGATGTGCTCTAGACATACTAGGAAATGGCGTTTTAGTCACTTTTGTGAAACCTAGGTGTACCGGGTCAGTATCTAGATGATTTTATGATTTTATGATGACTCTTGACAAATAGCTCTTGTGGGGTGAGGATGAAGGGCATTATTTTTTGTGTGTGAAAATGATGTTCTTGGTTTCATTTTACTAATGAGAGTCTAAATAAGTTTTTACTTTGAAATACCACTTGTGGAAGCTGTTTGGGCCTCCCTTCTCACCCTGGCCCAGTAATAAATTAATTTGTTGTTTAGTCGCTAAGTCATATCTGACTCTTTGCGACCCCATAAACTGCAGCACGCGTCTCCTCTGTCCTCCACTATCTCCTGGAGTTTGCTTAAATTCATTTCCATTGAGTTGGTGATGTTAGCTAACCATCTCATCCTCTGTCTCCCCCTTCTTTTGCTTTCAATCTTTCTCAGCATCAGGGTCTTCTTCAGTGAGTCGGCTCTGCATCAGGTGGCCAAAATATTGGAGCTTCAGCTTCAATATCAGTCCTTCCAATGAATATTCAGGGTTTATTTTCTTTAGGATTAACTGGTTGGATCTCTTTTCAGTCCAAGGGGCTCTCAAAAGTCTTTTCCAGCACCACAATTTGAAAGCATCAATTTTTTGGTCCAGCCTTTTTTATGGTCCAACTCTCACATACGTACATGACTACTGGAAAAATCATAGCCTTAAATATACAGACCTTTGTCAACAAAGCGATGTCTCTCCTTTTTAATATGCTGTCTAGGTTTGTCATGGCTTTCCTTCCTAGGAGCAAGCATCTTTTAATTTTGTGGCTGCAGTCAGTCACCTTCCGTGGTGATTTTGGAGCCCAAGAAAATAAAGCCTGTCACTGCTTCCAATTTCCCTTCTATTGCCATGAAATGATGGGACTGGATGCTATGATTTAAATATTTATAATGTTGAATTTCAAGCCAGCTTTTTCATTCTCCTCTTTCACCCTCTTCAAGAGACTCTATCTAGTTCCTCTTCACTTTCTGCCATTAGAGCGGTATCATCCGCATATCTGAGGTTAAGCTTAAGACTAGTGGGGCGATTTGAAGTTTCCAAATCTCTCTTACTTTCAGAAGCTCTGAAATGTGTTTTTTTTCTTTGGGCTGATTTACGCTAAAAACCTGTGAACTGGGACACAGAAAATAGGAACAGTAATGGAAAGACTGGGTCCCGAATAAGCATAAAATTATTCTCTATTTAAAAGTCTTGAAGGTATAATCCAAAATATGGGTCATGGAAATTTTTAAGGACATAGCAATGTTATGAGACAATCTTACAACACTATTATGTATAACAGGCCAGTTAAATAATGAAAGATAGGAAGAAAAAATAAGACAAGCAACATGATAAAGAGAAGAAATTTTTCTTCCAACTTTATCTTCAGAAAGATGGATATTTAATAAAATCTCTTGGAAGTTACTTTCCTGGCTCCTCCTAATAAAACTGACCAATGAGAAAATGCAATGTATAACTTGCTAATGAAATAGTCACAAAATAAACACAGACTTTCCTTTATTTCAGGGTAATTTCAGCCAAGAAATGAAATAGCTAACAAAACCCACAGAATTATTATCACCCAAAGAGGCAAAGTATATACTAAAACCATAATCCCTAAAGTTGACGCTAACTGAAAATACTGCAGAAAGATTGTCCAATATTTGCCCCAAGTGACTTTTTAGCAGTCTATACCTCTAGAATACAATCAAAGTTTATTTTATTATTTTAAAGGAAAGGATTTCAATTTGCTACTCATATCAGAGCCAGCACTTAACAAGTTCAGTCATTTCTTTATTTACCCATGGTTAAAAAGTAACTGAAAAAACAATCCAAAGTGGTGGGGGGTGCGGATAGTGCAGAAAGGAAAGAAAAGCATACTTACATGATGCTTTTGAAAAGGCAAATAAGTTAAGACATTCTTGAACTTGAAAATGATTAAAACATTTTAATAATCTTTCATTTCCCAGTTGAAGCCAGGTGGGAAACAATATGGCAGTCCTATTTGGAATTCCTGGGGATTGGACAAGGCTTCAGTAGGATGTCTTTCTTGACTCGTCTCAACCACAGAGAAGAGTGCTTTGTTTGGTCTAAAGAGAACTTAGAAGCTTAGGAGAAACATCTGCTGTTTACAGCAGATGAAACTACTGAGGTGTGTCTCTTACAGCTAGAGGCAAGGTAATAGTTACTAGAACCTCTATTTCCATTGTACTACCTGATGGAAACAGATGAACTATGCTCTCTACTTCTAACATATTACTTGATTTAAAAAAATGTTAATGCTATTTCTCATGAAGTAAAGACCTCAAAGCAATTTTGATCTTGTTTTTGTATGAGTAAAAAAAAAAGTGTAGATTTTTTTCCTTTCTGTTTCTAAAGCCACACAGTTAGGGTGTGCAATACATGCTTTCTCAGAACTTGATGGTACACTATTTTTGCCAGAATAAGTTCATTGATTACAAATGGAGGTCAGGCTTTCTGGCATGAGATATTTTTGCTAATTTATTTCTTAACACATTTCTTTGCTCCTAAGTCTCATTTAGTAAAGCTTCTGATTGAGCCGATGAACCAGAGCTTGCTCATTTGAGCAGAGTCTGATGCTTTCCCATATTTCCGTCAACTAAGTTTAATAAAATCCTTCTTTGCCCTTCAGCCCCTTTGGGTAGAAAGTTAAGTTGTTTGAGACATATTGGTTTGTGCCCCCAGGCCACATGGACATTCAGTAACTCATGAGAATGAGGTACCCCGTTGACTGGATCCATCTTGACATTTCCATTATGCCATTGCTTAAAATAAATGAAGACTTAAAGTGAGAAAAAAAAAATCTATCTACTAAGAAACTTTCACTGCTGATTCAACTCAACAACGGTTATTTTGTGGATTGTGATGTCAGTGTCCAATTATTATAGTCCAGTTTTGCTGTCTTTCTTTTTTTTTTCAGTTCAGTCACTCAGTTGTGCCTGACTCTTTGTGATCCCATGAATCACAGCAGGCCAGGCCTCCCTGTCCATCACCAACTCCCAGAGTTCACTCAGACTCACATCCATCGTGTCAGTGATGCCATCCAGCCATCTTATCCTCTGTCGTCCCCTTCTCCTCCTGCCCCCAATCCCTCCCAGCATCAGAGTCTTTTCCA